>SNQJ01S0002681.1:465191-483141 GCA_010110895.2 Picea sitchensis
AAAAAAAAAATATAATAATATAATTATTCAAAAAAAAAAAAAATCTTACTTTCAGTTTGGCAAGAGTTTAATGTGCTCCATGGCATTCACTGGTAGCCTTTAAGTTTGGTCTTCTGGCATGAGGCCCACGTGCCCGGCCTCCGACTCTCAGTACCAAAAACCTAAGTTGTTCATTAACCCTAACTCTCCTTCACTTCCGCCTCTTTCCTCTGCCACCTCTCCACTCTGCTCTATCCTCTGCTCTTGGCACTGGTGTTGGTCTGGTCGTGGCTTGTGATTTTTTTGTTTGTAAAAGGTTTTAGGGTAATAGGTCTTGTATTAGCCTGCAGTTATTTTTCTTGTCGTTTGCTTGGTATACTATTGGCTTCCTGAATCAGGTGGAATAAAGAAAATAAGATATTTATCCATTTCCCAAACGAAGTCACCTGAACTTCTCGAGTTCGATTCTGAGTGACTTAATTTTATTAGTCTCGCGGTTGTTTGTAAGAGTTCATAGTTTCTTGAGTGTAAGGATTGTCCTCGGACAATTGTTCCCACTGTTCTATCCGGTTCCAAGTGTAACTAGAGAAAATTACAGAAGAAATATTCAGTTCGGGCTCATTATCACATGAATTTTCCAGGTATTGTGTAGAGACCCTATCATTCATTCATATATTTTTAGAACCTCCTCATTTGTCATAACTCATCTCAACAATACTCCCCACTTCTGCATTGTTTGAGTTTTCCGATGATTTTTCTGGCCCAGGCACTGCAGTTTGCAACGTAGGAGAATGTGTAGATGGAGTAATAGAATCAAGAAAAGATGGGCGAGATCGAGTGATGAAGCTTGATTTATCTGCTGAAAATAGAGTTGGGCTAGGTCGAAATCTAGAGTTAGAATAAAAATGCACACCGACAACATCTTGATTCTGTGACTCATTATTGCTCCTACTATCACAGAATTTGAATTTTCTTCCTTCAAACAAGTCTTTAGCCCCTTTACCACGTGTTCCATTTCTAAAATCCATGGTTTCATTAGAGAATTGCTTACTACTAATGGTGGGCTCAATCAGATTGCTCATTTGAGAACTGTTACATGTGTCCATCTGACTCTTCGTAATAGCTTCATCAACAAAAAGTGATAAACTTGAGCGTGCTGGTGGTTGAGATATTTAACTGTACTGAACATTCTCCTGTTCATATCTGGAAAAGAAATTGGAAGAAACTTGTGCTTCGGCTGGAAGCTTATTCATCAAATCATTCATGCTTCCATTCATTTCAGGTATGACAATGCCTCTTAAATTTTCCTCTTGTGGTAAGAAATAACCATCCTTAGTAATTGGCCATCCATACTTTGGTATATGGGGATGGGAATTACTCGGTTCAATTTCAACTTTAGTTGACTCACTACCTGCAATTTTAGTTTCGTGTTTCTTTGTCAATTCTGATATATTTTCTGAAGATGATCTTCTCCAACTGTTTATATGGGGTTCTTGTTTCTTTTCAACTCTGGAAATATTTTCTGAGGACGATATTCTTGAACTGATTACATAGCCATAACCTAACTCAATTGAAGAAGCAACCTACTGTCTAGATTTGCATTACCATTTTTCACAGGCATCGAGCAACAAATATGAGTCTTGTATGTTGTTTTGAAAACTAGCACTATGAGCTGACTTAATTTTCTCAAGAAATGCATGGAACTCTTGTCTTGACATTGCAAATATGGCCTTGTGCTTCATCTCTGAACACGCATCATTATCTGCACAAGAGGAAATATGGTAATTTCTTGAAAGGGCAGGCTCCTTGTCATCAACCTTATCCATTTCTTTGTTACCTTTGAAAGTTGCACTCCACTCAATATCACCTGATCGAATTCCTTATACTTCTCCCGATGGAGAACCATTTTCTTGAACTTCAAAGAGACTTCTAAATCTTTAGCTATCTTCTTCATCATTGCCAGAATTGATACCCTTTTCATAGTATGGTTTAGATTTCAATTCCTCAATTTGCTTCACAAAAGGGCATTTTTTGACATGTGAAACTGCATCTTCCTGTAGGATAGTGCTTGGTCTGATTATTTTTAAGCCCAGATAAATGTGACTGCTCATTCAAAGAAGAAGAAGAAGCCTTCTTATCTCTCTCTTCAACTTTCTTCTTACGGAATTCCTGTAGCTCTGATGCTTCTTAAGTTATACAAGTGCGAATGGCGTGACTATGCACTGTCCATGAAATTTTGTTATCAATGTTTCTCATAGAGAGTCCTTCTAAACTCAGCAGAGACAGTACATGACTAGGACACTAGGGATGAAGTTTTACCAAATTCTTTAGAATGATTGTGAGGGAGGGAGTAAGGACAAATCTTTCTAAAGAAACAGATTGCTAGTCGAACATCCATTCGTAGATTGATACATTGATTTTACTATCAATAATCCAGAATATATGGTATTGTCACCCGTGTAGAAGATCTTGGAGAAATTGTTGTATAGGGTTCTAGTTGTAATCCACTAGATTAAAGTTATTCAACTTTGATGATTGATTCAAGTTGGGTCACTCTATATCCTTCAAATTGAACTCGAGTACAAACTCCTCAAGCCTTCTTTGAAAATTCCCTACTCTGGAATTGACCCGAGCAAACAAGATTTTCATGCATTTGACATTGTATGTTGAAAAATCTTTAGAAGAACCATGTAATGGATTCTGGAAATGACAACAAAAGGGAGGCTTTGTATGCAGTTAAAATCTCAAGGGGGATTTAAGGGATACTGAATGATATCTGGATCACTTTCCAAAATTATATGTTTTGTCTATAGGTATTATACAAGTTAACTAATAGGCCTTTTATGTTTAGACAACTATTTGCTATATTTACATTTAATTAAGGACCAATTTGGTGGTTGCAGAGTTATTCAGAGCAACGAGGCCACTATTTTGTTTTGATGGAATTGCTATGGTCGGGCTCTGATATGCGTGACAGTCATATAGCAGGCAAGGATAAACAACTATTAGTTTAATTTTAAGAACGTTATTTTGGAATCATATGCCAAAAACAGACTTGTTGGAACACTTTGGTCTATCAATAGGGCAATAATTCATTAGCCTTAAATTCATTTCCCAATAGGTCACAATATAGTCAAAATGATTGCATTAGTGTTGGTCATATAGCAGAGGCAAGGGTGATCCTAATTAGAATGCAAAAAAAATCTAGATGTGATTCTACCAGGCAAAGTCCTCAACGGAAGATGATTTTCAATATTTAATTAATATGAATCATTTTCAATATGTATGTTATTTATATTTAAATTTGTGTTAAAAAATTATGTGCTTGGCTTGCAGGTTAGGCGGAGCTGGAGCTGGAGTTGGAACTTGGCCCTTAGGCCCAGATTTATCTAATTTTATCTAATTTCCGGGTGGGTTTAGTTCCATTTCTAAATTGGGTAGGTGGGTAGGTAGGCCCTTAAGGCTCCAGTGCTTCAAACTGAAGCTCTGATACCATGTGTAGGGTTCTTCTCCACAGAGCCTTATAAAACCCAAAATAAAAGTATTTTAAGGAATGTTAACCTAACATTTTTAATACTTCATAACCAACACATAATCAATAACCAACATATATAAAATTTATTGAACTGAACATAATAAGCTTCCGAACAACCTTATAACACTTTGATGTAGGAGCATCCACAACACATCAAGCGAGCCAACACATTGAGAGAAAACAGCTGGACAACACCACCACGTATTTTGAAATACTTTGGAAATTGTTGCGCCACTCTTTAATGAAGTCATTTATAAAGAAGCGCACTGTATTGTAAAGGGGACTTTGAGCATTTAAGGTCACGTCCTTAGTAGATAGGAAGGCATTTAATAGATTTAATGCAGGTAGATAGATGTTTAAGTCAAGATTAGACAGTTTCAGTTTTCGAGAGGGAAAACAGATATAGACACCCTCCTTTGTACATTGTAAGATTATCATTCAGAACTATTCATTCAGGAGCAAGAAGAGTAAAGAAAGCAGAGAACCTGTGAAGAACACCCATGTACAGATTTGAATTAATAGAATAGAGTCTTTGATTCAATTTCATGTCTGGTGTTGTTTCTCTGTGTATGATGTTTATGTGCTCATGAATGTTTCTTTTCTATTCGTGCAATTGCTTTGATATGCTGTGCATGTGATTTCAGAGGGTTTAGATGAAGTCTGAGAGAGAGAGAGAATGAGTTTCAGTTGTTTCTCTGTCTGAGCCAGGAGATTCCTGCATAGAGTGCAGTTGAATTCATCTGCATAGAGTGCGTTGATGAGGCTAGGTAGTTAAACTCTTATTCTCGTTCACCCAGAAGATTGATTGGGATTGGTAGAGTCGTGACGGAGAGGTGCAGGCTGAACTTGAAATCTCAGAATTACAATTCTGAGCAAAGAGAACTAAGACTGTTGCTGCAGGTTAGTGCGCAGAGTCAAGAATCTCAACACGGAGTAGACGTTGAAAGTTCGCTGCAAGGAGTGCACATTGGAAAGTTCTCATAAGGACTTGTGGAGTCGAGAACAAGATGAGGAGGAATAGATCTACAATTCACTGAGGGAGAATTGCAGGGGAGCTGTGGAACACCCGAGAGAAGCTCCACAGGTTGACGAGTGAGCGAACAAGTTTTCACAGAGGGAGCCATTCAAAGGTTCGAAGCCAAGGAGGGAGTGGAGTCATCGATCTAAAGTCACAGGGACCGTCAGATCACATGCGACATCGCATATCGTCATATCGTGAATTGAAGCATCAGGTTGTTGGAGCGGGAGTAGCGATATCGCGATCAGCGATAACCCGATTGGATCATAATTGTTGATCGTGGGGACGCGTGTCAAGAAATCCCAATATATTGGGGTTCGGAGAATCGGGGTTCCCGACGACAGAGAATGCTTTCATGTTGGATTCATGATTTGCGATATCCCGACGGTGACATGGCAGTGTGGGACCATGAGAACTAGTGGAGTACAGGTGGCATCATATCGGGGATCGAGGAAAGCTAAATCCTGAGTCCATCGACATCAGGACTCTCGATCCTGCGAGTTCTGAAACTCCGATAAAAGGAATAAAGGGTGGAGAAGCCAAGTCCACACGTGTCTCGGAGAATCGGCCCATCGGGGTTCAGAGTTTGGAAATTCAACTTGTCGACGTCGCAAGTAGCGATATTCCGACAGGGAGAAGTCCCGGTAGCGGAGGGGAGTCAACGTTGACTCGCATCGGACTTCAGGGAATCGTGAGGTGAGAAACAAACGACCATAGGATTCGCAAAATCGCGAAGTCTGATTTCTCGATTGTGAAGGGAGGTTAGAAAGGAGTTGTTGTGGGTGAAGAATTCCCGACAGGGAATTAGAGGAGCATTGTCGCTCTTCGGGGCTGAGGTAAGAGAAGGTCCTAGTGGAAGCGGGGGCGCGTGGGTGGTGCGTACGCTGCGCCAGAGTGGTATCAGAGGGGGAAAGTCTTTTCTTTCAGTACCAGAGAAAGAGAAGGCATCATGCCACCGAGAAGAGAAAGATAATCGCCTGAGCCCGAATACAGGGAGGTGAGAAGAAGAGGTAGGCCAGCAGGAAATCCAGAAATGGAGCGGCAAATGAGAGATCTCTGAGCAAGGCTTGAGGAGATGGAAACAACACAAAGACGTGGAGCTGGTGCTGGGGATCTTAGTGATTCTGAAGTGGAAGAGGAAGTTGGACATGAAGAATAGGTCACATCAGAGGATGCATCAACTGAGTGATTAATCAAAGATATCGCCAGAATGAGTTCCAAGACCAAAATGGATATTCCAGCTTATGAAGGAAGCTTGGATGCAGAAGAGTTGTTGGAATGGATCAGAGCTCTTGACACCTACTTCGATTATGAGGATATCGAAGAGGATAAGAAGGTAAGGCATGTTATTACCAAGCTGAAAGGACATGCAGCCTTATGGTGGGACGAGCTACAGGCAGATAGCCGTTCCAAGGGGAAACAAAAGATTAAAAGCTGGGATCGAATGATCGCAAAGATGAAAGCGAAATTCATCCCGAGGGATTATCAGATCACTCTGTTCAGGTGGATGTAGAACCTGAGGTAGAAGATGATGACGGTTAAGGAATACACCGAAGAATTTTATAAGCTCAACATCAGAGCAGTTCATCGGGAGAGCGATGATGAGAAGGTTGCTAGATACCTGAATGGCTTGAGGTATGACATTCAGGATGAATTAAGCATGGAAACTATCAGAACGATTGAGGATGCTTATCAGATGGATCTGAAAGTAGAGGCAAAGCTGAGCTGGAAGCAAGGACAGCGAGGGCGAGGTAGAAGTCAGCTCGGAGGAAAGGTAGTTTCCCAAGAAAGATATCAGAAAACCAAGGAGGAATGGAAGAAACCTCAGGGTAGGACTGAAAGAGGTGGAACCTCACAGTGGGGACAGCAATATGCTGAGCCAAGGAGACAGCATACAGAGCAGGGTGGCGGATATGTTGACGCAAACACTTTTCCTCGTACTAGAGGTAGGGGAAGAGGTAGAGGAGGAATCATCACATGTTTTACATGTGGGAAGGATGGACATAAAGTCGTTGATTGTCCAGACAGGAAAATGGACAGAGGAGAAGATCACATCGCAGAAGCGCAGAGGCGAGATGCTGAGAACGAAGATGCAGACAACGGAAGATTGCTTGGGATGCATAAGGTTCTTTTAACACCCGAGAAGGAGGTGGAGGACATAGCTCAGAGAAGCAGACTGTTCAGAACCGCATGCAAAACCAAGAACAGAAAGTGTAAGGTCATTGTGGACAGCCGAAGCACAGACAATCTCGTTTCGACCGAGATGGTGGAAAAGTTGGAGCTGGAGACGAACAATCACCTGAGTCCATATAAAGTATCTTGGTTACAGAAACGACATCAAGTGAGTGTCACTAAACAATGTTTAGTTGAATTCAAGATAGGTGGATATAAAGATAAAATCTTGTGCGATGTTATTCCTATGGATGTATGTCATGTATTGTTGGGTAGACCATGGAAGTATGACCGAAATGTGGTTCATGATGGGAGAATGAACACATATACTTTAGAGAAGGATGGGAGGACACACAGATTGCTTCTGATAAAAGATAAAAAGGTGAAGCCGGAAGTAAGCAGTACCATACTTCTCATGAGTGGGAAGGAGCTTCTCACAGAAATGGAGAAGAGGGAAGATCCACAATTCTTTGTGGTCAGGAAACCGAAAATTGTCCTGACTAACACAAGAGTGGATGATCTACCAGATGAGATTCAGGAACTACTGGGAGAGTTCACTGACATCATCGTGGACGAATTACCTCGTTCGTTGCCATCGATGAGGAGTGTGAGTCATCACATCGATCTCATACCAGGAGCCAGTTTTTCGAATAAGGCAGCGTATAGGTTGACGCCACAGGAAAATGAGGAAGTCAAAAGGCAAGTGCAGGATTTGTTGGACAAAGGATTAGTCAGGGAGATCTTGAGTCTGTGTGTTGTTCAAACAATGCTTAGTCCGAAGAAGGATGGAGTCTAGAGGATGTGTACAGACTCCAGAGCGATTAACAAAATCACCATCAGGTACAGATTTCCACTGCCGAGTATGGATGATCTGATGGATTGCCTGAGTGGAGCAAATTACTTTTCAAAGATCGATCTGAAAAGAGGATATCACCAGATTCGTATGAGAGAAGGTGATGAATGGAAGACAACATTCAAGACAAACGAGGGTTTGTACGAATGGCTGGTCATGCCGTTTGGTCTGACAAACGTGCCGAGCACTTTCATGAGGTTGATGAATGAAGTCCTGAGGGAGTTCATTGGGAAATTTGTAGTCGTATATATGGATGATATATTGATCTACAGTAAGACAAAGGATGAGAATTTGAAGCATTTGGCCATTGTGATGAGAATACTGCAACAAGAGAAGTTGTTGGTCAACATGAAGAAGTGTTCCTTCATGAAGACAGAACTCATCTATCTAGGTTTTGTCATATCATTGAATGAGTTGAAAATGGATCCGGAGAAGGTGGACGTGATCAAGAATTGGCCATCACCGAGAAATGTTTTCGAGGTGAGAAGTTTTCATGGTTTGGCTAGTTTCTACAGAAAGTTCATTAGGAATTTCAGTGGAATTAGTGCAGCAATGATGGACACAGTGAAGAAGCGTCATAATACCTTTCACTGGATAGCAGAGGTTGAGAAGAGCTTCAATCTGTTGAAGCGGAAGATAACAGATCAACCAATTCTGGTGTTGCCTGATTTCTAGAAGACATTTCAGGTGAAATGTGATGCCAGTGGGTACGCTATAGGGGCGGTCTTGAGTCAGGAGGACAGGCCTGTTGTGTATTTTAGCGAGAAGTTGGATGAAGAAAAACTAAAATACTCCACGTATGATAAAGAATTTTATGCCATCATACAGGCATTAAAGAAGTGGAGGCATTACTTGATCCCAAAAGAATTTGTATTGTACAGTGATAATCATGCATTGCAGTTTGTAAGTCAACAAGAGAAGTTGAACCAGAAACATGTAAAATGGGTAGAGTATATGTAGAATTTCACATTTGTGATAAAACACATTTCAGGAACTGCTAACAAAGTGGTTGATGCTTTGATTAGGAAATGTTTGTTGCTGCAGGAGTTCAGAGTCAAAACATTGGGTTTTGAAAACCTGAGGGACATGTATGCAGGAGATACAGATTTCGGGGAAGCTTATGAAACAACCGAGAACCCATTTCTCAGAGACCGGAGCCCATGGATAGAATACATGATCTAGGAGGAATTGTTGTTCAGAGGCAATCAGTTATGCATTCCAAATTTCTCCATGAGGGAGAATTTGTTAAAGGAAAAGCACAGTGGATGATTAGCAGGGCACTTTGGCCACGATAAGACATTCACAAAGTTGAGCGAATCATATTTTTGGCCAGGCATGCGAGAAGATGTCAAGAGGTTCGTTGATAGGTGTCGAATTTGTCAACATTCGAAGGGAAGAAAGCATAATGCAGGTCTTTATCAACCATTACCCATACCCGAGAGGCCATGGGAGGCAATAAGCATGGATTTTGTATTGGGTTTGCTGAGAATGCAGCGAGGTGTTGATTCCATCTTTGTGGTGGTCGACAGGTTTTCAAAGATGGCACATTTTATTCCGTGTCAGAAGACCAGCGATGTGACCCACATCGCAAATTTGTTTTTCAAAGAGGTTGTTAGACTTCATGGATTGCCGAGAAGCATAGTCTCGGACATGGATACAAAATTCATAGGTCATTTTTGGAGGATACTATGGAAGAAGCTAGGAACAAAATTAGCATTTAGTTCAGCATATCATCCGCAGATGGATGGGCAGACAGAGGTGGTGAACAGAAGTCTAGGGAATCTATTAAGAATCTTGGTGACAGAGCACCATAGCAGCTGGGACAACATATTGCCACATGCAGAGTTTGCGTACAATGATTCAGTGAATCGGAGTACAGGAAAAAGTCCATTCCAGATTGTGTATGGAACACAACCGAGGGGAGTTTCTGAACTCAGGGAGTCAGAACAGGCTACGACTAGCAGTGCCAGCGCAGAAGAATTCGCTGAAGCGATGCAAGAACTTCACAGCAAGGTGAAACAACGATTGCAAGACTCAAATCAGGAGTACAAGCGCAGGGCAGATCAGTGGAAGAGACAACTTCAGTTTGAAGTTGGTGATATGGTTCTGGCGCACTTAAGGAAGGAAAGGTTCCTGAGGGGAACATATAATAAACTCAAAATGAAAAAGATTGGGCCATGCAGAGTACTAAGGAAATTTGGAAAGAAGGCATATGAAATTGAGTTTCCGGATGGCATCGGAATATCTCCAATTTTCAATGTGGTTGATTTATACCCATACAGGGCTAGAAAAATAGAGGTTGAGACTGAGGAACCAGAAATCCACTGGAAGAAGCAAATGCCGATTGCAGAGAAGCCACTGATGGAGTGCATCATAGACAAGCGAGTGGGAAAGAAGACCAGGCAAAAGCAGTACTTCGAGTACCTGGTGAAATGGAAAAATCACCCAGTGGAAGATGCCAGCTGGGAGACAGAAGCAGTGATACAGAGGCATGGGCAGACCGTGCGGGAGCTCATGGACAGGAGCCCATGAAATTCTTCAAGCCGAGGAGTATGATCGAGGAGCATCCACAACACATCAGACGAGCCAGCACATTGAGAGAAAACAGTTGGACAGCGCCAGCACATATTTTGGAATACTTTGGAAATTGTTGCGCCACTCTTTAATGAAGTCATTTATAAAGAAGCACATTGTATTGTAAAGGGGACCTTGAGCCTTTAATCTCATGTCCTTAGTACATAGGAAGGCATTTAATAGATTTAATGCAGGTATATAGATGTTTAAGTGTAGATTAGACAGTTTCAGTTTTCGAGAGGGAAAACGGATATAGACACCCTCCTTTGTACATTGTAAGATTATCATTCAGAACTATTAATTCAGGAGCAAGAAGAGTAAAGCAAGCAGAGAACCTGTGAAGAACACCCATGTACAGATTTGAATTAATAGAATAGAGTCTTTGATTCAATTTCATGTCTGGTGTTTTTTCTCTATGTATGATGTTTATGTGCTCATGAATGTTTCTTTTCTGGTCATGCAATTGATTTTATATGTTGTGCATGTGATTTCAGAGGGTTTAGATGAAGTCTGAGAGAGAGAGAGAATGAGTTTCAGTTGTTTCTCTGTCTGATCCAGGAGATTCCTGCATAGAGTGCAGTTGAATTCATCCGCATAAAGTGCTTTGATGAGGCTAGGTAGTTAAACTCTTATTCTCGTTCACCCAGAAGATTGATTGGGATTAGTAGAGCCGTGACGAAGAGGTGCAGGCTAAACTTGAAATCTCAGAATTACAATTCTGAGCAAAGAGAACTAAGACTGTTGCTGCAGGTTAGTGCGCAGAGTCAAGAATCTCAACACGGAGCAGACGTTGAAATTTCGCTGCAAGGAGTGCACATTGGAAAGTTCTCATAAGGACTTGTGGAGTCGAGAAGAAGCTGAGGATGAATAGATCTACAATTCATTGAGGGAGAATTGCAGGGGAGCTGTGGAACACTGGATAGAGTCTCCACAGGTTGACGAGTGAGCGAACAAGTTTTCACAGAGGGAGCCATTCAAAGATTCGAAGCCTAGGAGGGAGTGGAGCCGTCGATCTGAAGTCACAGGGACCGTCAGATCACATGCGACATCGCATATCGGCATATCGTGAATTGAAGCATCAGGTTGCTGGAGCGGGAGTAGCGATATCATGATCCATGATATCCTGATTGGATCATAACCGTTGATCGTGGGGACGCGTGTCAAGGAATCCCAATATATCGGGGTTCGGAGAATCGGGGTTCCTGACGACAGAGAATGCTTGCATGTTGGATTCGCGATTTGCAATATCCCGACGGTGACATGGTATTGTGGGACCACGAGAACTAGTGGAGTACAAGTGGCATCATATTGGGGATCGGGGAAAGCTAAATCCCGAGTCAATCGACAACAGGACTCGCGATCCTGCGAGTTCCGAAACTCCGATAAAAGGAATAAAGGGTGGAGAAGCCAAGTCCACACGTGTCTCGGAGAATCGACCCATCGGGGTTCAGAGTTTGGAAATTCAACTTGTCGACATCGCGAGTAGCGATATCCTGACAAGGATAAGTCCCGATAGTGGAGGGGAGTCAACGTTGACTCACATCGGACTTCAGGGAATCGTGAGGTGAGAAACACACGACCATAGGATTCGCGAAATCGCGAAGTCCGATTTCCTGATTGTGAAGGGAGGTTAGAATGGAGTTGTTGTGGGTGAATAATTCCCGACAGGGAATTAGAGGAGCATTTTCGCTCTTCGGGGCCGAGGTCAGAGAAGGTCCTGGTGGAAGCGGGGGCGCGCGGGTGGTGCGTGCGCTGCGCCACACTTCATATTCCTTGGTCTGATACTAAACTCCCACTAGTATTGTTGTCCTTCCTGTTGTTGCCTTACCCATCTTGATGCCACTGACCAACTACCAACTCTGCCCAAACCAACTAACCTCCTAGCCAGCTAGGAGCAGCCTCTCTGACTCCCTAGCTCTAGGAAACTAAAAGGAATCCTGGCCCCCGTGCCCATAATCCCTAGCAACCCGGTGCCCCCTGCAATGATACTTAAAGACTGCAGAACTCTGCCACAGAACCAGAAAAGCCAAGCCAAGAAACCAGAACTCTCGTCTCCCTCCAAAATGCTTCCTCCACAAAAATGATGATCCCTTCCTGGTAAGACTCCTCCCGTCATATCCCCCCTTCACCGACCCTTTCCTTCTCATTAATTTCCTTATCCCTACATTCATTATCTTATCCTCTTATTTAATTTCTTATCCTTTTATTTAATTTCTTATCCTTTTATTTAATGTTTCTTATCCCCTCCATATATGTAAATAATTTAATTAAACAAATTAAAATTATTAACCCTCTTAAATTTATTACCCATGTCATTGAATATGTTAGGTAATTAATTAATTAACTAATCAAAAGTTATATTAATTAATTAATTAATTAATATTATTATGCCAATCTTTGTTTAATTAAAACCATGTTAGGACAATTAATTACCTAATTAATTTTACTTAATAATCCCTAAGCATATAGTCAACTAGGGTTGTTACATTCTCATGAGTGGGAAGAAGCTCTTGAAAGAATTCAAGAAAGACCAGGAAATGCAATTTTTTGTTATAGGTAATCCAAGAGTCATTATTACAAACACTTCTATGAATGATTTTCCTATGAAAGTTTAGGACTTATTGGATGAGTTTGTTGACATTGTGGTGGATGAGTTACCTCTAATTTATCGCCCGTCAGGAGTATTAGTCATCATATTGACCTTTTTTTGGGAGCAAGTTTGTCGAATAAAGAAGCATAAATATTAACCCCTGAGGAGAATGAAGAGGTCAAGGTGTAGATCCAAGAGTTGTTGGATAAATTTCATATTAGAGAAAGATTAAGTCTGTGTGCAGTACCAACTGTGTTGAGTCCAACGAAAGATTAAGGTTGGAGAATGTGCACAGATTCTAAAGTCATCAACAAGATAACTATCAGGTATATATTTCCTTTACCTAGAATGGATGATTTAATGGATTCTTTGAGTGAAACTAGTTATTTTTCCAAGATAGACTTGAAGAGAAGTTATCATCATATAAGAATGAGAGAGGGAGATGAATGGAAAACATCGTTCAAAAAAAATGAAGGATTGTATGAGTGGATTGTTATGTCGTTTGGATTAACAAATGCTCCAAGTACATTCATGAGGTTAATGAATGAAGTGCTTAGATATTTTATTGGGAAATTTGTGGTCGTTTAATTAGATTATATTCTAGTTTTTAGTAAGACCAAAGAGGAGCATCTGAGACACTTGAAGATGGTGTTGAGAATGTTGCAGCAGGAAAAGTTGTTGGTGCATTTGAAGAAATTTTCTTTTATGAAGACAAAACTTGTGTATTTGGGATTTGTAATCTCTTCAAATGAATTGAATATGGATCCAAAAAAGGTGAGGGCTATCAGAGAATGGCCTTAGCCAAGAAGTGTGTCTGAAGTACAAAGTTTTCATGGGTCAGTGAAATTATATAGAAAATGCATTAGAAATTTCAATAGTATGTGTGCACCCATACTAGATTCTATAAAGAAGGAACATGGATCTTTTGACTGGACAAAAGAAGATGAGAAAGGATTTAGAGTGTTGAAAGAAAAGATAAGAAGACAACCTATTTTAATTCTGCCAGACTTTAAGAAAACTTTTGAGGTCAGATGTGATGCAGGTGAAGTGACCATTGGTGAAATTTTAAGTCAAGATGATAAACTTGTTGCTTATTTTAGTGAGAAAATGAATTATTCTAAGAATAAGTGTTCATCATCTGACAAGGAATTTTATGCTATAATTCAAGCTTTGAAAAAGTGGAGACATTGTCTTATGCCAAAGGATTTTATTTTGTATACAGACAATCATGCTTTGCAGTTCATAACTAGAAAAGAGAAATTGAACCAGAGACATTCCAAACGGGTATAATTCATGCAGACTTTTACTTTTTCATTAATCATATTAGTGGGAGTGATAACAAAGTTGCAGATTCTTTAAGAAAGAGATTCTTTATCTTGTAGGAATTCCAAGCGGAGACTTTGGGATTTCAACACCTCAGGGAGATGTACCATGAATACCCATATTTAGAGGAATCCTATGAAGCATGTGAAAATCCTTTATTGATGGATATAAATGAATGGATGGACTATATGATACAAGAATGACTATTATTCAAAGGAAGTCGATTGTGTATCCCAGGATGCTCAATGAGGGAAAATTTGTTAAGGAAGAAACATGGAGGATTCGTTGGACACTTTGGCCATGATAAAACATATGCGTAGTTGATTTATTCATACTATTGGTTATGAATGAGGTTTGATGTAAATAATTTCATCGATAGATGCATAATTTTCCAATATGCTAAAGGAAAGAAACATAACACATGATTGTATCAACCATTTCCTATTCCAGACAGTTCGTGGGATGCTATAAGTATGGATTTCGTTCTGGGATTGCCAAAATACCATAGGGGAAATGATTCAATCTTTGTGGTGGTTGGCATATTTTAAAAAATGGCATATTTTATACCATGTCACAAAACTATTGATGCTACCCACATAGCGAATTTGGTTTTCAAAGAGATTGTGAGATTTCATGGGTTACCCAGGAGCATAGTCTCAGACATAGATACATATTTTTTGGGACACTTTTGGAGGACTATGTGGAAGAAGTTGGGAACAAATTTATCTTTTATTTTAGCTTATCACCCTCAAATAGAGGGGCAGAATGAGGTAGTGAATACAAGCTTAGGAAGTATGCTAAGGAGTTTAGTAACTAAACATAATAGTCAGTGGGATAAAATTTTCCTCAAGCAGAGTTTTCATATAACAACTCACCAAACATGATTACTGGTAAGAGTCCATTCTAGATAGTATATGGAATGCATCCAAAATAAATTTCATAATTGAGAGATTTGGGACAAACTGAATTTCAAAGTTTAGGATTTAAGGATTTTGCTGCAAAAATGTAGAAGTTACATTATCAAATCAAAAGACAACTACAGGATAAAAGCCAGACATACAATAACATAATAGACCAGAGAAGAAAAGAGGTGAATTTTAATATTGGAGATCAAGTCTTGGAACATCTGAGGAAGGAAATATTTCCAAGAGGGAAATATAATAAGATAAACATGAGGAAGATATGACCTTATAAAATCCTCAAAATATTTTCTACGAATTCTTATGAGATTGAACCACCAGAGAACATTGGAATTTCACCAATATTTAATGTAACATACCTATACCCTAACAATATGGATGATACCAAAGGGACATATGTTCAGGAGAAGATTCAGTGGAAGCGACATGTGCCCATAATAGAAAAACGATAGATAGAAAAGATGTTGGATCAAATAATTGCTAAGAAAACCATGAGGATAGTTTACTATGAATATCTGGTTAAATGAAAGAATCATCCAGCAAAATATGCCAGTTGGATGACTGAAACCGACATCCGGAAGAACAGAAAGACAATGGAGGATCTCATGGACAGGATTCCGTGAATAATTTTTCCAGAGGATTATGATGCAGGAGCATCACCATCGTCATTTAATGAAGTAAGGTGGAGGACAAATCAACATCCAACGCAACACACTTAACTGGTTTGGATTCCAAGGATGACGTGTCACTTTAAATTTTGAAGATTTGCAATTAAATATCCCATGAGATATTGAAGCTAGATCCATAGTATGTGCTCCAAGAGATTGTAATTTCCTTTAATTCCTGTAGGATTGTACATATTCTAAGCGTCAACTCATATCTGGATTGTAATTATTCATTTATTGTAATAAGCCTAGTGGTAGGATGCTTTTAATTGTGATATGAAAGCACTATAATAGTCAGGAGGAAAGGATCAAGAAACCCCTTCATGTATAAACCAATGTAATCTATGCCCAAAAGAGGCTACTAGAAAAAGAAGCTAAAAATGGTTGAAGGTTGTTGTAAATATTTGTTGAATGAATATAGAAGACGAGAATTGTTTTCAATTTTGGAGATTTCTTATCTTTGAGTAACTGGGTAAATGTTATGTTTAGTTATCTATGTTTATGTGTGTGTGTATCTAGGTGGTTGGTTGAATGAATCCTTAATGTTAATTTGAGTTTCAATTGTTTCACTTCTGAAATATCAGTGCAAGGAGTGCATAGTTCCCACGGAAGGAGTCCAGAGGCGAAACCGTCTATAGGTTCAAATAGATTAGGAGAGATAGCATAAGTTTACGTACAACAAGTGCAAGGAGTTCCCCTATACTCATAGGAGTGTAAAATCTTAGAGGGGATACTAGTGCAAAAAGTGCACAGAGCCAACACTTCGTTAAGTGTTGATAAAGCTCAAAGGAGGGATAGTGCAAGGATTGCGTAGGTGAATTTTTCAATTCCAAATCTCAGGAGGAAAGCGCAATATGTTCGTCAAGGTTCGAGTCCTTTAAGAGACAAATATCAAGGAGGGATAGTGAGATTAATTCCTTGAGAGGAGAAATCTTTTTTTTTTTAAGAGAGTGGATGAGATCTGTTCGGGAGACGCCGGAATCCCTCACAATCGTAGGATCAAGACAAGGCGCGTGTTGGTTAAGACCCAAATTACTTTAGAATTCATTGCTCCAGTAGTTTTCAATTTGTTGTTGTAAGTGAGGAAAGATCCCTGAAGCTCCAAAGTCCCAGAGTGAATGTAAACCATTGACAACTGGGAGAATGTGAGTCGTTGGATCCCTNGGAGTAGAGAATTCCCCAAAGTCTTTAATTCTAGAGTAAATCCTAGTCATTAGTTGTTGGGTACATGTGTCTGTAGATTTTCGAGTATTCAAAATTTAACTATCCGGAAGGTTTTGGGTGGAATTTGTTTTGGTGTGAAAAGTATCGAAGCCTAGAGTTAATTTTGATCCTTCATTGATGGGTAAACGTGGACCATAGATCTTCACCCTTCTCAAATTCAACATTTGTTATTTTGGGAGTTTAGTGGTGACTAGGAGCAAGGAACCTTGAATCCCATAGTTCCATATTTGATCATAACCATTGGTTGTAGGAGGAGCATGGACCGTTGATCTATGAACTCTTCAAGAGTTCTGAAGTTTGACTATTTAGGAGAAGTTGTTGGTTGAGGTTGGAAAATTAACAAATCCTAGATTATAGAGTGAACACGAAGCGTTGATCCAAGGAAAACTTCAACCATTAGGTTCGTGGACTTCAGCCTTTCGTGAGTTCAAAGGTTTTTTTTTGGGTGCAATGTATTGTGTTTGTAAATCTTATGGAGTCCAAAATTTTTGGGGCTTCTGATAGTAACTTATGGTTAGTGCCCGGTTCAATCCCCAGGTCACATGAAGTCTCACCAATAAAAATGGGCTAGTTCCTCTGTTTTTTATTCAAAGGAGAAAGGGGCTTAGAATAAATTCCCAACGGGTTTGTGTGGACCTGCAAAAACAAAGAAAAGGAATGAATTTTAAGGGTTTTGTGACGACTCGAGAGCGACTTCAACTCTTGTGTAAATTGATCCTAGACTTGGAGGTTACATGAGCCCCAAAGGAGAGGAGGGGGGTTTTCATAATAAGTCCTTTTATCCCTATTACCACTGGCCTATATATTGGATAGTCATTTCCATAAGCTTCTAGCCTTTGTGGGTGTTGGTCACTATAATTGCTTAATTAATTTTAAACAACCTAGTGAAACATAAATTATCAACCCAGGGAAGTATTTTGTTTCAAAGATAGCCACGCACTATATATGCTCAATTACAAAAGCAACTTAGTGTTGTAGTAAAGAAATCTATACTAATGATACTTGCTCAATGAACTGAAGCTCTGAATTAAATCACAGAAAAGTAACCTCCCTATTGCAATCCTTTAAAGTTTAATCTAAGAATCCTGGATTACATT
>SNQJ01S0002682.1:33222-57447 GCA_010110895.2 Picea sitchensis
GTTAGGCCTCACCATGAGATGCTGACAGGTGGCGTGCTGTCGGAGTTTCGGGGTTCGGGGTTTTGTGTTGCATGAAACGCTCGGCACCACAACCTCCGATTTCCCGATAGGGAAATCTCCGATAAAGAAGAGTGTTGACCCTTGATCATCGGACTTCGGGAATTGGAAGGTCCTGTGCATGGTGCAGCAGGGCTCGTGAACTCCCGACCGGCGATTTCCCGATTTCCGCAAGTAGGTGGGCCCAAGCCATTAAACATCACGAGTAGCAAAAATCCCGACGGAAGAAGTTTCGAAGGCCGACGTTGGTTGATGTTAGTGTCTCAGTTAGGAATTAATTTGCTTATGATTAAAAAATGATGTTTAGAAATTTTTGGGTTGTTACACGTATACGAAAGTGGTAATTTTCTATAAATGTGTATATATGGAAGTCATCATCCATAAATGGGCATTTATGGAAGTCAACTTCTGTAAATGTGCATTTATGTAAGTGACTTTTGTAAATGCACACTTACGGAAGTTGTCTTATGAATATACGTGCTTTTGTATATGCTTATGTAAGAAAACTGACCACTTCAAAAACTATGCATCGACGAAAGCGTGCATAAATAGAAGACAACCTCTGTAAATGTGCATATATGGAAAGAGGCTTTCGTAAATGCACATTTACTTAATTCATCTTTCGTAAATGTGCATATATGGAATTTGACTTCCATAAATGCACATTTACAGAAGGAGTCTTCCATATATGCACATTTATGGAATTTATGGAATTTGTCTTCATATATGCATGTTTCTATATATGTGAATATATGAAAGTGGCTTTCGTATATGGATAATTTTAGCAAATGCACATCTATTGAAGCTGATCACTTCCATAAATGTTCATATTCAAGCAGTTTATCACTTCCATAAATGTACATATATGGAAGTGAAAATATAACAAATTCACCTTCCATAAATGTGCATTTATGGAAGTTGGCTTTCGTAAAAACACATTTACAGAAGTTGGATTCCATATCTATGTGCATTTACAGAAGGTGATCACTTCCAAAAGTGCACATATATGGAAGTGCACATATAAAAAATATAAATTCCATAAATGTGCATATATGGAAGATGGCTTTCATAAATGAGCGTATACGAAAATTGACTTTTGCATATGCACGCTTCTGTATATATGCATATACAAAATCCAAATTCCATAAATGCACATTTGTGAAGGCTAGCCACTTCCATAAATGCGCATATATGGAAACCTCCTTCCTTAAATGCAAATTTAAGGAAGAAGGATTTTATATATGCGCATTTATGGAAGTTGGCTTCTGTATATGAGCACTTGTTTATATGCACATATAAAGACATGGCTTTCGTATATGTTCAACTTCCATAAATGTGCATTGGAAAGTTGATCACTTCCATAAATGCGTATATATGGAAGTGAAAACATATGAAATCTACCTTCCGTAAATTTACATTTACAGAAGTTGGCTTCAGTTTAAGCATGCTTCCGTATATGTATTTATAGATAAATCGTCTTCCGTAAATGTGCATTTATGGAAGTTGGCTTCTCTATATCTATGTTTTTGTATATGTTCATTTACGGGAGCTGAACATAGAAAAAAATGTGTATATATAGAAGCGCATATATACAAAATCCAACCTCCATCAATGCACATATATGGAAGTTAGCTTTCGTAAATGCACATTTACGGAAGTTGGCTTCCGTATATACACATATAAAGAATCCAAATTCCATAAATGTGCATTTATTAAAGTGGTGAACTTTCGTATATGTACATATATGGAAACCAACTTCCATATATATTCATATATGCATTCACAAAATCCAACTTCCATCAATACGCATATACAGAAGCCAACTTCCACAAACGTACATATACGAAAGTCGTCTTCCGTAAATGAAAATTTTTGGAAGTCGGATTCATAAATGTTCATTTTCATTTATGGAAGGAAACTTTTGTATATGTGCATATACAAATATTTTCCACTTTCATAATGTGCATTTATGGAAGTTGGATTTCGTGCATGCACATATACGGAAGCGCACATATACGAAATCCAACTTTCATAAATGTGAGTTCACAAAATCTAGCTTCCATATATGTGTATTTATGGAGGTTGGATTCGGTATATGTGTACTTCCATATATGTGCATTCTTGGAAGTCGTTGGCTTCCATAAATGCACATATACAAACACACGCATATATGGAAGCCAACTTCTATAAATGCACATTTATAGAAGTAGTTAGCTTCCGTAAACACACATTTATAGAAGATGGTTTCCCTATATGCACATATATGGAAGTGTGCATATACGAAAGCCAACTTTTGTAGATGTGCATCGGTGAAAGGCAATTTCCATATATGTATGCTTCCATATATTCACATTTATGGAAGTGATCAATTTTCGTAAATGTGTATTTATAGAAGATGACCATATATGGAAGCCATGTCCATATATGTACATATACAAAAGCACGCATATAATAAATCCAACTTCCATAAATGCGCATATATGAAAGTCGTCTTCCGTAAATGTGCATGTACGAAAGGTATCTTCTACATATGCATATTTATGGAAGTTCAATTTCTTATATGCACATATAAAAAAGTGTTCATATACAAAATCCAACCTCCTTAAATGTGTATTTACAAAAGCCATCATCGGTAAATTTTCATTTACGGAAGTCATCTTTTTTATATGTGTATTTATGAAAGTTGGATTTTTTATATATGTGCTTCCAGATATGTGCATATTTGGAATTTTTCGGCTTACATAAATACACGCATATATGGAATGAAAGGGCGCATATATGGAATCCAACTTCCATAAATGCACATTTACAAAATCCAATTTCCATAAATTCACATTTACGGAAGACAGATTCTGTATATGCACGCTTCCATATATGTGCATTTATGAAGTGATCAAGTTCTGTAAATGTGTCTTTACTAAATCTGACCATATACAAAAGCAACTTCCATATATGTGCATATACAAAATCTTGCATATACGGAAGCCAACTTCAATAAATGCGCACATATGGAAGTTTTATTTCATAAATGTGCATTTATGGAAGATGAATTTTATGAATGGGAATTTAAGAAAGCCAAATTCCATATATGTGCATTTACAAAAGATGACTTCATTAAATGTGTATTTACGAAATCCATCTTCCATAAATTCACATTTATGAAATCCAACTTTCGTAAATTCTCATTTTTTAAGGTTGTCTATTGTATATGTGTGTTTTTCTATATGTGCAATTTTGGAAGTGGTTAGTTTCTATAAATGCACATATACAAAAGCATTTATATATGGAATCCAACTTCCATAAATGCACATTTAAGGAAGACACTTCCATAAATTCATATTTACGTAAGTCAAATTCCATAAATGTATATTTACGAACGATGACTTTTGTATATGGCCATTTATGGAAGATGACCACTTTTATATATGCCCATACATGGAAGCCAACTTCCATAAATGCACACATATACAAAATCCACTTCAAATGTGAATTTACCAAAGATGATCCAGGTGGATATCGGTGGCTATGCACCTATTCCAGCTGGCTCACATACATATTTCATCTTGGCAATTTTAGTTTTTATCTTTGCATTTTTTTTCTAGATTTTCGACTAGTAGATTATTCCGTAAAAAATAAAGATATTAAATAAATATTACATGGAATTTCCATTGATATCCATGACTTGGAGGGTGATCTATTCAATATTAAAATCCGACATGAAATCAACATAGCACCTATGAAAAGTTATATCAAAGAATGGTTCAAGAAGGGAAGGAAGCAGTTGAGACGGTTCCTGTAACCGTGAATGAAAACAATACAAGGACATCAACAAGAAAATGAACACACAAGTGACCATCGGATTAATTTTACGCTGATCATATATTTATTTTCTTTATCAAGTCCTTCATCCAGTTACTCCACCTCTTTCACTAGAAAGGTTTTAACTGAAGACTGATAACTCCTTTTTTTCTTCTTACCGGGTCTTGTTGATTCTTCTATTGCCCATTGTCTTATTTCTAAAAATATTGTTTCTTGTATGTATTTGATTAATGATATGCGGTAACCCCAATCCCAGTCTTTAAGACAAACAGATTTACAATTTCAAGGATATGTAACAAACTATATATTATTTGAAATTTCAAGAGAACTATTTTGGGAACAATATCAACTGTGATTTGTAACCATGTTTTCAAAATATAAAGTATTGGAGGTTGATATATCATTATATTTATTTGAGATTTTGATGTCTCCACTCTGTTAAATTTCTCTTATTCATGTGGATCATCTTTTCTTTTATTGTATGTGATCATAAATCTTTATCCCAAACTATGATGGATGTGAGGAAAGTTTGCTTATTTTCCTTAAATGTGTGATTCTTGGTCCTTTCTCAGGAAATTTATTTAAAAAGAAGACATAAACATTTTCCTTTTACCTTATCGTAATATTTCTATTTCTTTGAATTACTATAATGAACTTCTGTCAAGTCCCACATTTTGAATATTTTAAAAATATCAATAAAATCTAAAGAGGAGTACCACCTCTATAAAAACGCAGGGGGATTTACATCCTTGTGAGGTTGTCGTTTCGGTCCTAATGGATTCAAGCATCAACATTTTTGGCGATCATACTGGGGACATGAACTAAAAATTCGTAACCTATCCCAACGTTTGTGAAAGAATATATGATATTACCCTAGGGTATTCAGACCCATTTGGAAATTGGATTGAATAATGAACAAAGAATTCTACACCAATTGTACAATCTAGTAATAACAACAATGTAGACTCGAGAAGAGTGGTAAGGGTCCTGGAAGATCTTAGTCCAAGAAGAAGAAAAAAAAATCCTGCAAAGACAGAGGAGAGCGGAACGACAAGACTGAAGAAATCAAAGGCTAGCTAGAGCAGCACAAGAACAAGGTCGGGATTGAATCTGGATGAATACAAGGGACCCATTACCAGAAATAAAATAAATCAACTCTCTATCATTAGAAGTGAAAAGTATATACCTAAAGTCTCCCCACACATGGAAGAAGGAAACAAACAACCCCGAAATGAGCATCATGAGGAGAGACAAGGAGGTGGAAGAGATATTGCAAGAAATCAAGGAAACCCGGGATTTGAAAATCGAAGGATGGGAAGAGATTCCCCTCTAAATATTATAGGTGGGAAACATGATCTCCCTGTTCTCTCTAAGGGAACCTTAAGGGAATTTTCTGGAGATGAAGAAATCGATGCAAAGAGGGATCTGCACTTATTTCTTGATGTTTTTGATTTTCACCATGTTGAGCATGACGATGTCATGGTAAGGTTGCTTATGCAAACCTTATCAGGAAGAGCATATGAATGGTATACAACATTTCCCAATATATCCATTTTCTCATTTAATGAACTCGAAGTTATGTTCCTGACTATGTTTTCCCCTCCAATTGCTTATCACACCCTTCTCACCGATTTCACCCAGATTTGTTTCAGGAAGAATGAAAGGATTCGAGATTTTAAACTCAAGTTCAATAAAACCTTGAGTAGGATTCCAGAAGATAAAAGACGAAATGACCCATTCATCCTTGGTTTTCATAAGAATGCAATTCCCTTGAATGTAAAATATGCTATCAAAACATCCCAAATCAATACCTTGGATGAGGGAATGACTAAAGGAACTAATATGGAATAAATTGTGATTGAAACAGGAACCGATTCTGATATTATACTAGGAAGATTACAAAGGTCGTTGGTAGGATTAAATATTGATAAAAAATGACCTTCCAATTCAACAAATAATTAAGAATTCAAGCCTTAGCCGACTCAAAACCAAATGATTGAAGGAGGATTTTTCAAGGGAGCCATACCTAATATAAAGGTTGTTCCTTTGACAGCATAGGAAACTAAGAAAAGAATCAAAATTGCACATATGAATATAACCATCAAACAAATGCATAACTAGATAACCAGACTAAGAACGTGACATAATTGCATGCCCAACCCAAGAATTCCAATCCCAGAGAAAAGGAGGAACCCTCCCCAAGAAAACATGGTGAGTTTTGAAAAAAATGATAACTCGCAAAGACCAAGGGTTCCCAGGAAACCTACTCCAGATGCAGTTGTTCTGGGTGATGTCTATGACGAGAAATTAATTGAGCAAGAGAATTATTACTTGCGTGATGAGAGATCTAAAACTCTACAGATGGACGGATGCGAGACTTCCATGTATATATTTGAATAGAGTAACAATGATCCTAACTCGCAAGAAAACTTCACCCAGACAAGAGGGTTTGTAAATAGACCAAAAAATAAAGGTGACTCTAATAAAGAGAACCAAAAAGAAAAATAAAAAGGAAAAAACAAATGCGAAAATAACAAATGAGAAAGTGGCGGATGGCGTTGGAAGTAAAAGGAAATACATGACGTCAAACTACACTCAAATGACATATAATGTTGTAAACTATTTGTGTAAATTAAGGATAACCCTTCCCTTTACAGAAGTGGTGAAGATTCCACAGCAAAGGGCAAAAAAATTGAAGTTGTTGGCTGATCCGTATGAATGAGCAGAAATTGTTGTTACCAGTCGTAAACAAACCCCTGGCCAATCGACTGCCAATATGATAGGTAAAATTCCTCCCTTTTACATTTCTATTGAAAATCATGATGTTGCATTGCATAATTGTTTAGTTGACACTGGAACGATGAACAATATCATGCCACTCGCGGTCATGGAGGCATTTCTCATGAGTTGCACCAAGTATTATGAGACCATTGAAAGTATATATGCAATTGATTCTAGAAAAGTGCCAGCTTACGGAGAAATCAAGGAATTTTATGCTTGGATTACAACATCCCCCCATATCATTAGAGTTTTCAATATTGTTGTGGTATACCTTCCTTCGGCATATGTAGTTGTGTTGGGAAGAGACTGGACGTCTATGATTGGAGGATCTATAATGAATGATGGAAGTTGTATGTTGTTTCCAGGAAAAGAAGGAGGTATGATTAAAGTGCTTCATGAACCTAGAAAACCCTTCTCCTTTAAAAATAAGGACAATGAATTGATGTAGAATTATATAGATGTCAGAATTGGAAACTACAATATCCTATACATAGAGCATAACGAAATTTTGGATTAATTGCAAGAAACAAAGAATCAAGAGTATCTATTTGAAGGATACTAGAGGATGTCCTTTGATGGAGCTTGTTTGAACTCTGGAAATGGAGTTTGAATTGTTCTTATGAGTCCAAGTAATATTATGCATCCACATGCTATTATAATGGAGCCTTCATGCAACAATAACAAGGAAGAGTATGAAGCTTTGATTCAGGGGATGATCCTTGCACAAGAGATAAAAATGAAACATCTAATTGTAACTCGTGACTCAGAGTTGGCCATCAATCAGGTGACTCAGAGGTATAAAATAAAAAAGGAAATACTTAAGTTGTATTTCAAAAGGGTTAGCAAATTGATTGAATCTTTCAGTTCCTTCAACATTTATTTTATTTCAAGGGATAAGAATTACAAGGAAGATTCACTAGCCTTGGCAGCCTCATTGTCAAATACCTATGATACCCAAAGAAAAATTTCTTTCAAAGTAGAAAGAGCTTTCTGACCTTTCGTGTCCGATAACATTGAATACATGCAAGTATTTTAGAATGATGAACAAGTAGAATTTTTTTTGTTAAATGATGATTATGATGAAGACGATCACTTGTCTGTTGTCCCCAAAGATTGTTTAGAATACGAATCTCTTTTCAAGAAACATGATCATGCTAAGATTATCCTCGAAGAAGTTTCAGTTTGAAAGGTACAAGAAATGAGAAAAGTCAATATTGGAACTGGCAGTTCCCCAAATTATGTCAACTTAGGAGTTGATTGCACCACTAAGGTAGCATATCAATATGTTTCCTTGTTCAAAGAATACATTGATGTGTTTACTTGGATCTATGATACTTTAACAACTTATGATAAAACTATATTCCAACATGTCATTCCTTTGAGGGAAGTAGAAAAGCCAGTGAAGCAAAAAATAATGATGATGAACCCCAAGCTAAAACCTTTGGTAAAGCTTGAATTGGAGAAATTGAAGAAGGTAGGAATAATTTATCCCATTAGACACTCAGACTGGCTTTCAAATCATGTAGTTGTAAGAAAAAGGATTGGGGAAATCTGGGTGTGTGTCGACTTCAGAGATCTTAACAAAGAAAGAATAAAATATATCTTTCATTTTAACAACATGGAGTTCCTTCTCCAACAAGTTATTAGATCGGCTTGCATGTCCATGTCGGATGGATTTTTGGGATATAACTAGTTCTTGGTGGCTAAAGAATATAGGGTGACGAAATTTTTTATCACACCTTGGGAGACATACACATATGCAATAATTCCCTTTGGTTTGAAGAAAGTTGGAGCCAAATTCCATAGGGCCATGGATCATGCATTCAGGAGGTTGATAGGAAAGCTTATGGCAGATGATCAAGATGAATTAATGGTGCATTCAAATAAAAGGGAGGATCATATCCATCATTTGAGAAAGGTTTTTGAAAGATGTAGATTATATGGTGTTTCTCTGAATCCAAAAAAATGAGTGTTCATTGTGACTCAAGGAAAATTGTTGGGCAATATTGTATGCAAGGAAGGGATTTACATATATCCCAAAAGATTTAAAGAAATAAACGATCTCAACCCCTCGAAATATAAGAAGGGAGTCCAATCATTTTTAGGCAAGATCAATTTTGTGCGAATATTTGTTTATGATTATGCAAGTATCGTAAAGCCAATAAATGTTTTGTTGAAAAAGAAGAAGAGGTTCAAATGGATAATGGATACTCAACAGGAATTCAATAATATGAAAGGAGAAATCCCCACTAGTCTAGTCCTCATTATCAGGAAATTTCAAAGAGATTTCATCATCTATTCATTTTCTATAGAGACATTTGTTGCATCCTTCTTACTCAAAAGAATAGCAAAGGAGAAGAACTCCCAATAAGTTTCAGGAGAAAAACCCTACATGACTATGAGTTGAGGTATTTAGAACTGGAGAAGCATGCATTGGTTCTTGTAAAAGTAGTAGCACACTTTCTCACGTACATATTGAACTCCCATGTTATTGCTTATGTCCCCTCATCACTAGTGAAGATGCTTCTAAATCAACAATTGAGAGAAGGAAAATGGGCTAACTGATTGGAAAAGATACAATAATATGATATAGAGATTAAACCTTTAAAATATATCATTTATGTTCATTTATGGAAGTTTTCTTCCATATATGTGCATTTATGGAAGTTGTCTTCATATATGTGCATTTGTATATATGTGAATATATGAAAGTGGCTTTCGTATATTGATAGTTTTAGTAAATGCACATCTATGGAAGTTGATCACTTCCATAAATGTGCATATATAGGCAGTTGATCACTTCCAAAAATGTGCATATATGGAAGTGAAAATAAAACAAAGTCACCTTCCATAAATGTGCATTTATGGAAGTTGACTTTTGTAAATGCACATTTACAGAAGTTGGATTCTGTATCTGCGTGCATTTATAGAAGGTGACCACTTCCAAAAGTGCACATATATGGAAGTGTGCATATAAAAAATCCAACTTCCATAAATGCGCATATATGGAAGATGCCTTTCGTAAATGCTCATATATGAAAATTGACTTATGTATATGCATGCTTCTGTATATATGCATAAAAAAAATCCAACTTCCATAAACGCACATTTATGAAGGCTAGCCACTTCTATAAATGCGCATATATGGAAAAATGCTTCCTTAAATGGACATTTAAGGAAGAAGGATTTTATATATGTGCATTTATGGAAGTTGGCTTCCGTATATGCACGCTTTTGTATATGCACATATACATACGTCGCTTTCGTATATGATCAAATTCCATAAATGCGCATTTGAAAGTTGATCACTTCCATAAATTTGTATATATGGAAGTGAAAATATATGAAAACCACCTTCCGTAAATGTACATTTACAGAAGTTGGTCTCCATTTAAGCATTCTTCCGTATATGTATATATAGAGAATTCATCTTCCGTAAATGTGCATTTATGGAAGTTCGCTTCTATATATGCGTGTTTCTATATATGTGAATTTACGGGAGTTGACCACATAAAAAAATGTGTATATATGGAAGCGCATATATACAAAATCCAACCTTAATAAATGCGCATATATGGAAGTTAGGTTTAGTAAATGCACATTTACGGAAGTTGGCTTCCGTATATACACATATACAGAATCCAAATTCCATAAATGTGCATTTATTAATGTGGTGAACTTTTGTATATGTACATATATGGAAACCAACTTCCATACATGTTCATATATGGATTCACAAAATCCAACTTCCATTAATACGTATATACGAAATCCAACTTCCACAAACGTACATATACAAAATTTGTCTTCCGTAAATGCAAATTTTTGGAAGTCGGCTTCATAAATGCTCATTTTAAATTTATGGAAGGAGACTTTTGTATATATGCATATATGAAAGTTTGCCACTTTCATAATGTTCATTTATGGAAGTTGGATTTTGTAGATGCACATATACGGAAGCGCACATATATGAAAGCCAACTTTTCTAAATGTGCATTCACAAAATCTAGCTTCCATATATGTGCATTTATGGAGGTTGGCTTCGGTATATGTGTGCTTCCATATATGTGCATTCTTGGAAGTCGTCGACTTCCATAAATGCACATATAAAAATGCACGCATATATGGAAGACAACTTCTATAAATGAACATTTATAGAAGTGGTCAGATTCCATAAACACACATTTACAGAAGATGTTTTCCCTATATGCACATATATGGAAGTGTGCATATGCGAAAGCCAAATTTTGTATATGTGCATCTATGGAAGGCAGTTTCTATATATGTATGCTTCCATACATGCACATTTATGGAAGTGATCAGTTTTCGTAAATACGCATTTACAGAAGATGACCATAAATGGAAGCCATGTCCATATACAGAAGCACGCATATAATAAATCCAACTTCCATAAATTCACATATACGAAAGTCGTCTTCCATAAATGCACATTTACAGAAGGCATCTTCTGTATATGCACATTTATGGAAGTTCGATTTCTTATATGTGGATATAAAAAAGTGTGCATATACGAAAACCAACCTCCTTTAATGTGGATTTAAAGAAGCCATCATCCATAAATTTTCATTTATGGAAGTCATCTTTTTTATATGTGTATTTATGGAGGTTGGATTTTGTATATGTGTGCTTCCATATATGTGCATTTTTGGAAGTTGTCAGCTTACGTAAATGCGCACATATATGGAATGAAAGGGCACATATATGGAATACAACTTCCATAAATGCACATTTACAAAATCTAACTTCCATAAATTCACATTTACGGAAGATGGATTTCGTATATGCACGCTTCCATATATGCACATTTATGGAGTGATCAATTTCTGTAAATGTGTTTTTACTAAAGCTAACCATATACAGAAGCCACTTCCATATATGTGCATATACAAAATCATGCATATATAGAAGGCAACTTTAATCAATGCACACATATGGAAGTTTTGTTTCGTAAATGCGCATTTACGAAAGCTGGATGCTATGAATGCGCATTTACAGAATATGACTTCCATATATGTGCATTTAGGAAAGATAACTTTAGTAAATGTGTATTTGCATAATCCATCTTCCATAAATGCACATTTATGAAATCTATCTTTCATAAATTCTCATTTTTGAAGGTTGTCTACTATATATGTTTGTTTCTGTATATGTGCATTTTTTTAAGTGGTTAGTTGTTATAAATGCACATATATAGAAGAACTTGTATATGGAAGCCAACTTCCATAAATTCACATTTAAGGAAGCCACTTCCATAAATTCATATTTATGTAAGTCAACTTCCATAAATGTATATTTACGAACAATAACTTTTGTATATGGCCATTTATGGAAGATGACCACTTTTATATATGCCCATACATGGAAGCCAACTTCCATAAATGCACACATATACGAAATCCACTTCCATAAATGTGAATTTACCAAATCTTATCCAGGTGGATATCAGTGGCTACGCACCTATTCCAACTGTCTCACATACATATTTCATCTTGGTATTTTTAGTTTTTATCTTGGCATTTTGTTTCTAGATTTTCGGCTAGTAGATTATTACGTAAAAAATCAGGATATTAAATAAATATTAGATGGAATTTCCATTAATCTCCATGACTTGGAGGGTGAGATGTTCAATATTAAAATCCATCATGAAATTAAAATGACACCTATGAAAAGTTACATCGAAGAATGGTTCAAGAAGGCTATCGAAAAACTGACAAATGAAGGGAAAGAAGCAGTTGAGACGACTCCTATAACCGTCAATGAAAACGATAAAAGGACATCAACAAGAAAATGAACACACAAGCGACTATCATAGTAAGTTTATGCTGATCATATATTTATTTTATTTGTCAAGTCTTTCATCCAATTACTCCACCTCTTTCACTAGAAAGGTTTAACCGAAGACTGATAACTCCTTTGTTTTCTTCTTACCAGGTCTTGTTGATTCTTCTATATCCCATTGTCTTCTTTCTAAAAATATTATTTCTTGTATGTATTTTATTTATGGTATGCGGGAGCCCAAATCCCAGTCTTTAAGACAAACGCATTTACAATTTCAATAATATGTAACAAACTATATATTATTTGAAATTCCAAGAGAACTATTTTGTGAACAATCTCGACAAGAGAACTACTTTGGAAATTAGATTGAATAATCAACAAGAATTCTACACTAGTTGTAAAATATGGTAATAACAACAACACATAATCGAGAAGAGTTTGAAGTATCCTCGTATATATTAGTACAAGAAGAAGAAAAATAAATCCTATGAATACAAAGGATAGTGGAATGACAAGATTGAAGAAATCAAAGGCTAGCTAGAGCAGCACAAGAACAAGGTCGGTATTGAAGTTGGACGAATACAAGGGACCCATTACCAGAAGTAAAAGCAATAAAATATTTATTATTAGAAGTGAAAAGTATAGACCTGAAGTCTCCCCAAACATGGAAGAAGGAAACGAAAAACCTCAAAACGAGCATCATGAGGAGAGACAAGGAGGTGGAAGAGATGCTGCAAGAAATCAGGGAAACCCAGGATTTGAAAATCGAAGCAGGGTAAGCAATTCCCCTCTAAATATTATAGGTGGGTAACATAATATCCCCATTCTCCCTTAGGGAAACTTAAGGGAATTTAATAGAGATGGAGCAATCGATGCAAAGAGGCATATGCACTTATTTCTTGATGTTTGTGATTTTCATTGTGTTGAACATGACGATGCCATGGTAAGGTTGTTTCTACCAAAATTATCCAGAAGAGCATATGAATGGTATACAATGTTTCCCAGTACATCCATTCGCTCATTTAATGACCTCAAATTTATTTTCCTGACTATGTTTTCCCCTTCAATTACTTATCATACCCTTCTCATTGATTTCACCCAGATTGGTTTGAGGAAGATTGAAAGGATACGATATTTTCAACTCAGGTTCAATAAATTCTTGAGTAGTATTCTAGAATATAAAAGACCAAATGACCCATTCATCCTTGGTTTTCATAAGAATGCAGTGCCTCTGAATGTAAAATATGCTATAAGAACATCCCAAATGGATACTTTGGAGGAGGCAATGACTAAAGGCACTGAGATTGAATAAATTATGATTGAAACAGGTGTTGACCCCGATATTATACTAGGAAGAGTACAAAGTTCATTGGGAGGACTAAATAATTATAACCAAGGATCTTCCAGTTCAATAAATAACGAGGAATTGAAGCCTCGATCGAATAAAAAACAAACGATTAGAGGAGGAATTTTCAAGGGAACCATACCTGATGTAAAGGTTGATCCTTTGGCGCTATAGGAAACTAAGCAAAGAATCAAAATTGCATGGATGAGTAGAACCATCAAACAAATGCAGAACTAGATAAACAAACTACGAAGAGGAGATAATTACATGAAAAAACCCAAGAATTTCAATCCCAGAGAAAGAGAGGAACCCTCCCCAAGAAAATAGGGTGAGTTTTGAAAACATTGATAACTCGCAAAGACCAAGGGTTCCCAGGCAACCTACTCCAAATGTGGTTGTTTTGGATGATGTATATGATGAGCAATTAATTGAGAAAAAGAATTATTACTCACCTGATGAGAGATCTAAAACTCTGCATATGGACGGATCCGAGACGTCCATGTATATATTTGAAGAGGGTGACAATGATCCCAACTCGCAAGAAAATGTCACCTAGACAAGAGGGTTTGTAAATAGACCAAAAAATAAAGGCGACTTTGATAAAGAGAACCAAAAAGAAAAATAAAAAGGAAAAAAAAAATGATAAGTGATGGATGGCGTTGGAAGTAAAAGGAAATACATGACATCAAACTCCACTCAAATGACATTTAATGTTGTAGAATATTTGAGTAAATTAAGGATAACCCTTCCCTTTACAGAAGTTGTGAAGATTCCCCAACAAAGAGAAAACATTTTGAAGTTTTTGGATGATTCGTATGAATGAGAAGAAACTATCATTACCATTCGTAAACAAACCCCTGGCTAATCGATTGCCAATATGATAGGTAAAATTCCTCCCTTTTACATTTATATTGAAAATCATGATGTTGCATTGCATAATTGTTTAGTTGACACTGGAACGATGAACAATATCATGCCACTCACGGTCATGGAGGAATTTCTCATGAGTTTCACCAAGTATTATGAGACCATTGAAAGTATATATGCAATTGATTCTAGAAAAGTGCCAACTTACGGAGAAATCAAGGAATTTTATGCTTGGATTACAATAGCCCCCCATATCATTAGATTTTTCAATATTATTGTGGTAGACCTTCCTCTGGCAAATGTAATTGTTTAAGCATAGAGGGGATTCTGCAGTGGAACATATTAGATATCATTTTTGGGATAAATGCATAGTGTAAGTCATTAATCTATGACCCATATCCATGAGTATTAGTCGCAACTGACCAATAATTCTTATGATTTGAATAGTCCATAAGAGTGAACAGAGCTCTAACTAGATAGTTCAAAAGGCACAATACTTTCTAAGGTTTTGCAAATGGGGTATCAAGCTAAGTGGTCTTGATTGTGGGGAAAACTCCACAGTTAAACGTTCTTGAGCCAGAGGCATCTTGGGATGGGTGACCACTTGGGAAGTCCTGGTTACTAGGTGCAAGCCCCAGAAGTGATGATTGATGCTATGTGATTCATTTTGTTGGTTTCAATCCCATTTATTAACCCTTGTGAGCATCACCTGATGTAATGAGTGCTAAGTGGACTATTCAAATCATGAGAATTATTGGTCAGTTGTGACTAATACTTATGGATATGGGTCATAGATTAATGACTTACACTACGCAGTTAACCCCTAAAATGATATCTAATATGTAGTTGTGTTGGGAAGAGACTGGACGTCTATGATTGGAGGATACATAATGAACGATGCAAGTTGTATGATGTTGCTAGGAAAAGAAGGAGATATGATTAAAGTGCTTCGTGAACTTAGAAAACCCTTGATGCAGGAGCATCGCTTCACGTCAGCAATGCGCCAGTCAGCCAACACATTCATCACGCATTCAATGAAGGGAGAGGCCCCAACCCTCTCGTTTTAAAATTTTGAATTTGAATTAAATGTTGTAAGGTTGGTAAGATCTAGATTCGATTCGAACTAGACAACCATTGAATGCAATTCAATGTAAATTAATGAGAGTAGGTAGCTTGGAGGGAAGAGCTCGAGGACCCCCTTTTGTTAAAAGATCTTTGTATCTAGATTCATTAGGAAGGTAGATGGATTAGTGAGAGAAGAAGATATATTTGAGAGGAGAGAGCTGAGACTCTTTAGAGGTCCGATCTTTGTACACATTGTAATAGAAATTATGCAATTAATACAAAGAGCAGTTTTTCCTACATATGATTCTGTGTGTTTATGTGTCTTTCATGAATGTTATTTGTGTGTTCATTTGTATGTTGTATATGTATGTTAGTTTCCATCTACAAGGATAGACAAAATTTCTTTTTTTGTTGAGTTTTCTTTGATTTCAATCTGCGTCTTTGTGGCTTCATACAAGAGGTTGCATGATAGAGTGTTGAGGACTCTATGCGCCAGTGAAAGAGTGCACATCTGAGTTCTATGGAATTTAGGCAAAGACATGCCAGGAGAGTACACCAGAGGAAACATAAACTCAAAGGAAAACCTCAAGGTTATCGAAAACCTTGGAGGAAGGACTGTGAAGAGGAGGGCACTGAGAGAAGACATAATTGCTGAGGTTTTTGTGAAGCTCTGCCCAGAGGGCATCGAGTGAGTGCAAAGGGTGCACGAGAAGAACTCTATTTCAAGTTTAGAGATAAGAGAAGTGTCGAAGGAATACACTTATAGATTTTATGAATACTTTGTAGGCTCAGCAAGGCGTGCTTGAGCAGAAGTCGCCAAAAAGCCACTTGCATCTCTCCGAGGGATAGAAGAGACAAAGACCTTTGAGGTCCAAGAAGTTGAAGCTCAAGGAGGCAGAGTTGTTGAACACTCTGGAGGAAGACATGTGAAAGGAGTGCACCAGGCCAACACTCATATGAAGTGTTAAAAGACAGTTAGTTGAAGGTCGGTCGAGCAAAAGGAATGTGCAGAGAAGCGAATTGTTTCAAGTTCGTAAGCTCGGGAGGAACAGTGCCTTTGCGCACAAAGTTCCAACAGAAGGAGAAGCAAGCCAAGAGACTTTGGGGTCCAAGCCATAGACAATATCAGGAGGGATAGCGTTTCCAGTATGTTGGCGAGACCCAAATTCACAGGCTCGGAGGAAATAGAACAAAGGTTGATACCTTTGAACGATTGGAAATATTCCAAGTCAGGAACAAACCAAAAGCTCAGGAGGAGGAGCGTCAACAACCATTAGATCAGCTGTAGAGGAGTGAATCTAGACCGTTGAAGTTCACATCCAGGCATAGAGAAGAGCACGCAAGAGAATCATATCTGAGCGTAGGATCTGGAAGCACGTGAACCAACAACCGTTGGATCCAAAGGAAGTGCATAAGGTTTAGTCCTTTAGAGTGCACAAGAGGAGAGTTGGCTTGAGAAGTTGTGAAGTTCTGAAATCATTGGGACCATTCATCATTAGGATACAAGTGGTAGCGGATCAGGTTTCGTTGACTCATGACTTGAAGAAGTCAAAGGGAAAATTTGTGAAAAATCATGAAACGCGAATTCACGAAAAGATCACAGTCGTTGATCAAGGAGTGATCTGGACCGTTGATTGTCCAGGGAGAATTTTGGCATTTTGGGGATCAGGAGAATGGATTTGAAAAGTATTTCAACCTCACGATACGTGAAATCCCGATGCAATCTAAGACGTTAGATCATGGAAGAATCAGGACCATTGAGTTGGTACTCTGAAATATTGGCATTTCAGGGATCGAGAGAACAGAGGTGAGTCACATCAGGGATTCTCAACACGTGAAATCCCAACACGCTTGAGATTTGAGCTTTGGGTCATGGTGAGTGGTCACATGGACGAAGGCAGGGATGATTTTAAGGATGGAAATTTATTTTAAAATGTAGAAACCTTGGTGAATATCACTAATCCTTCATATGAAAACTATAAATGTTTGGCGATATTTTTATAAAAATATTCAAATTTATAAGGATTTTATATAGTTTATATAAAATTTTGGCGATTTTTAAGGTAAAATAATTTTATCCAATAGAATTTGGGTGAATCATTTTTAGAATTGCGAATCTTTTTTCGGGAAAAGCAATGGAAAATTAGCCTAGGAACGAAATTTAGCCCCTAAAATCATCCTTGGACGAAGGCCAAGGGAGGAGCTAAGGAACGTTAATCTCTTTTCAACATTTCGGGAGTCGAGGAGTCAATGTTGGATCACTCACAATGTCCTAACATGAGAAATCATGATGCTCCTTTTGTGTAGGCGTGCAGTCATAGCCCGTGGTCATGTGGAGGTGAGGCTCACGCTTGGTTCTTAGTCGTGCAGGTGGAGTTTCATATAGGACCTGTGGATTTGTTCATGGGATTCCAGCAGGGAATCGAAGAGATGCTTCAGCTCGATAGATTGAAGAAAGATCCTTGACCGGGAGGTCAGCAGACCTTGCCAAGGTAGGGGGTCTAACTCAAGTGGTATCAGATCCACTTTTTGTCTGCAGATTTCAGGCAGAGGGAGGCAACGTAAATAAGAGATAGTTTGATACCATCAAGTGGTATTAGGAGCTAGAGGAAGACAAGGCATTGATGCTCTCTGGAGATCTATTTGCATGTAGGAAACAGACATTTGACAACCAAATGGGCTAAAATGAGAGAGGAAAAAGATGGCTACTGAAGGCTAAAGGAGTGGTCAGGACAAGGACCTCTAGCATAAAATCAAGGCTGAGATAGGAAAAGATCACAACGAGGTAAGATCATGAATGGAGAAGCTTGCATTTAAAATGTAGCAAGATTCTAAAATGCATTGGGTGTATGAGTGGCCCATGAAGAAGAAGGTGAAGTGGCCCATTCATAAATTGTTGGCTATAGGACAGTGAAGGTTGTTGATAATGTGGCTGAGGTATGTTGAAAACCTCAGAGGTGAAGAGGAGATGGTTCATATCTGTGAGCCAGAAACTGGGAAGAGTCTCAGTGATGACAGTGAGAAGAGATCAAGCAGAGGTCTCAGAAATTGTCTGGTGAGCAGTGAAGAAAGTTCAGGTTTCCAGGTGGGCAAGAGATGGGATCATTGGAGGATATCATAGACTGTCAGGAGGGCAGGGAAAAAATCCCAATTTTTCAGGTGGGAAAGGGAGAGAAGATGAACTTAGCTAAGAGTTCATATCAGCAAGAAGAGCTGATGGAGAAGGATCAGAAATGCCTTATAATCATTGGGGGAATTCAAATATTCCTACCAAGCATCCTAGTTGAGGTCACAACACATGTTGCAGATGCAACAATAGGAGAAGGACATCCAACAATGACTTTCATAGAGTAAGAAGAAATAGAGCATATGTTGATATCTACCCCAACAGAAGAAGAGGATGTAGTTAAGATGATCATAACTTGGGAGAAAGAGTTGGAGATGCTAAAGGATTGGTTGAACCATCCAGAACCAGTAGATGACTACCATGACTACACAGTCATGCATATTTTGGGAGAAGATCATTAAACATAACTGCAACAGAAGATGAATTCAAATTCCAGTCTAGGGAGCAGAGGAAATAAGTTGAAGTTGAACCAGTAGGAGAATGGGCAGAAGATAAGCTTCCAGAAGGAGTAACTAGACAACAACTCAGTGATAAGACTGCAGAACTGAATTTTGCAGCAGGGTGGCAAACTAAGGCCACAAGATATGGAGAAAATCACTTGGGGGATCGAGTTGATCTACCCATCAAGAGGGAGGAAGTGAAACCAATAAGGTTGCATAAGGAAAGCCAACCATTGGAGAAGCTGGAAGAGGTAATTGAGGAGATAAGGAGGTTGATGTTGAGGTCAGCGCATGAGACTGCTAGCAAGGAGACGCTGAGAAGAAGGAAGACCACCATAGCAACAAGGAAGCAACAGAAGTAGCAACAAAGTAGTGGAGCAGATGGACAACTCCAAAAGATATTTTGGGATCTATGTGGATTTCAACAACAGATCTAGGAAGATCACGAGTAGGACCTCATGAATTTTTTGCAGCAGTGGAGTATGATGCAGGCACATCACTTCACATCAGCAATGCACCAGCCAGCCAACACATTCATCATGCATTCAATGAAGAGAGAGGCGTCAACCCTCTCATTTTAAAAATTTGAATTTGAATTAAATGTTGTAAGGCTAGTAAGATCTATATTCGATTTAGACTAGACAGGAATTGAATGTAATTCAATTTAAATTAATGAGAGTAGGTAGATTGAAGGGAAGAGCTCAAGGATTCCCTTTTGTAAAAGGATATGTGTATCTAGATTCATTAGGAAGGTAGACATATTAGTGAGAGAAGAAGATAGATTTGAGAGGAGAGAGTTGAGACTCTGTAGAGGTACGATCTTTGTACACTTTGTAACAAGCATTCCAAGATTAATACAAAGAGAATGTTTCCTGCATATGATTCTGTGTGTTTATGTGTCTTTCTTGAATGCTATGTGTGTGTTCATTTGTATGTTGTAGATGTATGTGAGTTTCTATCTGCAAGGATAGAAAAAATTTCGTTGTCTATTGAGTTTTCTTTGATTTCAGTCTGGGTTCTTTGTGGCTTCATGCAAGGGGTTGCATGATAGAGTGTTGAGGACTGTATGAGCCAGTGAAAGAGTGCACATCTAAGTTCTATGGAATTTAGGCAAAGACGTGCCAGGAGGATACACCTGAGGAATCATAAACTCGAAGGAGAACCTCAAGGTTACTGAACACCTTGGAGGAAGGACTGTGCAGAGGAGAGCACTGAGAGAAGACAAAAAATTTTAGGATTCTGTGAATCGTTGCTAGGAGGGCATTGAGCAAGTGCAAAGGGTGCACAAGAAGAACTCTATTTCGATTTCAGATATAATGGAAGTGTCAGAGGAAGACACTTACAGAGTTGTTGAATACTCTATAGGCTCAACAACTCATGCTTGAGAATAAGTCGCCAAAAAGGCACTTTCATCTCTTTGAGGGATAGAAGAGACAAAGAACTTTGAAGTCCAAGAAGTTGAAGCTCAAGAAGGCAGAGTTTCTCAACACTCTGGAGGAAGACCTGTGCAAGGAGTGCACTAGGCCAACACTTAGATGAAGTGTTGAAAGACAGTTAGTTGAAGGTCGGTCGATGAAGGAAAATTTATTGTCACCATGAACCCCAAGGAGTGAAGAACACTGAAGATGAAGGAAAACCAATATGTGTTGATTACTGACATACTATTCAAAATAAATTATGATGGTATAATATTGAGATGTGTTGATGAAAATCAAGCCCAAGAACTAATAAGAAAATTACGTGAGGGAATATGCAATGGACACTTTTCACCTACTGCAACCACCCACAAGGTAATTAGAGAAGGATTCTATTAGCCATCGATTTTCAAAGACTCGTATGCCACGATAAGGAATTTTTTTTCATGTCATCATTTTTCAAGAAAAATGAAGAGATCTACAATGCCTCTGCAACCCATAATTGTAGAACAATCGTTCTCTCAATGGGGACATGATGTTGTCGGGCCAATTAATATAAAGTCTAGCAAGAGGAACATATATATTCTCACAGCTACTAATTACTTCACGAAATGGCCAGAAGCAGTGGCATTAAATAACGATGATGCTGAAGAGATAACTAAATTCCTCAAAGACAATATTTTATCGAGATTTGGTGTCCCAAATAAATTTATCATAGACAATAGTTCGATTTTCATCCGGTCAAAGTTTACAGCTTTTTAGGGAGAATATGGAATCATCATGGTTCAATCATCAATTTATTATCCACAAGAAAATGGCCTCGATGAATCCACAAAGAAAACACTTGTTCATATACTGAAGAAAACCGTTGACAATAATCAAAGGAATTGGCATCTAACGTTGACGGATTCATTATGGGAAAGAAGAATGACTTTGAAGGATAGCACCAGGATGTTTTTGTATCTATTGGAGCTCAATGTGTTGATTTTTTTGGTCAATACTGAAGATACAAAAGACAATTCTCCCATCTAGAGGAGAATTGATCAATTGTTGAAGTTGGAAGAAGAATGAAGCAAAGTCCCGAATCAAAATTGTCAGAGGCAGTAGAGCATCAAAATATATTTTGATCATAGAAAAACTGTAAAAAAAATCCAAAAGGGAGAGCTGGTGCTACTTTGGAATAAGGCCAAGGAGAAATCGTCCATGCATACAAAGTTTGAAGCACTATGGATCAGATTGTACGTAAGTTTGAAGCACTATGGATCAGATTGTACGTCGTCGAGAAGATCTTGGGTTTTAACTCCTATATGCTTGAAGACATGAAGGGTAAAAGACTAACACTGCCTGTCAACGAGAAACATATGAATTTTTTTTTCTCTTGAGGCTTTCTCATTCTCATTGTACATAATTTTATTTTGTCAGTTTGTGTATTCTTATTCTAACTCCATAACCTAGTGGGTGGAAACACCTAGTCATGAAAGGATATGGATTCTTGACAACCCACAAGGGGTTATCATCCCACAGTTGGAGCCAATTGTTGAGATTAATTCCTGCTTCTGGAATTTCCCTTCATTTCTCTATTTTCTCATCTCCTTTTTCCCTTTTCTTTTCCCTCTTCTATACTTACCCTAATTCCCCATTTATTTATTTCCTTCTATTCTCCCTTTCTAATTCTTATACTTAGTCATTTTTCCAAAACAACGGGTTTGCGGGTTAGTGGACTTGCGGATCCTCATCTCCAGCCACACTCTCACATCATGAGTCCGACTGACCACAACATTATTCTATACTTAACCATTTTTTGCAGTCATCGGTTCCCAGGTTGGCGGGTTTCAAGCTTTCATATCCCTTGTTTCGTGAACTACATTTTGTACCCGAATGATCCGCGATATAAATTTTTTCCATTCGATTTCCTGAGATCCTAAGTATCTCATCCCTCCTATGATCAGTTTGACCGACAGGGTTACAACACTTAACCAATTCTTAACCGTTTGCAACGACAAGTTCGTAGGTTCCCGAGTTTGTGGGTTCACAAAAGTCCCAAATGTTATTTTCTTTCCTCTGTCCCCACCACCTTTGCGCTATTCCCAAGACACATTTAGTATGGTTTAATGCTAATAAATCATCCTACAAGTCTCGTAAATATTGTCATTAATCGGTGAAGGTATCAAGGAATTTCCTCATTAAACCACATTAAAGCATGATTTATTTTGTCTCGAGGGTGCATGCCTTCCTTGAATATCTACTGGTCAACCTAAAAAATGAAGAAGGTTTCTACCTTAATGTCATGGTACCCTTTGGTATTAAATTTTCCAACATGTCAGAGTTAAAGAGAAGAGAGGAGGACCTTCCCTCTCCAAGTCGGATCAAGTAGTTGAATGCTTGCTAGAAAGAGAAAATAAAGAACTTGAACAACATCGTTTAGGCGTGCGTCCAAGCCATAACAAGGAGATAAAAGTTATTCAAAAGAATCACGGAGGTGGACCTAGCCGGAAGCACCAACGAGGTACAAGATCCCAAGTTGATCCTCAACTCGTTGTTCCTAACAAAACAATAATTTGATGATCAAGTTGAGATTTTTAAGGGATTGTAAATTGAAAAATTCTATGGCATAATTGAATATGATGAGAATGCCATAGATGACTCTCTAGTAAATTATTTCATAGAAAATCAATATATTGAAGAAATATCACATGGCATTTCCATTGATCTTCGTGACTTGGAGGGTGAGTTGTTTAATATAAAAATCCGGCATGAAAACAACATGGCACCTATGAAAAGTTAAATCGAATAATGGTTCAATAAGGCTATCAACAAACTAACAAATGAAGGGAAAGAAGCAGTTGAGACAGTTCTTATAATCGTCAATGAAAACGATAAAGGACATCAACGAGAAAATTAACACATGAGCGACCATCATAGTAAAACATATTTACCAACTTAATGAGAATTGTGACCTCAAAACGAGAACTCTGGCCCAAAAAACCCATATTTTTGCACAAAAAACATTAAAATCAACCCTCAAATCAAAAAGTGGTGCTACCGGTGGCACCATTTTTTAAAACGGGATCAAAATTACAACATTTTTCAAACATGGGCTTCAAAACTTAGATAGTAGCTCAGAAAAACCTTAAAATCAACACCTAAAAACAAATAAGATGTTTTTGAATTTTTTTTTTCTTTTCAAAACGTTAAATTTTGAGATCGTTTGAAATCGTATTTTTATCACTTGGTACCATTAAAACCAATACTTCAAAATCAACCATCAAATTGAAAAGTACTGCTACCGGTAGCACCCATTCTAAAATTGGGGTATGAAAATGACACATTTTTATAATGTGGTAAAAGAACTCATCATTACTATAAAAAAAATCATAAAATAAACCCTTGAATGTTTACTTTTTAAATGTTATTATCACGCAAAGCACAAGGTAATACATAATGCCATGAAAATATCACAATATACTTTAAAAATTCAACGTCACTTTTTAATAATTTTTTACTTTTAAT
>SNQJ01S0002682.1:68473-84353 GCA_010110895.2 Picea sitchensis
TGTGTGTGTGTGTAACGAACCTCCCATTTCATTACGACTACAAGCCTCACATAACAAGTGCAATTTTTTTTTTTCTGTGTGTGTATGTAGGAATGTAATAAAGACATTATACTCAACATCGCAACATGACGACGAACACAACGCATGCAACTCACGCCACAAAAAACATAATGGCCTAACATAAAAGCACATCAAGCACCTAGAAGCAATGTATGACATTCAAACGATGAAGAATAAGAATGACTACCCACCCGTCCTACCCTACAATGGTTAGGACCTCCAGGACACATAAGCAATGCTCAAGCCCAGGTTCCCATCGATTTTGACCATTTAAGGTCTCAAGGCTGGCGACTGTTCTGAGGAACAAGGAGGTGTCTACATCCCGCCCGACACAAGAAGACCAAGCCTACTAAGCTAAGGACAATCATCCTAACAACCCCACGCACCCAAAATTAATTACACAAGTAATTAGAACCCTTACAGTGAGCAAACCAAGCACATTAAATGTTTACAAAACCAAGTACAAACATTAATTAAAATGAACAACAACACCCTCAATGGTAAGCGCAAGCTAAAAACAACTTCATCAACAACCCAACCATTAATCAAGGCTAAATGGTCAATATCTATGATTTAAACTGGCGTTAATTAAAGATCAATTATCCAATCTAAATCCCATTAGTCAACGAGTTACCAACCGAACTTAACATGAATTACAACTCAAATTTAGCGAGTCTGGGTTACCAATTAGGCGATATCTATAAATCCGACTAACCATAAACTTGAATAACAACATTAACATTCTTAAAGTGGAATTCTACCTATAGCACTCATGAACAGTTAAACCTCAACATTAGTCTAGATATAATGACTGAACTAACCACACTAGTTGTTTATTATCATTGAGGAGGAAATTGCCAGCTAATAACATTGTTGTAGCAAATCAACAAGGTAATTACATATATGTTACATAACAATTTATTATAGAAATTAACAAGGCATTTAACATAATGATTAACATTATCAATTAATTGAGAAATAATAGGGTAGTTGAGATGACTATTTTCATAACAAGTATTATAGAACTAACAAGGCGATTATCATGTGAATTAACATAGAAATTAATATAATAATAGCGAGGCAATTTATATGACGGTTAACATAACGATTAATAGCACAAAAACAAGGCAATTTACATAACTGTTAACAATTTAACTCATTGTGGCATTTAATCAATAAGTAGGAATCTGCTAACCATTCACAGTGATGTAGCAATTGTTCTATCATTTAGTAAGACAATTAATATAGCATTTAACATTGCAATTAACAAGCCAATTAACTGTAGCAATTGTTCTGGTAAATTCATGGTCATTTAACAACAAACTCAGTGGTATGCATAGTAAAAACTCAGAGATAAAAACATGCTATAATCAGTGATGGAATCACTTGGATTTAGTGAATAATACATTGTAGATTCAGTGGTAAAACATGGTGTAAACTCAGTGATGAAAACACGCCGAATTCAGTGACAGGACTGCTTTAACTCTATGGTATGAATACTATAAACTCATAGATAAAAACAAGCTGTAATCAGTGATAAATCACTTGGATTCAATGATGAATACACCGTGACTTTAGTTGTAAATCGTCGTGTAAACTTAGTGATAGAAACACTCCAAAACAAGATGAAAACGTTGGTCTACACAGTCCATTTTTAAATTCCAACGGTGGTCATTCCCAGTGAATTGATCACCAGTTTTGAAGGCGAATTCATGGGCATTTAACAATAGTCTATGTCATTCTTTAAGAGAAAAAATGTGGTTGATTTAACAACAATATCTTCACATTTTAAAGGAAAAAATTGTGGGCATTTAAACAACAGTCTATGTCATTCTTTAAGAGAGAAAAAGTGGGTGATTTAATAGCAATATCTTCACATGTTAAAGGAACAAATCGTGGGCATTTAAACAACAGTCTATGTCATTCTTTAAGAGAAAAAATGTGGGTGATTTAACAACAATATCTTCACATGTTAAAGGCAAAAATCGTGGGCATTTAAACAGAAATCACAGTCTCAATTTAAAGGGGAAAAACATGTACAGGGACACACCAGAAGGACATTCATGGCTATCTGTATTTAAAATATGTAGAATGATGTGCCCAAAATGCATCATAAGGAACTTCATGTTGCCATCATCATTTAAAAGGGAAAAATGCTGGAAAAATGCAGACATGGAAATGAATTCTCTTTACATTGCCAGGATACCAATGCCACGCAGACAGGAATACAAAAATGTTTTTCATCTCCCGGACACCAATATAAAATGCAGATAGGAAATCAAACATTCTTCCCATTGCCAAAGTACCAATACAATGCAGAAAGGAATACAAAAACATTTTTCATTTCCCGGACACAAATATAAATGCAAACAGGAAATCAAATAAAACGTTTTTCCATTTCCACGATACCATTATAAAAATTGCAGACCTGAAATCAATTTTTTTTTTTTTTCATTGACAAAATATAAAATAATAAAAATGCAGACATGAAACCATTGTGTTTTTCCATTGCCAGAATACCCAAAAATTTGCAGACAGGGAATCAATCTGTGCTTCCATTGCTATAACCCCAATACAACGGAGACAACAGTAAGAGAACACAAGGATCTAATGGGAAAGGTCATGGAATGATTATAGGTGATCTATCAGTCAAGGCATAGAGAAAACCAACAAGGACACCAAATAATCAACACGCAGAGTTCGTTGCCATATGGCGGAATCAACAATCAACCAGGGACAAACATCAAGGGTAGATAGTTAACCGGTTCGTCCTTCGCTCATCATCCTCGCATAGAAAAGCAGGGCATTGAGATCCATAGGTATTTTAATGCTAAGGTGATGACTGTAGATCAGGCTCCTGGCCGACTTGTCAAGCGAGGACTAGTGAGCTATAGATGAAGGCTAAGCAACCACGAAGGTCACAATCAACACAGCAAGGTGGTCAAGACATGCGTGAAAACGAAGTCCATGGGAGTCAACAACCATTGAGCTAGGCTAAGGAAAGTTTTAGTCATCAATTTAAAAAAAAACATCAATTTACTTCTCCATTAAATAACCAAATCCAAGCATAAGTCCTAATACATTCTACCATACAAAAATGAAGAGAGCGTATCATTTTCTGATCACCCTCTCTGAATGGCATCCCATGCGCTCTGTGCAACTCCCGCTCGCCGACCATCGAGACTTCACCGGTACCTCCCAGCCAATGCTAGGGGTACTCTTCTTTCCCCTTAGCCCCCCAAGCCGCAAAGGGGCCACACACTCACTATCCAGAGATTTCGACTAGCTCCCAGCTCGCCTCGCAAGGCCAAGCTACCACTCCTCACCGAGCTGGGTATCCCAACTCCCACAAGTTAAGTCAGTCAAGAAGATATTTCTGCAGCATAACATTACGCAAAACAGAAGATCCCCTACCTCCATCTCCTCCCTTCATTATATAGAGTTTCATGGTTTCTTACTTTCCTAAAATCTCGTTTAATTAAGTTTTTAAAATTTAATTCCTAAAAATTCCTCTCCGTACAAGTGTCCCCCATTCCCTACATTCCTCCGTAAATTAATTTCTTTAATAAATTAATTATCTTTCTTTCCCTCACCCACCTAGAGTTACTCCTAGAATCACTCCTAGGTGTCCCCAAATTCTCTTACAGGTTTTAATGGCTTTCCCTACTATTAAATTGCTAGTTCAGTTTAAATTAGAAAGCTCTTAAATGGTAGATACTTTTTCTAAGTTTGACTTTCCTCTTTTTCCCTTATGTTCCCCTTTTTCCCTTTTTATGTTTACCTATTTTCCTAGTTTCCTAAATTTTTAGATTTTCCCTCTTTCCCCATTTTAATTAGAACTCAAAAAGGCAGGTGTGGAAATTAATCCTTTTTCCCTTTTCTGATTTAATTAGTATTTTAGATTATCAAAATAATAAAACATTAATTCCCCTTTTTCTTTTAAAATTTATTCCAACAGATTTTTTTTTCTTTGTGAATAAATTAAATTTCTTATTCCCTTCGTGTTACAAGATTTAACGAAGAGTATAATTATTATTTATGTTGTTTTTATTTTTATTTTTATTATTATTATTATTATTATTTTTAATTCTTAACACAATGTTCATCCTAAGGTCATCTAGGTTCATTCATTTATCAAAAACAACACGACGTGCCATTCAGGATGCACTAGGAGCTCCAAGGGTGCCACTCGCCTCATCTGTTCTCTTGTGCGACGTTCCCTTCAGGATACACCACGTGCTCTAAGGGTTCCACTCACCTCTTGACTGACTTGGTAGACATCAATAACCCCTGGAGTCAATACTCCGCCAAGTGAACTTGTGGGAGACTAAGGGCCTCTAAGGAATAAAGCCCCCGCCTTATTGCGCACCCCTTAGAATCATCGCAAGTGACTATCGTAGTCTGCCCTCACGGTATCGTGGGATGCTGTTGACACCTGTCCCTCAACATCTCTGGTAGTTGTGCATGACCCCTTTACTCCACATGTGAGTTTGGTTGGCAAGCTATTGTCAGCCTGCATCATCAACAAATCACATCAGAACATATCCATATCATATCATCTAATCAGATGCACTAATATCATAGTAAAACAATCAAACCCCAATGGTACACTCCCTGACTGGATCCAGAGTCCAAGGGGTTCCATCGATGCCTCTGCATCCTTGAGGTCCAAAATCCTGCACACTCAGTAAACCGATTCAATAGCACCTGTCTATTTCAGTGCAGTAAAACATGTCATCAACCCATAATGCCTCATAATCAAAATCAAAAGTTTTAATAGCATAGTAATCCGGATCACTTGCGAGCAAGTGTCCTCAAAGAATAAGTTCCCTCAGTGCACCAGAGTGGGATGTTACATACACCTCCTCTTGGTCTAAACTTCGTCCTGAAGTTTCACAATATAAATGTCGAAATAAAGTGTATCACTGTATCATATGTCTATCTATCAAACAAAAATGGAAATTGTTGGCGCATATCATATGCATCCTCCCATGTCATCTAATGTGGACTGTAGTTGTCCCACTAGACCTTGACCTGCTCTATCATTCGACGTTGTAGTTTTCAAATGCGATGATCCAAGATGCAGATCGAATCAGTCATGAGTGCCCCCTCGTCCGTCACCTGCAAGGAATTCATGTCAATAACATGTGTAGGATCACTAATATAATGTCTCAAAACAGATACATGAAAAACATCGTGCATGCGCCTCAAAGAATTAGGCAAGGCTAGTCGATAGGCCACGGGCCCCTTTCTCTCCACAATCTTGAAAGGTCCCACGAACCTATAAGAGAGTTTATCTCCCTTCCCAAACTAGATTGAACTCTTATGCGGTTTAACCCGCAAGAAGTCTCAATCGCCAACCTCGTAACTATGGTCGACACAATGCGCATCGACATAACTCTTGTGTCGATGTTGTGTTTATTTAATCCTTTGTCTTATTGTTTTCATTTGTTCTTCCATTTCTTGGATCGCTTATGGTCCCACCAGGACCCTATCCTCAAGCCAATCCCAACTCAAAGGCATCTGACATGGTCACCTGTAAAGAAACTCGAAAGGCGCCATCTTAATGGTGCTCTGGTAACTGTTGTTGTAAGCGAACTCCACTAGTGGCAAGAATTCTTCCCAATGCTTTTGTTGGTCCATCACATACATACGCAACATGTCCTCCAAGGTCTGGTTCGTTTGTTCGGTCTGCCCGTCAGTCTCCGGGTGATACGCAGTACTAAAGTTAAGTTGTGTTCCCAAGGCCTCTTGGAAACTCGTCCAAAATCGTCCAGTAAACATCGATCCTCGATCGGATATAATCCTCTTAGGCACGCCATGTAGCCTCACAATCTCACTGATGAAAACTCTATCTATGTCAAGTGCCTGATACGTCGTATGCAGAAGAATAAAGTGAGCACTCTTTGTTAGAGTGTCTACTTCTACGAAAATCGAGTCATGTCTCCTCGTCGTTAGTGGAAATCGAATGATAAAATCCATTGAGATAACCTCCCATTTCAATTCTAGAATAGTGTGTGGTTGTAGTAATCATGTTGGGTGTCTATGTTCAGCCTTTACCTGCTGACATTCTAGACATCTGGCCACATAGTTGACTATGTCTGCCTTCATTCCCTTCCAGAAGAAAAAGGGTTTAAGGTCTGCCCTCATCTTCGTGACTCCTGGGTGAGCCATGTAAACTGCTCTATGAGCCTCGCTTAGGATCAAAATCCTCAACTCGTCGTTCAATGGTACGTAGATCCAATTTTTAAACCTCAATAAACCATCGCTATCAAATGAAATTCCTTCAAATCATGGTACCATCATTGTGTTTTGTCTGATAAAACCCTCGACCTCTTTGTACCAGTCATCATCACGCTATAAGGTTAGAATATTTTCACGTAGATTTGTTTGAAGAGGCAGCATCGAAAAGATGTGTGGTCTCTGACTCAATGCATCTACCACTCGGTTCACTGTTCCTTTTATGTAAGTAATCTCAAAGTCATACTCGCTAAGAAACTACGACCAACGTATTTGTTGCGCATTTAGGTCGCTTTGCATAAATATGTGTTGTAGTCCACAATGGTCAGTCTTTAGATCAAACTTTCTTCCAATAAGGTAGTGTCTCCAAACCTTCAAGGCATATACGATAGCTAACAACTCAAAATCGTGCGTCGCGTAGTTCTCCTCATGCCTTCTCAATTTCCTCTAAATGTAAGAGATCACTCGTCCATATTGCATCAAGACTCCACCTACGCCTTCATTGGATGCATCAGTGCATACCAAGAAGTCTGCGTCCATGTTCGGGACCTTTAGTATCGATGTTGTTGTCAACAACTCCTTGATCCTTCGAAATGCTTTCGCTCATTTCTCGGTCCAAACAAACTTCTGGTTTTTCTTCTGCAATTCCATGATCGGATTTTCTATCCTCAAAAACCCCTCGACGAACCGTCAATAGTATCCTGCTAAACCCATGAAGCTACGCACTTCCGGGACATTCGTCGACGCAGGCCATTCCATAATAGCCTCGACCTTGGTTGGATCCACGGTGATTCCTTCGTATGAGATGACATTCCCTAAGTAGTGAATCTTTGATTGATAAAATGAGCATTTGGATAACTTCCCATACAATTTGTGCTCTCGCAGACACTGTAGTACCAAGCGCAAGTGCTCGTCATTCTCCTCCGTTGTTCGAGAGTAAATCAAAATATCATCAATGAATATTTGGACGAACTTGTCCAAGTACTCGCGGAACACCCCATTCATCAAACTCATAAATACCCCTGGGGTGTTTGTCATTCCAAACGGTAAAACTGTAAACTCGTAATGTCCAAACCTCGTCTTAAAGGCGGTCTTAGGGATGTCATCTTCCTTAATCCGTAACCGGTGATACCCTGATCGCAAATCGGTCTTTGAAAACACTGTCGCGCCCTTCATTTGATCGAACAGATTATCAATCCTCAGCAATGGATATTGATTCTTGATCGTGGCCTTATTCAATTGACGGTAGTCAATGCAGAGTCTCCACGACCCATCCTTCTTTCGTATGAAAATAACAGGTGCACCCCACGGTGACACACTGGGACATATCAGTCCTAGGTCTAGCAACTCCTTCAGTTTCATCCTTAACTCTTGTAATTCTGGGGTCGACATACGATAAGGCATTCTCGCTATCGGTTAAATTCCCGGTTTTAGGTCTATAGTGAACTCCAATTCCCTTTCTGGCAGCATCCTAGGTAACTCCTCTGGAAATACATCCGCAAACTCTCTCACCACCGGAAGGTGTTCTAAACCTTCCGTTAATACCTTTTCGTTTAACGCAAGGATCACATAAATCTTGCACCCCTTACGCATGCTCTTCCATAGTTGTAAGGAAGAGATGAACCTCAGGGAAACTCCCTGGTTTCATCCTACAATCACACGTCTCTATCCCTCGTCATCGACCAAGCTCAACCATTTCGTCTTACAATTGAGTATCACCTCATGCGATTCCCACCAATCCATACCAATTACGACATCATAAGATCCTAAGATCGTGATGTATAGGTTGGACCTTGTGACAAACTCTCCCAGGTTAAGGATACATCCCGTAACCTTTCCTCCAACCTTTTGTTTGGCTCTTAAAGCCATCTCTATGAAGCTAAACTCATCCTGTTCGACTGCCTTTACCTTAATTCATTTTAGCGTTGCACCGGAAATGAAACTCTTGATAGCACCATGATCTATCAAAATACTAAGGGTCTGGTCAGGGATGGTACCTGTCATCTCAAGCACAGTCGACTGATGCTCTGCCTGGCAGTTATTCCCCACTGCATGAATCCGATGGGCCTTGCCCATATATTGCACGGTAGTGGGTCCGGCTGATCTGGACTCTCTAGTCCTCTCCACCGGGCAGTCGCGCTGGTAGTGTGGCTCCCCACACGTCCAACACCCCTTCTTCGGCCCAGTAATCCTGGTACCCGAAGTAGAAGGTGACGGCCCTCCAACCTAGAATCCTATTCTTTTTTGTTGAACCGGCCTAAACTTCTACTTTTGCAGTCGACATTTTTGTTGATGTTGTGGTCCCCGATAAGGTGTCCGCTACTGAGGCGTCAGTCGTCGAGGTGTAATGAAAGTGGATCCCCTTTGGAAGCCACGATATCCCGGTGTATGTCTGGCTAGTGTCTGATGCTGCTGTGCTCCAGAAGACACCTGCCCTGCTGGTCTCACTGGAGTCCTGGTCTGACCCCTTTTTATAAAATCCTCCTCTGCTATGAGGGCCTTCTAGACGACATCATGCAAGGTTTGTGGCATCAAAATCCTGACCTTTGCATGTATGTTGTCGTTAAAGCTGAACACGAACCTGTTGACCTTAATTTTCTTAGTGTTAAGGTGCGTAGCATACCAGAGTAGCTCCATAAAATGGGCCTCATACTCGGGCATCATACGACCTTCATGTCGTAAGGCATTGAACTCATTGAGCTGACACTCAGTGAATTCCTCTGAAAGGTACCTCTCTCGAAACCGTTCCTCGAATAGTTCCCATGACATGTCTTCGACGACCATGTTCAACTGTGGTAAGAGCGTCTTCCACCATAGAAGAGCACTTCCTTTCAGTTGGAAGAATGCCATGCGGACCTTCATGTTGGAGGTATAATCGCGAAGTGCAAAGCACATCGCCATGTTCTCCAACCATGCCTCAGCGACTGCATCGTCCGAGGCACCAAAGAACTCGGGAAGTTTGACCTTCTCGAGTTCATGGTGAATGCTACTAGTATCGACCAGAGCACGTGGTGAAACCTCAGGGGGTGTCGACGCCCTAGCCTCATCTCTGTCGAAACGACTGATCAGCGCCTCAGACATGCACTAAAAGGATCTCATCATTCCAACCACATCACCAACTGTTATCTGCTCCTATCCAACAACCTTCTCGTCTCCCTGGGGGTTATGTCCCTCAGGTGTGGATGCTACTGGAGGAGTCGTGCCCCCTCCCCGAGCACCCCGTCGTCTGCCTCTGCAGCGTCCTCTAAGCATGATTACCTGCACGAATACAAGTCAACTCAATTAGTAACATTATAATCAAATTATATCAACGAAATTCGTAGCGATCCCAAGTCGTGGGTCGAGCCTGCTCTAATACCATATGTAACGAACCTCCCATTTCGTTACGACAACAAGCCTCATATAACAAGTGCAATTTTTTTTTTGTGTATGTAGGAAGGTAATAATGACATTATACTCAACATCGCAACACAACGAAGAACACAATGCATGCAACTCACACCACAACAAACATAATGACCTAACATAAAAGAACATCAAGCACCTAGAAGCAATGTACGACATTCAACCGATGAAGAATAAGAATGACTACCCATCCGTCCTACCCTGCAATGGTTAGGACCTCCAGGACACATAAGCAACGCTTAAGCCCAGGTTCCCATCGATTTTGACCATTTAAGGTCTCAAGGCTGGAGACTGTTCTGAGGAACAAGGAGGTGTATACATCCTTCTCAACACAAGCATACCAAGCCTACTAAGCTAAGGACAATCATCCTAACAACCCCACGCACCCAAAATTAATTACACAAATAACTAGAAACCTTACAGTGAGCAAACCAAGAACATTAAATGTTTAGAAAACCAAGTACAAACATTAATTAAAATGAACAACAACACCCTCAACGAGAAGCACAAGGTAAAAAAAAATTCGTCAACAACCCAACCATTAATCAAGGCTAAATGGTCAATATCTATGATTTAAATTGGCATTAATTACAAATCAATTATCCAGTCTAAATCCCATTAGTCAACGAGTTACCAACCGAACTTAACATGAATTACGACTCAAATTTCGCGAGTATGGGTTACCAATTAGGTGATATCTATAAATCCAACTAACCATAAAATTAAATAACATCATTAGCATTCTTAAAGTGGAATGCTATCTATAGCACTTATGAACAATTAAACCTCAACATTAGTCTAGATATAATGACTGAACTAACCACACTAGTTGTTTATTATCATTGAGGAGGAAACTGCCAGCTAATAACATTGTTGTAGCAAATCAACAAGGTAATTACATATCTGTTACATAAAAATTTATTACAACAGTTAACAAGGCATTTAACATAATGATTAACATAATCAATTAGTTGAGAAATAGCAGGGTAGTTTGCATGACTATTTTCATAACAAGTATTATAGCACTAACAAGGCGATTATCATGTTAATTAACATAAAAATTAATATAATAGTAGTGAGGCAATTTATATGACAGTTAACATAACGATTAATAGCACAAAAACAAGGCAATTTACATAAATGTTAACCATTTAACTCGCTACGACATTTAATCAATAAGTAGGAATCTGTTGACCATTCACAGTGCTGTAGCAATTGTTCTGGCATTTAGTAAGGCAATTAATATATCATTTAACATTGCAATTAACAAGCCAATTAACTGTAGAAATTGTTCTGGTAAATTCGTGGTCATTTAACAACAAACTCAGTGGTATACATAGTAAAAACTTAGAGATAAAAACACGTTGTAATCACTGATGGAATCACTTGGATTCAGTGAATAATACACTGTAGATTCAGTGGTAAAAAATGGTGTAAACTCAGCGATGAAAACACATCGAATTCAGTGACAGGACCCCTTTAACTCTGTGGTATGAATACTATAAACTCGGAGATAAAAACGAGCTGTAATCAATGATAAATCACTTGGATTCAGTGATGAATACACCGTGACTTCCGTTGTAAATCGTGGTGTAAACTTAGTGATAGAAACACTCTGAAACAAGTTGAAAACGTTGGTCTACACAGTCCGTTTTTAAATTCCAACCGTGGTCATTCCCAACAAAACGATCACCAATTTTGAAGAAGAATTCGTGGGCATTTAACAACAGTCTATGTCATTCTTTAAGAGCAAAAACATGGGTGATTTAATAGCAATATCTTCACATTTTAAAGGCAAACATCGTGGGCATTTAAACAACAGTATATGCCATTCTTTAAGAGAAAAAACGTGGGTAGTTTAACAACAATATCTTCACATGTTAAAGGAACAAATCGTGGGCATTTAAACAACAGTCTATGTCATTCTTTAAGAGCAAAAACGTGGGTGATTTAACAACAATATCTTCACATGTTAAAGGCAAAAATCGTGGGCATTTAAACAACAATCATAGTCTCAATTTAAAGGGGAAAAACATGTACAGGGACACACCAGAAGGACATTCATGGCTATCTGTATTTAAAATATGCAGAATGATGTGCCCAAAATGCACCAAAAGGAACTCCATGTTTCCATCATCATTTAAAAGGGAAAAACACTGGCAAAATGCAGACATGGAAATGAATTAATTTTCCATTGCCAAGATACCAATGCCATGCAAACAGGAATACAAAAACTTTTTTCATCTCCTGGACACCAATATAAAATGGAGATAGGAAATCAAACGTTCTTCCCATTGCCAGAGTACCAATACAATGCAGACAAGAATACAAAAGTGTCTTTCATTTCCTGGACACAAATATAAATGTAGACATGAAATCAAATAAAACGTTTTTCCATTTCCACGATACCATTATAAAATTTGCAGACCTGAAATCAATTCGGTTTTTTTTTATTTTCATTGCCAGAATATAAAATAATAAAAATGCAGACATAAAACCATTGCGTTTTTCCATTGCCAGAATACCAAAAAATTTGCAGACATGGAATCAATCTGTGCTTCCATTTCTATAACCCCAATACAACGCAGACAATAGTAAGAGAATGCAAGGATCTAATGGGAAAGGTCATGGAATGATTGCAGGGGCTCTATCAGTCAAGGCATAGAGAAAACCAACCAGGACACCAAATAATCCACACGCAGAGGTCGTTGCAAAATGGTGGAATCAATAATCAACCAGGGACAAACATTAAGGGTAGCCAGCTAATCGGTTTCATCCTTCTCTCATCATCCTCGCATAGAAAAGCAGGGCATTGAGATCCATAGGTCTTTTAATGCTAAGGCGACGACCGTAGATCAAGCTCCTGGCCGACTGCTCAGGCGAGGACTAGTGAGCTAAGGATGAAGGCTAAGCAACCATGAAGGTCACAATCAATACAGAAAGGTGGTCAAGACATGTGGGAAAATGAAGGACATGGGAGTTAACAACCATTGAGCTAGGCTAAGGAAAGTTCCAATCATCAATTTAAAAAAAAACATCAGTTTACTTCTCCATTAAATAAGCATATCCAAGCATAAGTCCTAATACATTCTACCATACAAAAATGAAGAGAGCGTACCGTTGCCTGATCGCCTTCTCTGAATGACATCCCACGCGCTACGTGCAACTCTCACTCGCCGACCGTCGAGACTTCACCGGTACCTCCCATCCAATGCTAGGGATACTCTTCTTCCCCCTTAGCCCCCTGAGCCGCAAAGGGGCCACACACTCACAATCCAAAGATTTTGACTAGCTCCCAGCTTGCCTCGCAAGGTTGAGCTACCACTCCTCACTGAGTTGGGTATCCCAACTCCCACAGATTAAGTCAGTCAATAAAATATTTTTGTAGCGTAACGTTACGCAAAACAGAAGATCCCCTACTTCCATCTCCTCCCTTCATTATATAGATTTTTGTGGTTCCTTACTTTCCTAAAATCTCATTTAATTAAGTTTTTAAAGTTTAATTCCTAAACATTCCTCTCCGTACAAGTGTCCCCCATCCCCTACATTCCTCCATAAATTAATTTCTTTAATTAATTAATTATCTTTGTTTCTCTCACCCACCTAGAGTTACTCCTAGAATCACTCCTAGGTGTCCCCAAATTCTCTTACAGGTTTTAATGGCTTTCCCTATTATTAAATTGCTAGTTTAGTTTAAATTATAAAGCTCTTAAATGGTAGATATTTTTTCTAAGTTTGACTTTCCTCTTTTTCCCTTATGTTCCCCTTTCTCCCTTTTTATGTTTACCTCTTTTCCTATTTTCCTAAATTTTTATATTTTCCCTCTTTCCCATTTTTAATTAGAACTCAAAAAGGCAGGTATGGAAATTAACCATTTTTCCCTTTTCTCATTTAATTAGTATTTTAAATTATCAAAATAATAAAACATTAATTCCCCTTTTTCTTTTAAATTTTTTTCCAATAGATTTTTTTTTTGTGTGAATAAATTAAATTTCTTATTCCCTTCGTGTTACAAGATTTAACAAAGAGTATAATTATTATTTATGTTGTTTTTATTTTTTTTATTATTATTATTTTAGTTGTTTTTTTAATTCTTAACACAATGTTCATCCTAAGGCCGTCTAGGTTCATTCATTTTATCAAAAACAATGCGACGTGCCCTTCAGGACGCACTAGGTTCTCCAAGGGTGCCACTCGCCTCATTTGTTCCCTTGTGCGACATGCCCTTCAAGATACACCACATGCTCCAAGGGTGCCACTCATATCTTGACTGACTTGGTAGACATCAATAACCCCTAGAGTCAATACTTCGCCAGGTAAACTTGTGGGAGACTAAGGGCCTCCAAGGAATAAGGCCCCCGCCTTATTGCGTGCTCCTTAGAATCATCGTGAGCGACTATCGCAATCTTCCCTCATGGCATCGTGGGTCCTCTTGAACTAGGTAAACGTTAACCTAGAGTTCGAGCCACGACGAGAGTGCTAGTAGGTTGTGGCAGGGTTGTTGTCCACACTTTTCCCTCAACATATCTGGTAGTCGTGCATGACCCCTTTACTCCAGATGTGAGTCTGGTCCGCAAGATATCATCAGCCTGCATCATCAACAAATCATATCAGAACATATCCATATCATATCATCTAACCAGATGCAATAATATCACAGTAAAACAATCAAACCCCAATGGTACACTCCCTGACTCGATCCGAAGTCCAAGGTGTTTCATCAATGCCTATGCATCCTTGAGGTCCAAAATTCTGTACACTCAGTAAACCGAGTCAATAGCACCTGTCTATGTCAATGCAGTAAAACAACATGTCATCAACCCATAACAACTCATAATCAAAATCAAAAGTTTTAATAGCATAGTAATCTGGATCACTTGCGAGCAAGTGTCCTCAAAGAATAAGTTCCCTTAGTGCACCAGAGCTGGATGTTACAATATATATATATATAATTAGTTGTATGGTTTTGTTTTCCTCTTTATCTTTTTAGGTTTTATTTCAATAGTTTTTTCTCATATAAATTTGTTTTTTTAAATGTTTTTGTTTTTTTTAATTTCAATTCTTTGTTTTCTTATTTATTTTAGTTTTTAATTGATCCCAAAAAAATAAATTATATTTTTTTGCTAAATATTTAAAAATATTGTTATTTAACAACAATTATTTTCTATGTATTGAAGTAAGGTCAAAAACGTGTGTTAAAAATGATATTTTCCACTATATTTAAAATGTATGGAACCATAACTTAATTAAGGATAGATAATTATATGAAAAATCTTAATTTCAAAAAAGTAAATGGTGTACAAATTTTTTAACATTGGATGAAAAATGAAAATATGATTAAAGACATGATTGAATAAAAATAAAAATAAAAATAAAATAGAAAAGTTTGAAAATAGATGAAAAAACATCGATGAGAAAACAGAAAAAAGAAAATTGAACAATTTGAAAATAAATGAAAAAACAAGCATTTAAAAAAACAAAGGGGAAACCATGTGTATCAGAAAATTTAAAATATCAAAAGAACACCTAAAAATGGAGGGGGGTGCTACCAGTAGAACCATTTTAAAAAATTGGGTAAAAAACTTGACCCCCCAAAAAGCGAGAACTCTGTAGAGTTCTAGTTAATTTTCTTTATCAAGTCCTTCATCCAATTACTCCACCTCTTTTAGTAGAAAGGTTTAACCGAAGACTCATAACTCCTTTTTTTATTCTTACCATGTCTTGCTGATTCATCTATTGCCCATCGTCTTATTTCTAAAAATATTATTTATTGTATCTATTTTCTTTATGGTCTATGGGATCCCCAATTCCAGTATTTAAGAAAAGCACATTTACAATTTAAATAATATGTAAGAGAGTATATATTTTTTGAAATTCCAAGAGAACTATTTCGGGAACAATCTGGACTCTCCTTTGTAACCCGGTTTTCATAATATAAAATATTTGAGGTTGATCTATCATTATATTTATTTGAGATTTCCACGTGTCCATTCTATTAAAGTTCTCTTATGCATGTTGATCATCTTCTTTTTTATTTTATGTGATTATAAATATTTATCCCAAACTATGATGGATGTGAGAAAATTTTGATTATTTAGTTTAAAATTTTGATTATTTGGTTTAAATGTGTTATTCTGGTCCTTTCTGAGGAAATTTCTATAAAAACAAAGAAAAA
>SNQJ01S0002682.1:91913-184320 GCA_010110895.2 Picea sitchensis
TATATATATATATATATATATATATATATATATATTAGTGATAAAACGATAATTGAGTAAGATTAAAAGATATAATGCAAAGATCCATTATGATGTAAATGAAAGGTTATGTCAATGAAGAAATTATTTCCATGTTTATTAGCATTTTTATATCTCTACTTTTTTAATAATATAAATTTAATTGTAAGGAAAAAATTACTCTAAATCCATTGGAATGAAAAAATTAATGAAAAATTGTATCATTGGAATGAAAGTTTGCCTAGTAAACATATGGACACAACTAAACACAATTATATTTCTTTGCAACAAAAAAGAAGGATAGGGATTTCTAACAATGTAGGGGGTGAGCACCTAGATGGACATAACCATATACCAAACTCTAAAAACTAGTATTAATAACAATTACACAATTGAGTTCATTTTTTTGAATGCATTTATTTTCAATACATTTTAACAATAGATACTATTTTTTTATAATCAATTGTATGTCAACTTCCCATTGGTATTGATATGTCTAGCTTAATGAACAAATTCCTCAAAAAGAAATATCTACTTAGCTGGGTAGTTAAATATAAATCTAGTTAACTTAGAATTTCAACAAACATCAAACTTTAAATCATTAAAGTGTTAGCAACCAACATAAAGATCTGATCGAAATCATTAAAATATAGCAAATGTATATTGTTTTATAACCTAACCAAAAAATCAATTTAGCATTAGCTTAGATGATCTTATTATAGTGTCTCAACCTTAATTTAGCATTGCTAAGATATTAGAAAATGAAAAAAGAATATTATTTTGATGATATTTTTTTATTATTATTTTATATATTATTATATTTTATTTTAAAAAAATTTAATAATAAGAAAATATAAAAAAAAATATTATTTATTTAAAGGTTAAAAAAATTATATAAAAAAATTATTTATAATTTTAAAAAATTAATATAAATTATATATAATTATTTATTAATTTTTTTAAAACTTGTATATTTCAAATATATTAATTTTATTCATTATTAATATTTCCTATAATATTAATAATATAAGTCATCTTAAAATCCATTTCAACTAATCACCTTACAATTGCATTGATATAATTTTTATTTTACTTATTTGTAAAGATTGATATAGTTTTTATTTTACTTATTTGTAAAGTTAAGAGTTAAGGAATTGTTTTTTCTTATATATTTTCATTTAAATTAAAATAAGAAATTAAAACAACCTTTTTATAAAACAAAATATAATACAAAAAATTTAATTTTAAGAAACTTAAATGTTATACATATTACAATGTAATATGTTATAACATATTATAGTGTAATATGTTATAACATATTATAGTGTAATATGTTATAACATATTATAGTGTAATATGTTATAACATATTATAGTGTAATATGTTATAACATATTATAGTGTAATATGTTATAACATAGTACAATGTAATATGTTATAAGAATGTTTTTGAAATTTCACTTAAGAATTTTTTTGAAATTTTAGTTTAATAGTTAAAAAAAATTATTTATTTAATAAAAAATTTATAAATTTTTATTGTGAAACTTTGAATGATTAAAAAAATATATTATTTTTTATTAATAATATTTTTAAAATTTATAGTCACAATAACTTTATGGATAAAAAAAACTTTGAATTTGTATTATAATAGAGATTTCAAAAATAATTTATATTTTCAACATTTTAATAAAATAAAATTGTTAATAATAATTTTGAAATATTTATGATTAAGTTTTTANATAATATTTTTGATGGTTAAGAAAATATATTATATATAATATATATTTTTTAACCATTAAAAATATTGTATATATGTGTGTGTGTGTTTTGAAATTATATCTCTACGGAATTGGAATAATATTTCTCTACAGTTTTGAACAGGACTCAGCCTAACAGGGGGAGGTCCCCCAAAATCTTCCTAGAGATCCTTTATGATTATATGGAATCAATAGAAAAATGGAGAGAAGAGAGAGATGCCAAAATCCAAATAGAGTTAGAAACATTAGAAAAAATGAGTGAAGAAAGAGAGGTAAAACTCCAAATATAGCTAGAGGCAATGATCAATAAGAAAAATTAAAGATACCATTCAAACTCAAATAGAGGATAGATTCTTAGGGTTCAAGAGTGAATTTCGGACAATGAAGGATAGGATTCAAGAAATAGAAAAACATAAATCTAAACTTGAGAGATAGGATTAAAGAGCTAGAAGAAAAACTAACCAACAATTTGACCCTCAGTAATATGGAATACAAATTGGATATCAAACTCATCAAAGAGAAAATGAATAAGATAATCGAATTGGACCATGAGAATAACAAAAGAGCCTTGAATTTTGGAGCGACCTCAAGCTAGGGTTTGGTAGTTGCGGCCATAGCATAGGAAAACATGAGCACCAAAGGGGACCAGGGGGGGGGTTAGTGGAACCCCTTCATACAAATAGGTAGTGGTGGATAGGCAGAAAGGACCAAGAGGCATAGGATTCAAGGCACCAATCACATGCACCTCTGGATCAGACCCAGGAAAAAGTCAGGAAAGAAATCAGGGCAAAAGCGAGGGCATGGGGGAAGAAGCCAGAGAAACTCAGAGTGAGGCGCAAGACACATCGAAGCCAAACAAGGAATAAGGGCGCAACCCATGTAAACCTAAAACAACATTGATACCCAAGGTAATACTGGAGGATACACAAACACAACTCTGCAAGGACCAAATGAAGACGCATGTGCTAATATGCAAGTTTATGGGTTTGTGTCCCACAGAAAGAACGCTACGCAACTGGATTAAATATCACTAGAAACCAAGCGGAGAAGTGGAGCTCCACCTAGTCTAGAAAGGGTTCTTTACAACAGTATTCATGATCCAGATTTATGTAGGAACACAATGAAATACAGAAATACACATAAACGTAGAGATGCAGTAGAAATAAGACTTCATTTTATTAATAACAAATGACTGAAATATGCTTACAGACAGAATGGAAATAAACTAGCTAGGGCGCTAGTAGCTTATATCTGAGAAGATATGTGGCGGCTACTGGCCTCTAAACTATGTTACATTGAGGCTCGAAGGCCTATTAATATTGAGAAAAAATGGAAAACCCTAAACATCCAAAGACCTAACCCTAGGAGATGAAACACCAAGACTATGGGCCCCGTTTGGGTAAGTTGGTACACCAACTTCCCAGGGAAGTAACTTTGGCATACGATCTTTGTTTGACGCATTCCATACCTCGTTAGAAATACATATCCAAGGACTACAACTTTTGGGTGAGCAACATGACCTATGAACCAAGTTGCTCCCTGTTTTCCCAAAAAACGTTGTTTAAGGCCTCAAAACGGCTCCGGAAGTTCAGGACCCGAAAAACTGCTAAAAATAGTAAACTGTGCGGAAACTGAAAAACTAAAAGAAGAAATGGTGGGGGTCCAAGTGGAATAGGTGGGTGGCCACCAATATCCACCTGGATCATTCCTCCCCCCTTAGGAAACAATGGTTCCCATTGCGTTGAGTTCCTCCATGAGATGAGGAAACTTCTACTGAACTTGGTCCCTGGTGAGCCACTTGAGTTGGTGAAGGAGTTGCCCTGCTTTGACAACTCGATATAGTGGTATCCTTTGTTGTCAGGTGTGCTTGATCTATGTATCCATGATCTGATCAGTTCTGGCTTGTTCCATGCAGTCTAGATTTAACTATGTTGGTGTGAGTTGTTCTACCATGTCGGATGTGTCTAGTAGAGGTGGAAAGTAGGGCCGAAGGCGGTCCACATTGAACACTGGGTGCAGAAAAAGGAATGGTGGAATGTTGAGCTCAAAGGCATTGTCCCCTACAGCCTTGGTGAGAGTGTACGACCCATATCGGAGCGGACGAAGCTTGCGGTGGGGTCCAACGAGGCGCTCCTTTTGCAAATGTAGCCACACTTTGTCGCCCACCTGGAGGTTGTGTGGCACCCGATGTTGATCATGTTGTTTCTTGTACTTAGCATTGGCTCTGTCCAAGATGTCATGAACCTGTTGGTGAATGTGTTGAATGTGCTCAATGAAGTTGTTTTCCTTTTCAACCGTAGACTGGACATGAGCTGAATCTTCCTGAGTAGCCACAAATGGCATGGCTATGTCAATGGGACATAGTGGCTAGAATCCCAAGCCCACTTGAAAGGGGTTGTGGATGGTTGAGCTATGGAGAGCCCGATTGTAGTTGTGTTGTACATAAGGGAGGCTCTCATCCCATGTGCGTGGATGCTTTGAATTGTACATGCGTAGAATGTGTATGATCATCCGGTTGATGACCTCTTTTTGGCCATTAGTTTGCAGATGGAAAGTTGTGGACTTGGTGAGCTTGGTGTCCAACATCGACCAGAGGCTGGACCAAAATGTACTGAGGAACCTGTTGTCATGATCTGAGATGATAGACTGTGGGATCCCAAAGTGTACCCACACTCGTTCAAAGAAGAGTTTAGCAATGGCTTTTGTTGTGATATTCTTCTTGTAGGCCATCATAATGGACATTTTTGAGAATTGGTCGACAACCACAAAAACACAGTCATTTCCATGATTAGTAGAAGGAAGGTCCAACATGTAATCCATAGAGATGGATTCCCAAGGTCAGTTGGGGGTAGGAAGCATAGTATAGAGGCCTTGTTTCTTGATGGTCGGTTTGGAAATGGCGCAAGCAGTGCAGGAGTTGATGTACTTCCCGACATCTTGTCAAAGGTTCGGCCAATAGAAATACTTTTGCAGTACTGCCACGGTTTTCTCAACCTCGAAATGCCCAACGACCCGACTATAGTGTGCCTCCCAAATCATCTTGGCACGCTCACTTGAAGGAACACAAAGGTGTCCCAGGTGACAAATCAGGGCATCCTGGAGGTGAAAATTGGGAAGTTGCTTACCCTCCAAGAGTGTATTGTATGTGTGGCCAAATTCTGGATCACTTGTGTAGAGAAGGGACCAATCAGAACTCTCGTCCCCGACAAGAGTTGAGCACAATGGTTAGCACCACGATGGGCGGTCGACTGAGGAAGTCTGCAACATTATTGGTGCTACCTTTCTTGTACTTAATGTTCAAATGAAACTATTGTAGGTATGTGGACCACTTCTGATGGAGATCGTTCTGCAACTTCCGTTGTGTCTGTATGAACTGCAGGGGTCAGTGGTCTGTGTGGATGACACTTTTCTTTCCCAAAATGTAATGCTTCCATTGTCGTCAAGCCTGCACAATGGAATACATTTCTTTGTCATAAGTGGGAAACTTCCGGACTGCGTCAGAAAGTGTCTCATTGTGATATGCCATTGGATGCCCATGTTGAGTAAGGACTTCCCCAATAGCATAGTCAGAGGCATATGTATCGATCTTAAATGGTTGTTGCAAGTCTTGTAATGTGAGCATTGGTGCAAAGCAGAGGCGATGCTTTAACTCCCCAAACACCTTCTATTGAGATTCGGACCAAAAGAATTTTTCTTTAGCTCCTCCTTTGGTGACTTGACTCAAGGGCCAAGTGATATGAGAGAATCCCAATGCAAACCTGCGGTAGAAATTGGAAAGACCTAAAAAGTTGCAGAACTCTGTTAGGGTGGTTGGGGCTGGCCAATCCCAAATGACTTGGATATTTGTTGGATCCGCATGCACCCCCCGCTCATCAATAATGTATCCCAGATACTGAACCTGGTTCATGCCAAAAGTGCATTTCTCCAAATTGGCACACAACTTGTGTTGCCGCAGTGTTTGGAGGACCTGTCGGATGTGATGGAGGTGCTCTTCCCAAGTCTGGCTGAAGATGAGAATGTCATCCAAGTACACCACTACAAATGAGTTGGTGAATGGTCATAGGATGTCATCCATTAGCCTCATGAAGGTTGCAGGGTCATTCATCAACCTGAATGGCATGACCAACCATTCAAAAAGGCCCTCCTTAGATTTGAAGGCATTTTTCCACACATCAGAGGATTTGATTGGTACCTGGTGATACCCTGACTTCAAGTCGATCTTGTTGAAATATTTTTCCCCCTTGAGTTGGTCTAGAAGGTCATCAATTCATGGGATCGGGTACCTATTCCAGACAGTGATCTTGTTAAGTGCTCGATAGTCAATGCAGAGTCTCCAAGTCCCATCCTTCATCTGTACCAACACGATCGAGCTCCCACAGGGTGATGAACTCAGCCGGATGTGACCTTTCTGAAATAGCTCCTGAACCTGCCTCTTGATTTCGTCATTCTCTAGAACAAAGTGTCGATAGATGGGTCCATTGGGAAACGACGTACCTGGGGTCAGATCGATGGGGTGCTTGACTTGGCAGTGTAGAGGCACCCCTGCGGGGAGGTGAAGATGTCCTCGTACTCCTCCATGACCTTATCCATATGTTGTTTTCATGCAGCGGGGCCTTTTCTGGAGGTCATGGCCATACTCTTCCTCTTTCCCTGAGGGTAGATCATCAGGAAAACAAATTTCCTGGTTTTGGAAATGAGCTTACTACATTGTTTTGCAGTAACCAAAGAGATGGTGGTAGGCGGTGCTATCTTTGATATCCTGTATAGCTTATTTCCCAAGGTGATAATAACAGCATGAGGCCTGGACTCATACATAGCATGTCGCTTCCACAAGTATGGTTAGCCTAATAATACATCAAAAACATCAAGAGGAGCAATGTCACATAATACCTCATCCATGAAGGGCTTGATGTTGTAGGGAAGGCGACATTGTTTGCTGACGCGGAGGTCCCGTCCTTGGTGCAACCACCCGATAGTGTATGGTTGTGGGTGTGTTGTGGTTGGCAAGCCCAGCCACTTCACAACCTCTACCGAGATGAGGTTCTTATGGCTTCCGCTATCGACAATGAACTTCAATGGGGAACCCTTTACCCACATCTTGGAATGGAAGAGATGCTCTTCCTCCTCTGGATCTTCTGGTTCCTCCTTCTGGATCTTTTTGGTGGCAATGGTGGCATTGGGCTCCACATCGATAATCTGCTTCCCCCTATCATTCCCCTTGTCGGGTTCTAATTCAGAGTTGAAGCATGCATCCGATTCAGAAGCCTTCAACTTGGCTACCAATGACTGCTTGGCCCGAAACTCACTTGTGTTGTGAGTGGAGCTCTTATGGAACTCACACCACTTCCCCATGTCCTTTTTTGGCTTCATGGTGTTGTTCTTTGCTTGTGGCTTTGGCGGGTTTTCCTCGGCCACCCCACCTTGTCTTGGTCCTTTGTTCTATGGTTTGGGGGTACCTTTCCCTTGCTTTTGATTCACAGACCCAAAGTCTCTCTTCTTTTGTTTGAACTTCTACTCAATCTTGGCAGCATATCAATATGCCACACCAAGCGAGGAGATGTCGAGGAACTCCATTTCCTCTTGAATGTATCTGTGTAGACAATTGCGGTACTTTAACACCAAATGTTTCTATGAATCTTTGATACCCAACTTTGTGCATAGGGTATGAAACAGATTCATCATCTCATGCACATCTTGGTCCCTTTGCTACTGCAACGTAGTCCATTGTATGTATTTGTCCTCATAGCTCCCCATGGGATAATATTGTTCCTTGATGGCGTCTCGAAAAGAATTCCAAGTGCGTGTGGTTGAGAACAGAGAGGGTTCCCCCTCGTCCTTTTTCTATGAGTAGGTTTCCCACCAGTCCTTGACATGGGGGGCGGCTTTGAGGAGTGGGAAAATAATCCTTTCTCGGTCGAAAAAGTCATGAACCGAGAAATATCCTTCTAACAGATTCAATCATCTATCTACGGAATCTGCATCTATTTGACCCTCAAATATGGGAATGTCAAAGTTTACTTGTACCTTAAAAGGAGTGGCACCTCCAAAGTGGCTGTTGGATGTCGATGCGCCGCCAGTGGGAATCCGTTGAAGAATCTGGGAAAAGTTGTCCATCATCGCATTCCTTTTTGTCTTGAGGGCCTACTCGAGCAACATTTTGATAGGATATCCTACTCCCTCATCTTTCTTTTCTTCCCCCATGGGTGGTCGCTGAGGTCTGCAAGGTTGATCTTGCAAAGGTTCAACCAGATCGAGCCCCAACTCCTTATACCCCGACCTCGTTGGGGACATGCAAACAAGGATCGAGAATGAGCAGACCGCTCTAATACCACTGATCCGGATTTATGTAGGAACACAATCAAATACAAAAATACACATAAACGCAGAGATGCAGCGGAAATAAGACTTCATTTCATTAATAACAAATGACTGAAATATGCTTACAGACAGAATGGAAATAAACTAGCTAGGGCACTGGTAGCTTATCTTTGAGAAGAGATGTGGCTGCTACTGGCCTATGAATTTTGTTACAATGAGGCTCAAAGGCCTATTATTATTGATAAACAATGGAAAACCATAAACATCCAAAGACCTAACCCTAGGAGTTGAAACGCCAAGACTATGGGCCCTGTTTCAGTAAGTTGGTACACCAACTTCCCGGGGACATAACTTTGGCATACGATCTTTGTTTGACGCATTCCATACCTCATTAGAAAGATCTATCTGAGGAATACAACTTTTGGGTGAGCAACATTGATGTAAGATCAATTTTACTCCATGTTTTCCCAAAAAATGTCGTTTAAGGCCTCAAAACGGTTCCAGAAGTTCAGGACCCGAAAAACAGCTAAAAATAGTAAACTGTGCGGAAACTGAAAAATTGAAAGAAGCAATGGTGGGGGTCCAAGTGTAATAGGTGGGTGGCCACCAATATCCACGTGGATCAATTCATGAACCTGGAATATAGGGATAGGATATTTTAGGGGGGGGCATACTTCCATGCCTCAGAGGGACTGTACATGTAGCCATGGAAGGAAAACTTCTCCCCATAAAAAGAGACATTCAAAAAGGTACTGGTATGGCTGATATTTTATTCCTTACCGCTAGATTAATGGCTACTCTCTAATTTCAAAGAATTAAGAAACAAACTGGGAAAATATGTGAAGACTTTAGAAGCTACCCTAAAAGGGAGATATACATCCTATTCAAGAATATGCATAGAGATGGATGTGTCAGGAGCACTCCCAGAAGCCATAAGTCTAGAATTCAAGGATGAGGAATGGATCCAAAACATAGATTACAAGCAGATCCCTTTCAGATGCAGAATATGTCATGAGAATGGACACATAATCAGAGAATGTCTTCTCAATAAACAAGAGGAAGAGGAAAGATCCAAACCACAACAAGATGAGGATGCATTCATAAAATTGAACCATAGAAGCAGAGCTAACAAAAAATAGAGTAAAACCCCAACAAGAAGCAAACTGGAGACCAGGAGTAGAACATGTTGATATTATGGTAGCTACGGGAGGTATTTACCTTCACGTGTAAACCTAACGAGAATAGAATACTCCAAGAAGCAAGAAGAAACCCTAATGAGTTAGCTAATAACCCTAGAAGACTTGTCGGCTCAAGAAGATAATTTATATTAGGTTATTAGCCTCCAAGAGAAGACTTCGGCCAGAAGAAATAATAATATATTGAATAGACAGATACCCAGAATGAGAAGTCAACCCAGGCAGTTAGCCAGAATTAGTAGAAATATAGGAGGCCAGTTCTCATTCTGGCAGGCAGTCTCAGAATTGTAGAGCGACAACTTGTGCGCACTACAGTGCCCAATCTTGTGCGCAGGTTTGAGGAGAGCTTCCATTGCAGCTGTTGCAGCTAGCAGAACATGTTTGGCTTGGACTATCTCTTGGTTAGGGTTTGGACTATCTGATCAGCTCTTGTTGATGCGCTATACTTGGGGAAAGGTGCACTACCCTTTGTTTCACTATCTAGCCTAGGGTTTGCTTCCAGAATGATTCTCTGTCAAGGTTAAGGTGCTCGGAGGGTGGCTTCGACCTATGGTTGGGTGACAAGGGTATTGTCAATGTTAAAATGAGCACAATCTTTCATATTCTAACAGGTTATGGGCCCACACCTCCTTCATTCAGTCTAAACCGCTGGAAGGAAACACAGATGTAAGGATATTAAGCTCGGTGAAGAACTACCACTAGGGTTTCTAGTAGGAGAAGTCACCATAGCATTATCGCTAGGGTTACTAGTAGGTACAGTTGCAAAAACCCTAATCCTCTTGTTGAGGAACCTTAAGTGAAGGGATTGACCTAATCTCTAGATAGATCAGTGTGCCCTAGCCTAGCACATCTCCTGGTACTCTCAGCAAGCCAAGATGTGAAGTTTGAGTTTTTGGTCAAATCTAGGGTTGACCAAGTCAAAGCAGCCATGAGTTACTCTATGAAGTCAGAGAACAAGATAGATGGAGTTTCTAACTTCAGAGCGTGGAAGAGAAGGATTGAACTTAGCCTTGCCAAGAATAAAGTGTTGGATATCATGAAAGGAAAGATCGTGAAACCAAATTTTCAAGAAGGAAAAGAGAAGGAACCGCAGAACGTTGTAGCTATGGATAAGTTCAAAGACGGTGACATCAATGCCATGAGTATTATAGTGGGATCTATCAAATACCACTTGATACCCTACATCTACCATCTTGACTCATATAAGAAAATGTACGATGCCCTAACAAACCTCTTCTCAGTCAGAAACATTGGACAAGTAATGAGTCTGAAGAATGAGCTTCGTGACATGATGATGAATGATGACGACATAATAACATCATACTTTGTGAGAGTCTCTCAGTTAAGAGATCAACTACAAGCTATTGAAGGGATCATTTTAGAGAAGGAGTTGGTAAACATAGTACTCAATGGTCTTCCCAAGACGTGGGATGCATTTTCCGCAAGCATGAACACAAGAAAGGAGTATCCGACATTTGAAGAAATTTGGACTTGATGTGCTCAAGAAGAATCAAGGATCAATGCAAAATATAAACCCCAAAAGAAGTATGATGATCAAGCCTTCATAGAAATATTCAAGAACTTTAGGAACAAAAGGAAGTTTGGTTCAAAGAAGAAGACAAATCAAGAGAAAGATATTTTAGAAATACAATGCTTCAATTGTCAAAAGTATGGTTACTACAAGAATCATTGTCCCAATCTAAAGAAAAGGAAGGAGAAACATGAAGCCTCAATTACCGAAGAAAAGGCACCTACAAAGAAGACTAAGAAGGATGACAAATACTTCTTCTTTTAAAGGAAACAATACTCTTCTTATATCTTCTACATATCTTATATATCTATCTCTTGGAAGATAATGTGTTCCAAGAAGAATATACCTATGGAAGAACAACAAGATAAGGATGGATATCATTAGATAATACACATGATGAAATACATCAAACAAATCATGTGAATTCTATTGCAAGATAAGCCGAATCCATCATGGAGAGACTTAGAAGAAGCAAAGACAGAAAGAAGTCAACAATCAAGAGGAAATTAGAGAAAGACCTATAACACCTTGCAGAAGGGAATGAGGATGTAGATGGAAGTGTGGACTCTCCTAGATGGAGGGAGTCGATTATATATCACCATAAAGAAGAGAATGTATTCATACATGAAGCAAGGATTAGGAGGGAACTAATCCTATGATCCATTGAAGATGATAAAATATATATATCCATGATAGCAGGCAGTACATGTTCAGTCCAACCTTAGAAGAAGTCTTCTTCAAAGAGAATCCTTTAAAGTATCCCTGGTTGTCCATCCACATCCGTGATCCTCTGATGAAAGAAAGAAATGGAATATTTAGGACATGTAATCTACTCCATGGAACCAAGAGATAAACACAAGGAAGAACATGAAGATTCAAAGAAAGAAAGAGAAGCCAGAACAACCAGTCATTATATCAAGAATCACAAGATTGCCAGCCTGATATGAACTCAATAAAAGCAATCAAGCAGAGGAACTGAAATTCCTGATGAAGAACAATGTATGGAAGACTTATGAATGAAAGAATTGTGAGATCTAGAACTAGAGGTCCTCCCAAATGGAGGGAGAAGACTATGATGATTACTTGTTCTAGTAAACCAGACATATCTCTACATGAGTCATTATATCATCTGCAACATCCATGAGTTAGATTTCTACATCAGATGAATGCAAAGAATGTTCTCCAGAGAAATTGAATAAAGAGCGTATGAAGAGAAACCTCAATACTTTGAGGCATACCAGAAAGAGACCCTTGTATGCAGATAGAATAAGGCAACTTGTTGGAGAACCTCCAGTGCACAACAGAAGTGTGGTGAAGATTTTCTATAATAGAGATATTGTATCAAGATGGTTACTCAGTAGATCATATCTCATTATGATAGAAGAGGTGCCACATGGATATGTTCCAGTTTTCCAACAATGATATACTCTATTGATCATAGATACATGAAGCCTTCAGAGAAAACCAGTGTTCCAGACCAAAGTACATTTGAAATCAAGCATTACATCATCCATGATGAAGTCCAGAAAGGAGAAAGTGGTTCTCCAATACATATCTCCACAGATGAGAAGATAAGCAGACATTTTGGTAAGGCTTCTATCCAAGATGAAAGAGTTTCTGTACTCAAGCTAGAGCTCGTGGAGACAACTTCCTTATTGAAAAAGGAAGAGATGACTCCCAGGTTGGGAGGTAGCACTGATATATTATTGATTGATGGACAGTCATTTTTTAGTTCGAAGAATGGTCTAGGATGACCAGATTCTTTCCTATTTGGAAAGTGGATTGAGATGTTTTACAGACAGCGATTTCCCATTGTGGTTAACATGGGAAGTGGTCCAAATTTATGATGTACCATAGACAGGGACTTCCCATTGTGGTTAACATGGGGATTGGTCTAGGGAAGTCTCTCTTCTTGAGGGTTACTCAAGAAGACTAGCCTGCCTCGTCGGACAACGATTTCTCATTATGGTTAACATGAGGAATGGTATGTTTTGGAGGTTGGTACAGGATAGTTTTTTCCTCTTGTGGTTAACAAAGGAAATAGTTCAGACAATCATTCCTTAGGGTGTATTCATTCTCTCCATGTTTCACTTTGTTTAGTGCCCGAGGGATGGCCCAGGGTGGGGAATGGTCCAGGCTCAGCAATTACAGACAAGCATTCCTTATGGTAGATTCATTCTCTCCAGGTTACACTTTGTTTAGTGTCGGAGGAATGGACCAGGGTGAGGAATGGTCCAGGTTCAGAAATTAGAACAATCATTCTTCCTTGTTTGAGAAGAATAAGGTAGATAGCCCATCGTTGATGTTTTACTTTGAGGGCAGATATTGTTTCAGATCTCACAGATGTGAGTGAAAGATTGGCCTAGATGATTCAGTTTATATCATAACATTGTTTCTGTGCAGGTTGATATCAAATGATTATTATGAAGAATGTATGACAGTAGAAGTATACTACTGTGGTGGATGTGTTCCATTGTTCGTGACTATACGTTATTGATCAAGTACTTGTTTTCTACTTTATGTGGTAGTGTACCACTAGATTGTAGTTATGTACTACTATGGATAGACAAAATTGTGTTCTATTTTGTTTCGATTACCTTGAAGACTATCAACAGTTTGGTAAATGATTATCAACCAGATGAATGATTAAATGACATAGATTTCCCAGACAAAAAATGGTTCAGAACATCTACTCTTCTAGGACAGAAGAATGTCTCTTGTATCACTCTATGGTGTGAGTGACTTATCCAGCATCATGTCTGATTACTCAGATGGAGTATGGTTTCGAGAGATGATGCAGCTAATGACACTGATGGTGATGATGATAGTCTAGATGACTATGTTGATGCTACCAGGTGAATGGTATGTTTTGTGCTCAAGAACATTACCTGTAATACCTCCCTAGCTAGGAGGGAGTGTTGATATTATGGTAGTTGTGGGAGGTACTTACCTTCACGTTTAAACCTAATGAGAATAGAATACTCTAGGAAGCAAGAAGAAACCCTAATGAGTTGGCTAATAACCCTAGAAGACTTATCGGCTCAAGAAGATAATTTATATTAGGTTATTAGCCTCCAAGAGAAGAAGTCGACCTGAAGAAATAATAATATACTGAACAGACAGATACCCAAAATGAGAAGTTGGCCCAGGCAGTTAGCCAGAATTAGTATAAATATAGGAGGCCAGTTCTCCTTATGGCAGGCAGTCTCAGAATTGCAGAGCAAAAACTTCTGCGCACTGTAGTGCCCAGTCTTGTGCGTGGGTTTGAGGAGAGATTCCATGGCAGTTGTTGTAGCTAGCAGATCAAGTTTGGATTGGACTATATCTTGGTTAGGGTTTGGACTCTCTGATCAGCTCTTGTTGATGCGCTATCGTTGGGGAAAGGTGCGCTACCCTTGGTTTGGCTATCTAGCCTAGGGTTTTCTTCCGAAATGATTCTCTTTCAAGGTTAAGGTGCTCAGAGGGTGGCTTCGGCCTATGTTTGGGTGACAAGGGTATTTTCAATCATAAAATGAGCACAATATTTCATATTCTAACATAATAGAAGGGCGGGACAAAACCAACAAAGGGGCAAAAGGCGGAAAGGATTCGGAAAAATCTCAAGAAGCCAGAGAACAAGCAACAAATGAGCCCACCGATCGGCCAAGTAATAAGAAGAAATAGGGGAGTAGCGCAACTTTTATGAATGGAGAAACAAGAGACAAAAACACCCCCATGCAAGAGGTAGAGGGAGACGTGGATATGACCCCAAGCGAAGTAGGTACAGAAGACCCTGATCTCAGAGACCTTGTGGAAAGGGAAGGGACAGATCTCCCAAACATACTAGAGCAATGGAAAAGATAGGGAGTAGACAATGTACCAACAGAACAACTAGACCACATCCAATACCTGTTCCTCCTAAGGGAGGAAGCCAAATCTAGAGGGATAAAGTGCACACACGGGAAGATAGGACACCTAGGAATCAAAGCCGGAGAGGGACAACCCAACTTTCACCCAAGTAGATGAGGAGGAAAAAGGGAAAGAAACCAAACAGCGTATCCCTACAGGAGCTTGGAGCATTACTTATAAAATCAGGTAATATCAAGAAAGTCTTCCCCAACTCCCCCCCCACATGTTTATATGAAGGTTATAACTTGGAATATAAGAGGCCTAAACAACCCGTGCAAACAGATAATCCTCAAAAATAGAATTAGGATGGAACAACTGGATCTTTGTTTCACTCAAGAGACAAAATCCACTACAGACAGAATGGAAACAATCAGTAAACAACAATGGAGCAAGTACAATATGGTGGATTTCATAGGCCACCAAATGGAAGGAGGTATTCTCACCTTGTGGAACCCACAAGTATTGAGCCTAATAGAAACCAAAGCGATTAGGCACACACTCACTGTTAGCATGAAAATCATTGGAAACACAGAGGTGATTCTATGCACTAATGTGTATGTACCCCGGGTATCAGAGGAAAAGAGAAGAATGATACAAGACCTAGAAGACTTTAAAACTCGATTCAGTAACCTCCAATGGATCCTGGCAGGGGACTTCAACATCATCACGTCACTTGTGGAGAAAAAGGGAGTTACAAGAAGATTGGATAGGGATGCAGAAGAATTCTCAATGTTCATATACACAACGGAGATGGTAGACATCAAAACTAATAATGGGCAGTTCACTTGTAACAATAAATGGATGAACTAGTATCAGGTAGCAACAAGACTAGACAAATTCCTAGTTTCAGAGTCAATCATTATGCAGGGGATAACCTTAGAATGCAACATCCTTCCCTAGGGAGGGTTTGATCACTGGCCAGTCCAATTGGAAGCAAGCTTCCAAACCACACCAAAGAATAGACCCTTCATATTTGAGAAATTTTGGATCGAACACCCCACTTTCAAGGAAAAAATCAAACAGTGGTGGCAGGAGGAGAAACCATAGCAAGGGACAAGGATGTTCAAACTCTATAAAAAACTAAAGTACATCAAATATAAGCTCAAGGAGTGGAACACGGAAATCTTCGGAAACATAAACTAAGAGAAAAATAACATTGAAGAAAAAATGAGAAAACGCGAGGAAATATGCATAGATGAGGGCTGCACAGAGGATTGGAAAAAGGAAGAAATCCAGATGACCCAGGAATGGGAAGCTAGAAGCCAACAGGAAGAAATGATTTGGCGAAAAAAATTCCGTATCAGATGGCTAAAGGAAGGAGAATAGAACACCAAGTTTTTTCATAGAACAACCATTGGCAGAAGAGCCCACAACAAAATTCTGAAAATTAAGGATCAAGATGGGATCAAGCGAGAATCTCACAAGGAGATCGAAACTATTCTGGTAAATCACTTCCATGGGATAGCCCAGGAACCCAACAAAGACAGAACGGATTCCATCCAAAGGATAACCCATCACATCCCCTGTCTAGTCACTGAGGAACAAAATAACAACTTAAACAAACCCATTGTTGAGGAGGAAATTGACCAAGTGATCAAGGAAATGCCCAATGGGAAATCCCCAGGTCCAGATGGCTTCACAGTGGATTTTTTCAAAGCATGTTGGGAAGAGGTCAAACATGACGTCTATAGGGTAGTGGAGGAATCTAGAATATCAGCCTCCATTCTAAAAGCATTAAATGCTACAATGATTACTCTAATTCCCAAAGAAAATGAAGCCAGGGCCCCTAACAGTTACAGACCTATAGTGCTTTGCAATGTGGTTTACAAGATAATCTCCAAAGTCATAGCCAATAGATTGAAACCCCTCCTACCCACACTGATCTCACAAGAACAGGCAGGCTTCCTGGAAAGAAGACAAATAATGGACAACATCATGCATGCCCACGAGCTAATCCACACCCTGAAAATTTAAAGGAGAGGGGGAATGATAATACAACTGGACCTAGCAAAATATTATGAAAAAATCAGTTGGCACTATATGGTCAAGACCCTTGAAGCCTTTGGTTTCAACCAACACTGGATCAGCTGGATAGTCAACCTAGTGTCCACAACAAGTTACTCACTCCTAATAAATGGAGCCCCAGCCAAACCTTTCTAACCCACAAGAGGCATCAGACAAGGCGACCCTTTGTCCCCCTTCCTATTCATTCTGATGATGGAAGGTCTCAGTCGAAGCATAAAAAGCGCAAAAACAACAGGAGAAATAACACACATCAAACCTTTTGAAAACCTCCCTACTTCCACACACCAATAGATCGTGGATGACACCTTACTCCATGGCATACCCACAGTCAAGGAAGAAAAATCCTACAAAAGAATTCTAGAAGAGTTTGGGGAAGCCTCGTGTGTAGAGATCAACCACTCAAAATCTATGATCTTTTTCTTCAACACCAACCCCATAATCTAAAGAAATCTGGGCAATATTCTCAGCTTTGAATGCAAATCACTCCCAACCAAGTACCTGGTAATCCCCTTGATAGACAGAGCTTACAAAATGTCAACTTGGTAAGGAATAATCAACAAGTTACAAGAGCGGGTGAAAAACTGGACGTACAGATCCCTCAACCTAGCGAGAAGACTTATTTTGACCAAGTTTGTTCTGCAAGAAATTCAAACCTTTATGATGTCCGTTTTCCCAACCCCTAAGGGGATATTAAAAAAAATAAGAACCATCCAAAGGGACTTCTTGTGGCGAGGAGAGAAAACAAAGAAAAAATGGGCACTGGTGGCATGGGAGAAGGTCTGCAAACCAAAAAGCAAAGGAGGCTTGGGGCTACAAGACTCGCAAGTAACCAATGACACCTATGGGGAGAAACTTAGTGGCGATACGTCAAAGAAACTACCACAACATGGATAAACCTATGGAAGTAAAAATATGCCCCAGACATAAACGACCAGGACAGAATCCCCTTTAGGGGTGCCAGGGATGGATCAACCATATGGAACCTAGATTTTTCAACAAATCCTGGACCCAAACACACAGTTTTTGGGAAATAAGGAATGGAAGAACAAAAAGATTCTGGGAGGACGCCTGGCAACAAGAACCTAGAATGGAAAATCCAGACAGGGAGGAAATCCAACAGGAGATGACTGTGCAAGGTAAAACCAGAGTCTTCCATTACTGGAAACAAAAGACAGATCACAACAAATGGAGAATCTATGACACTCTCAGTCCACAGCATGGAGACCAGACCACAACAAGCATAAAAGAGGTGGAGGAGGAATTGGGGAGAAGAAAAATTGCAGTCTCGGAAGGAAATGACCGACTGAGATGGGGAAAAAAAGATGGTGGGGAATTCAACCTAAAAGAATCCCAACATTACATCGCAGACCAAGAACAAGAAGAACCAGCACAACAATGGGACAAGCTCTAGAACAACCCCCAATGGCCAAAAATAAAAAATTCCAAATGGTTAATACTACAAAATCGAATTCTAACTTGGGAAAACCTAAGGAAAAGGGGATTCGTAGGCCCATAAAGATGTCACCTCTGTCAAGCTAAGGAAGAAACAATGAACCATATCCTCAATGAATGCAGCTACACAGAAGAAATTTTGGATTGGGCGGCAGGTATCTTTCGACAATCCAATAGGATTCGAGGTAACATCTCTGCAACTAACAATTTTTGGAAAGATAACTATAGCGAAAATGAAGAGGTGAACCTATGTTGGACCCTCATTTCGGGGATGATCATATGGGAAATATGGAAAGAAAGGAACCGATGCATCTTTAGGAATGAAATCTAACCAGAAGGGAAACTCAAGGAAATAATAATCTCCCTAATAAGAGAAACGGTGCAAAGTTGCAACTATCAGATAGGAAGAGTGCAACTCACAGACCAGGACTCCCAAATCCTAGAAGATTTTCACCTGAAAGATGGGTGCAATCGCAGTCAAGTAAGACGGCTACTGCAACTCCAATTAGGTGAGAGCAACTGGAAGCCCCACCCAACAGGATCCCTCAAGTTGAATTTTGACGGGGCGTCAAAAGGCAACCCAAGAATGACAGGAATGGGAGGGGTAATTAGGGACAATGATGGAAACATAATTCGGTTGTACGCTGGGAGTCTGGGAAACTCAACTAACAACTCCACAGAATTCGAAGCCCTGGAGACTAGCCTCGAGATTATAAGCCACAAAAGGATGACAAACGCCATAGTGGAAGGGGATTCCATGTTGGTTATCAACATAGTCAAGAGACTCCAAAATGGCACCAGAGTGGGCAAAATCCAGAGCCACTGGTGATTGGCACACTCCTTGCAAATAATTCAGGAGCACTTGCAGACGAAGACCACAGTGGAGTTGCGCTGGGTACGCAGGTCAGCAAATGGACTGGCGAACATAGTCACTAATGAGGGGGTCAGTAAGGAAGGATCAGATCTAGATACTATCTGGAGAAACATACTGAATGGTCAGTTCAAAACAGACTGCATCCAACTAGCGGAAAAATACCGTGACGACAGCCGAAGTACGGATGGCCACATCGAGGAAGGAGGTGCAGGGATAACTGATAGGCACGAAGGAACCAGGAAAAATATGATTTCCCATCACTCAACCATGAGTTAAAAATGCATACTCAGACCTCATAGAAAACGGGGGTACGACATCAAGGTCATGTCAATAGGAAGAAGTACATGGGTTGTTCGTGGGAATCCAAAGAAGGTAATAAGAAGGTTGCAAAGGACGAAGGTAAAAAGGTGTTACCATGGTCAAGTAAGGGTACACCTCACCCAAGTACAGATATGGGGAGCGATACTTTTGTTTGTAAAACGTGTCGAGCAAAGTATTCACGCAGGGGCTATGGTTGGTTCATTAAGAGAACACATACCGAGACAAGGAAAAAGGACCAGAAGGTACAACTCAATGGGTGGCCCATGATTTCTAAGATGATCCTGCAGCTGGGGAAACCCCATAAGAGAAGAAGCACTAGGAATAGCCACAGATGGGGGAGGAGAAACTATAGAGTCCATCATAAAAACAAGGGAGGTGTGAATAGGAACAGGAGGAGAACCCAAGGCACAAACCACCACAAAAAAGTTGTGATGGTACGAATGAATAAAACCCACAGCAAGAGAATCCCCTAGGGGAAGGAACCTCCAACAAGCTCCTGAAGGATAACAAGGATTGAACAAGCGGCCAGAGAAGCCAGGGGTATCTTTCATACGTAGGTCGAACCAAAGGGAAAAGAGATCATCACCAGGTGGGAGAAAGAAATCAACACCAAATGCAAGGGTAAATCTTGGAAGGAATTGATTCAGGAAGTAGACTTGATAAGGGACCCAGGGGCCACACAGCCTAGAATAACCCTCTACCACAAAATGGTAGAGGAGGTTTGGCGAACAAAGATTTTGATAGGCAAGGTGATCTCTAAACAGAAAGAGGTCAACCAGAAGGATAACAAGGACCACAAAAAACTGCTCATAGAGATCCTGAATTGTCTCAGTAACCTGGAGGCCAGTACAAATCGACTAGCCGAGGACCAAAGGGATCGGAAGGAGAAAATAGAACGAATGGAAAGATAATTTCACCTATACATGAACTATGTCCATCACATGGAAATTACGCCAGCGGACCGGAGTGGAACCCCAACCTATATCAGAAATATGTGCACGGTGGTCTAGAGGGATGTGAATGAGGAAAGAAAGGATGAAGGAAAAAAAAATCTCATCATCCTGGACTAGCGTCGGTTCAGCCACTGGTCAAGTCATGTTGCTCAAAGTAGGCGCAACCTCATTTTTATGATTATGTCTTATATATATATATATATATATGCTTTTGTTTATATTTTTAAAACTGGATATCATAGGACCGGGTCAATTTCCTAAGGTGGTGACCCAGCCATACCCACTGCTATATTAGAAAGCTCAACTCTGGAATCCCTGATCTAGTTTCCATTTTGGAAGATCAAGGGATTCCCCCTCTTTTTGTATCATAACCTCTTTCAGTAATACATGAATTCACACTCACTTACAAAAAAAAAAAAAAGAGCCTTGAACCTCATAATTTTTTGGTATAAAAGAACAACTAGAGGAGGATGTGCTAGCAATAGTAAAAGAAGAATTAAATAATAAATCACAAATTGATACAACTTACCTCATAGAAGCAAAGAGGCTATGAAAAATAATTGATCACAAAGATAGGTTTTTTTGTGTCAAAGTAAGTTGTAATGACCATAAATATAACATACTTAGTAAATCTTCGGGCTTAAAAGGGTTAGGAATATTTATAAATGAAGACATCATTCCCGAAGACCAAGCTGAATTAAGGAATTTCAAATGTTAAAAGAAGCGAGGAAAGATGAAAAATGTGATATATGATATCCCTCTTTCCAACCAAATAACAACTTTTGACCTTTTAAATGACCATGAGCCTAACTTTGATCATAAACATTTAACCGTAACTCTAAATGTTTCCATGCATAGGAGTGCCATTGAAGAGAGTTCTGATAATCAAAGGAATTTGCGCTTTGAAAAAAGTAAATTTGGCATTTTCTTAAATGATTTAAATAGTAAATTAAATATCCTAACTTATAAGGACAACATTGAATAACTCTATCATAATTTTACAACTACCCTTTCCACTTCTATTAACAAGTTCTCTTTCGAAGTGTCCTATAAAAAGAATAATATAACGACCAACCCTTGGTATGATAAAGAATGTAAAATTGCTAGGAAATCCATTAGGGATGCTTCTAATGAGTCCTTAAAAATTGATAAGATCAATATGTACAAATCCATAATTAAAAGGGAAAAAAAAGGTACTATATCAATAAAAGGCAAGAGAAACTTCTACAACTATATAAGTTGGATCCTAAGAAGTTCTGGAGTCAAATTCTAAAATGCAATACTAAAGAAAATAATAGGATTTCCTTAAGGGACTGGAATTCCTACCTTAAAAGTATTTACGAGTTCCCTAATGCCATGGACACCATTCCTATTGTCCCTACAAAGGAAGAAGTTTTTTCTTTAGATGACAGAGAGTCCGAGCTTAAGAGGCTTGCAAATGAGAAAGCTAAGGACATTGAAGGCTACCAAGCTGAAATTTTTAAAATCGGAGGGCCAATCCTTCTCCCTTACATACACAAGCTCTTCAATTTAACAGTCAAGTAGGGCTTCCCTAAACCCTGGATGCAAAGCCTCATTGTTCCTATTTTTAAAATGGGGATAGAAACATTCCCTCTAATTATAGGACCATTATGATTAGCCCGATTTTAGCCAAGCTTTATGGAATTATTTTGAAAAAGAAGATTATTCTTTTGCTAGAAAGTCACGGTAAAAGAGATAAAGTCCATGTCACATTTAAGATATATCATTCAACTGTGGAGCATCTTGTTACCTTTAGGATCATTGCAGAGGAGTTATGCAATACTAAAACCAATCTTTTATGTTGTTTTTTTTTACTTTAGAAAAGATTTTGACATGGTTCCTAGGAAAAACCTTTGAAATAGGTTGGAAGAGATCAAAGTGCCTCTCGAGATGAGGGATATTGCAATAAGGATGTATGAGAATGTTATTTCTAATTTTAAAAACACTGAGGGCTGGTCAAAAGAGATTAACTACAATATCAGAGTCAAACAAGGTTGTCCCTTGTCCCCTACCCTTTTTGGCAAATACATAGACAAGTTAGAATATTGCTTGGAAAAAGTAGGTTGTGTCGCCCTACTCTCACTGGTATAGTCATCAATATTATTCTTTATGCTAATGAAATCGTTCTTATGGGGAGGAGTCCCCATGATCTTGAAACCAATTAAGAATCCTCAAAGATTTTTTCTCCAATATGGGTATGATTGTTAATATTGATAAGACTAAGGTCATGATTATTAAATCCAATAACATCCCTTATGATACCTTTGTATATGACAACAAAAACAACTTGGAGGAAGTGACTTGATACAAATATCTTGGAATTGATATTCACCACAACCTCAATTGGAATTATAACATTGAGAAAATGATTATTGGGGGACGGAAAGCTTATTATGGGCTTGAAAACAATTGTAAATATGTTGATCTTTGGAGTTGAGATAAGAAGAAACTCCTCTTTGAGACTCTTGTTACACCTGTTATTCTTTATGGATGTGGATTCTGGGGTTGTAGTCTCTCTCGTGAATCCTAGAGAAAGATAGAGAGAATACAAAGAATTTTATAACCTGTAATCTCAAAATTAAAGGAAATACACCCTATCATATCCTCCTGTTAGAAACAGGCCTCTCCCCCATTGAGAACATGGCTATGACTAGATACCTAATGTATCAGAACAAGTTAAACAACATGGAAGACAATAGACTTCCTAAAATTTCTTCAAAATCGAGTCATAACCACCATCAACTCAAGCGAGGATGGCATAAAGATGCTCGTTCTTGGCTAAACTATTGGGGAATCATGGAAGACACCATTTTGCATAATAAAGATACTATTAAAAAACATCAAATCAAAATTTAAGGAGAAAATGTGGTGTTATAAAGAGTTAGAGGAAAAAAGAAAATTAAGGTATTATAAGGATGTAATCAACCCTAATCTAGAAGATCAAAATTATCTATCATTCAAGTGTAAAGAAAAAAATAAACATTGCTAAGATAAGAACAAATTCTCATGAGCTCCATAGTGAAACTAGGTGTTGGTCAATTCCTAAAACGCCATGGAATGAAAGAGTATGTCATCTTTGTGACACTAAGAAGGTTGAAGATGAAAAGCACTTTCTCTTAGATTGTCCAACCTATATCCATATAAGATCTCATTTTCAAAATATTTGTCACACTACCAACCTTCCTAACCTCTTAACTCAACAAAAGTATGGTGATTTTTGAAATCTTCTCTTAATGATTTTCGAGCACAGAAGCAAAATTCTAAAGAATCGCAAGTAATCACTTACCCTCTTAAGGTCCGATAGACCAATTCAGTCATAATGAATGTTAATCATCATCATCATCAAAATAATATGTTATTATAAAAAACAAAATAAGTCAAATAAAAATTCACATCTACAATTAACTGAAACAAAGGAAGCTAAATAATTATAAGTCAATATAAACAACCATATTATACTCTCATGAAATAAGAGTAATGTGATTGAAAAGGTTGAGTAATGCAATTGACAAAATAAAAATAAAAATATGTATATGTAGCTACTAATTAGTTGGTTGAGTAACAGAATTAACCAAAACAATTGTGTAATGCTTAAATATATATTGAGAGTTTTGACTAAATGAGTCTTTGTTTTTAAATAATTATATATTAATAATTGTGTATATATATATAGTAATAAAAATGATTTTTTATTTACTATTTAAGTGTTGTAATTTAGAAAAGATTATAGAATAAAATGATAACTTAATAATTTAGAAAACATTATAAAAGAAAATGCTAACCATAAGTAGAAAAAAATTGTTGATTTATATTAAAATAATAATTAATGTTATTTTTTTATTTAAATTTTTAATATATATATATATATATAAATTTTAATTTTATAATATTTTTTTTAATAGGAAAAGAGTTCCAAAATAAAGAACTTTAGCCATCACTAACAACTTTTGATATTCATCATATAGAAATAAAAATAAATATTCATCATATAAAAATAGATATAAATATTACGTACCAAATATTTTAACCAATCATTATTGAATTTTACTATAATTTTTTATTTATCATAAAAAAAAAAATGTTAAACACATATAATAAAAGTGAAATGTTGAAATATAATAAAATTATATAGAGAAAAATAGATATGGAAAGGTGGTATAAGGCGTTTTAACAATGTTTTCCTTTCTATTTTAGATGAGTATGTTTTAATTATAGGTTGTTAATATTAACTTTAACATAGGGATCAAAGTTTTTCATCAATCAACCATAATATTCAATTTATTATTTATATATTTGAATGTTGAACATTTAATATGAAAATAATATTATAAGGGATATTGAAGTATGTTTAAAAAATGTTAAAAAAAAAATAATGTAAGGTGTTTTGATTTCGTTTTGAGTTTTTTTAAATAATTTTTTTAATTAAAAAATATAATTTTAAAATAAATCATTTAATGTTTTATTTTTTTAAATGATTTTGTATTTTTTGTGATTTTAATTTACCATATAAAGTGTGTCTGAGTTTGGACATACTGACAACTTAATATGAAAATAAGGTATTAGGACCAAATATTTTAACAATTATTATGAATTTCAATTTATTATCTAGAAAGATTGGATGTTGACAACCTAACTATTGGATATGTGTTATATCTATAATGGGTAGACTTAGATAGGGGTTCAAGGGTTGGCCCCTGAGTGAAGGGAATCTGGAAGGGACCCACCCCATTAGTTGAGGGAGAAAAAAAGGGAAAAAGGGCCCTCAAGGAATATGTTTTGGTCCATTATGTATTATTTCAAGTAATGGTTTCAACCCATTCTAAATTAATTATGGTTAAGGATTTAGGATTGTAATCTAATTTAAGTTAATAAATTAGGGTTTCAGATGTTTTGAGATATCTGAATATTATATACTGAATGATGAAGTTAATACAATAAGATAGAGAGAAGTACAACTCTCGGTTTGGTTTATTTTCTTAGTTAAGGGTTTCTAGGGTGAATCTGTGTGTATTGTGTGTGTGTGTGAATCATTATTTAGATTATTCTAGAATCGTTTTTCTTGCACATGATTATCGAACTCTTCATTCGGTATCCGACTAAGGTTATGTCTATAGGGGGACACCTTAGTTTATATGGTTTATCTCATTCTGTGAAGAGCAGGGGTATCTTGGGTCTACAATAAACTTGTTCTTGAGTGGGAGCTTTGTGCAATGAATATTGTGTAAATAATAATGGAAAGCAATTCAAGGATAGAAATAAAGGTGTTTAAAGTCTATAGCTTTGTGTTATGGACGCTAAAGATGGAAAATATTCTCGTAGAGATAAAACAATGGGTAGCTATGGATCCATGTACAAAACCTATTGTTATGTTGAAATGAAATTGGGAAACATTGAAAAGAAAGAAGATAAGTACAATGTGACTCTTCAATGATTAGAAATGTCAAGAAAAAAATGAACAATAGTTTCATTTTGTAAAAGTCAGTTTATAAAAGAAAACTTTGGTCCCTACTCTATTATTTTGCCAAAATATAGGGGTACTTGTGCAACTGGGTTTTAGTAGTGAGTACTTTGGAGTTAATAGGTATTTTTGAAAATCCAAATTCGTAAAGGATCATCATAGGCGACATATAAATCTGAATAATAGAAAATTAAGGTGTGTGACTTAATTCTATTCATATGAAATTTAGCCTCATTTGATTCAAAACTTTTCATAATGTTTTTCTTCATTCCTATTAATATTTACAAAGAGAATATATGCAATCCAACTTCCATAAATGCACATTTACGAAAGTGGTTAGCTTCCATAAATGAGCATATACATAAGATGTCTTCCATAAATGTGCATTTATGGAAGCCGACTTCCACAAATGCACATTTTTGGAAGTGGCTTTCGTATATGCGTATTTACGAAATTTGTCTTCTGTATATGTGCATATACGGAAGTGGTGATATTCCTTAAATGTGCATTTACTAAAGTGGTCAACTTTTGTAAATGCGCATTTATGGAAGTCATCGTTAATAAATGCACATTTATGGAAGTCGACTTCCGTAAACGTGCGTTTATGGAAGTAGCTTCTATATATGTGCATTTATGGAAGTTGGCTTCCATAAATGCACATTTATGGAAGTTGACTTTCGTATATATGTGCTTCCACATATGCGCATTTACAGAAGCTGGCCACTTCCAAAAATGTGCATATATAGAAGCCAACCTCTATAAATGTGCATTTAGGGAAGTTGGCTTCCATAAATGCACATTTACGGAAGTTAGCTTCTGTGTATACATGCTTTTATATATGTTCATATACAAAATCCAACTTCCATAAATGTACATTTATGGAAGTGACCAGCTTCCATAAATGCGCATATATGGAAGTTTCCTTCCATAAATGTGCATTTATGGAAGTTATATTTTGTAAATGCAAATTTATGGAAGGTGGCTTTTGTATATGTGCATTTATGGAAGTTGTCTTCCATATATTTTGCTTATGTATATGGGCATATATAGAAGTGGTTTCCATATATGGTCAACTTATGTAAATCTACATTTATGGAAGGTTGACCACTTCCATAAATGCACATATATGGCAGTGTGCATATATGGAAGTCGCCTTTCGTAGACGTGCATTTATGGACGTTGGATTTTTTAAATGTGCATTTACAGAAGTTGGATTTTGTATATGAGTTTTTTCATTCCGTATATGCATGCTTTTACGAAAGCTAATCACTTTCATAAATATGCATATATGGAAGTGTGCATATTCGAAATCCTCCTTATGTAAATGTGCATCATGGAAGTTGGATTTAGTAAATGCGCATTTACAGAAGTTGGATTCCGTATATCCACATATATGGAATCCAAATTTCTTAAATGCACATTTATGGAAGCACACATATATGTAAGACCCCTTCTATAAATGTGTTTTTATGAAAATTGGTTTCAGTAAATGCACATATGTGGAAGCCACCTTATGTAAATGTGCATTTATGGAAGTCGGATTCCATAAATGTGCATTTATGGAAGTGGCTTTCCTATATGTGCGCATTTACAAAATTTATCTTCTATATATGCGTGTATACAAAAGTGGTTAGCTTTTGTAAATGTGCATATATGGAAGTCGTCGTCCATAAATGCGTATTTATGGAAGTAATATTTTGTAAATGTGCATTTGGGGAAGTGACTTCCATAAATGCACACTTGTGGAAGTTGGTTTCTGAATATACGTGCTTCTGTATATTCTCATGTAAGAAAACTGACCACTTCAAAAACTGCGTATAGACAAAAGCGTGCATAAATAGAAGACAACCTTCGTAAATGTGCATATATGGAAGAGGGCTTCCGTAAATGAACATTTACTTAATTTAGCTTTCATAAATGTTCATATATGGAATTTGACTTCCGTAAATGCACATTTATGGAATGTGCCTTCCATATATGCGCATTTATGGAGGTTGTCTTCATATATGCGCATTTCTATATATATGCATATATGGAAGTAGCTTATGTATATGGCTAGTTTTAGTAAATGCACATTTATGGAAGTTGATCACTTCCATAAATGTGCATATATATGAAGTTGATGAATTCCATAAATGTGCACATATGGAAGTGAAAATATAACAAAGTCACCTTTCATAAATGTGCATTTATGGAAGTTGGATTTCGTAAATGCACATTTACAGAAGTTGGATTCCGTATGCGCGTGCATTTGCGGAAGGTGACCACTTCCAAAAGTGCACATATATGGAAGTGCACATATAAAATATCCAACTTCCATAAATTCACATATATGGAAGATGGATTTCGTAAATGTGCATATATGAAAATTGGCTTTTGTGTATGCACACTTTTGTATATATGCATATACAAAATCCAACTTCCATAAATGTGCATTTATGAAAGCTAGCAACTTCCGTAAATGTGCATATGTGGAAACCTCCTTCCTTAAATTCACATTTAAGGAAGAAGGCTTTTATATATGCACATTTATGGAAGTTGGCTTATGCATATGGGTGCTTCTATATATGCACATATACACACATGGGTTTCGTATATGATCAACTTCCATAAATGCACATTTGAAAGTTGATCACTTCCATAAATTATATATATGGAAGTGAAAATATATGAAATACACCTTCCGTAAATGTACATTTACATAAGTTGGCTTCCGTTTAAGTGTGCTTTCGTATATGTATATATAGGGAATTCGTCTTCCGTAAATGTGCATTTATGGAAGTTGGCTTCTATATATGCATGTTTCTATATATGTGCATTTACGGGAGTTGACCAAATAAAAAAATGTGCATATATGGAAGCGCATATATACAAAATCTAACCTCCATAAATGGACATATATGAAAGCTAGCTTTCATAAATTGACGCACCCGCACCCTCACTAGCATGTCCTCTTCTTCAGGACCTTCTTCCACTCACGGCCCGAAGAACTCAAAGGATCTTCTATTTCTCCATCGGGAAATATACACCCACAGATTCTCTTCTCCTGCGCGATCCCCCTTCCTTGACTTATCGGAGGATCAGAACTTGCGGCTTCGCAAGTTCTTTGTTGATCACTGGGCTCTCAAATCCCCGAGACCCGATGGTTCAGTCAACGCTGACCTCTATCTTCCCCTGTTGGGATTTCTGCTCTATCACGATTTCGTAACTCACAATGTCAAACTATTACTTTCCCGACTCCCGACTCGCGATATGATGAAACTTCGACACACGCGTGATTTGACCTTCTACCTTCCGTCACCCCTATCGGGATTTCGGGATTCACGGGATCACGATGTCAAGGGTTTCAGAACTCGCCCTTTCCCGATCCCCGATACTGTGCCACCTGTCCTCCACTATCTCCAGCTGTGGCCCACACGACCCTTCCATCGGGATATCGCGGATCGCAATTCCAAGTTGCACGAGTTCTCTTCCTTCAAAAACTCCGATGCTCCGAACCTCGACTCTCTGGGATCTCTTGACACGCGTCCTCAACAATGAACGGTTCTGATCGTATCGAGATATCGCGGATCGCGACTCCGGATGTTGTGATTTCTTTAGTTCCGGAATTCACGAAATGCCGATTCCGATGCCTCTATCCCCTATGTCTTAACCCCGATGTAACTTCGTCGAATTCAATGGTTGACGGGAAATGCATCACTGATCCGATGCCTCGCCAACCTGCAACGCTTCCCTGTGCCTATCCTTCAGTGGATTCGAAGGCCTACTCCTCCTGAGATTTCTCACGACCTCAAGTCTCTTAGAATTAGAGAACTCTTTGCATGCACTCCTTTCGGCTAACCTTCAACCTCGACTGAGTGTTAAAGTATCTTGACTCTGCGCACTCCTGCAGCAGCAGTCTTTCGAGCTTTTCTCAGGTTCACAACCTTGAGACATTTAACCAGCCTGCGCACTCCTTGCACGGCACTATGCCCAACTGCACCCACGAGACGAATGAGAACAAAAAGCTATCTCTAGTTGAACCCTGCTGTCAACGCACTCCTTGCAGACAAATTCGACTGCACTCCTTGCAGGAATCCTCTAGCTCAATTAGAGAAACAATTGAAACTCATTCACTCTTCCTCTCAGACTTCAATTCTATCATGAAATCACATACACAGCATATGAAAGCAAATGTATGACAGGAAGTAAACATTCATGAGCATATCAACATCAACACGCAGAGAATCAACACAAACCATGAATTTGAATCAGAGTTCTTCTATTAATTCAAATGTTTGTACATGGGTGTTCTTCACACAGTTCTTTGTTGGCTCCTCTATTCCTGCTCCTGTTAATGCTGCTTAATGTTACAATGATACAATGAGGGTGTCTATATCCGTTTTCCCTCTTGGACTCTAAGCTATCAAATCTAGAATTAAATTCCTATCTACCAGCTTTAACTAAATTAAATGTCATCTATCTACCTAAGGACGAGAGTTATCCGCTCAAGGTCCATTACAATATACAAGTGCGCCTTCATAAATGGCTTCATTAAAGACTTGTGCAACAATCCCAAAGTAATTTCAAAATTTGTGTTGGCTTATCCAGCTGGTTTCCGCTTGGTGTGTTGGCTCGCTTGATGTGTTGGTGATGCTCCTGCATCATACTCCTCGGCTTGAAAACTTTCATGGGCTCCTGTCCATGAGATCCTACACGGTCTGTCCATGCTTCTGTATTTCAGCTTCACTCTCCCAGCTATCATCTTCAACTGGGTGATTCTTCCATTTGACCAGATACTCATAGTATTGCTTCCGCCTGGTATTTTTTCTCACCTTCTTGTCAAGTATACGCTCCATCTGTGGTTTCTCTGCAATCGACATCTACTTCTACCAATGGACCTTTGGTTGCTCACCACTTGTTCCTGTTTCCTCAGCTTTGTATGGATACAAATCTGAGACATTGAATATCGGAGATATTTCGATGCCATCCGACAACTTAATCTCATAAGCATTTTCCCCGAATTTTCTCAAGACCTTACATGGCCCAATTTTCTTCATTTTTAACTTGTTGTATGTTCCCCTCGGGAACCTTTCCTTTCTCAAACGTGCCAGAATGATATCACCAACTCCAAACTGAAGTTTTCTTTGATGTTGATCTGCTCTGCACTTATACTCCTGACTTGAATTTTGTAGTCGCTGCTTCACCTGGCTGTGAAGTTCTCTCATCGCTTCAGTGAATTCTTCTGCACTAGTGCTGCTAGTAGCAGTCTGTTCTGAATCCCTCAGTTCAAATACTCCTCTCGGCTGCATTCCATATACAATCTGAAATGGATTTCGGCCTGTACTCCTATTCACTGAGTCGTTGTATGTGAATTCTGCCTGTGGTAATATGTGGTCCCAACTGCTGTGGTGCTCCATCACCAAGCTTCTCAGTAAGTCTCCTAGGATTCTGTTGACCACTTCCGTTTGTCCATCCGTCTGAGGATGATCAGCAGAACTAAATTCCAAGTTAGTTCCTAGCTTCTTCCACAGCGTCCTCCAAAAATGCCCTATGAATTTAGTGTCCCTGTCCGAAACTATACTTTTCGGCAATCCATGAAGTCGAATGACTTCCTTGAAAAAACAAATTGTGATATGAGTCGCATCGCTGGTATTCTGGCATGGAATGAAGTGTTCCATCTTTGAAAACCTATCCATGACACAAAGACTGAGTCAACGCCTCTTTGCGTCCTTAGCAATCCCAATACAAAATCCATGCTTATCGCCTCCCATGGCCTCTCCGGTATGGGCAATGGCTGATAAAAACCAACATTCTACTTCCTCCCCTTTGAATGCTGGCAAATCATGCACCTTTCAACAAATATTTTAACTTCTGCTCGCATCCCTGGCCAAAAGTATGACTCATTCAGCTTCGTGAATGTTTTGTCATGGCCAAAATGTCCTGCTAAGCCTTCGTTGTGCTTCTCTTTCAACAAGTTCTCCCTCATGGAGCAATTTGGAATGCACAATTGATTGCCTCTGAACAGCAATCCCTCCTAGATCATATAATTTATCCAAGGACTTATGTCTCTGAGAATTGGATTCTCATCTGCTTCATACGCTTCTGCAAAATCTGCATCACCTGCGTACATGTCCCTGAGATTTTCAAAACCCAATGTTTTGACTCGGAATTCCTGCAACAACAAACACTTCCTTCTCAAAGCATCAGCCACTTTGTTAGCAGTACCCAAAATATGCTTAATCACAAATGTGAAATTATGCATATACTCTACCCATTTTGCATGTTTCTGATTCAACTTCTCTTGTTGAGTCACAAACTGTAATGCGTGATTATCACTGTACAATACAAATTCCTTTGGGATCAAGTAATGCCTCCACTTTTTCAATGCATGTATGATAGCATAAAATTCCTTATCATATGTGGAGTATTTCAGTTTCACCTCATCGAGCTTCTCGCTGAAATATGCAACCGGCCTGTCTTCCTAACTTAAGACCGCTCCTATGGAAAATCCACTCGCATCACATTTCACCTGAAATGTCTTCTGGAAATCCGGCAACACCAACACTGGTTGTTCCGTTATCTTTTGCTTCAACAGATTGAAGATCTTCTCAGCCTCTGTTGTCCAATGAAAAGACTTATGCCGCTTCTTCACTGTATCCATCATCGCTGCGCTAATTCCACTGAAATTTCTGATGAACTTCCGGTAGAAACTAGCCACACCATGAAAACTCCTCACCTCGAAAATATTTCTTGGTGATGGCCAATTCTTAATCACTTCTACCTTATCCGGATCCATCTTCAATTCATTCGCCAAAATAAAAAAACCCAAGCATATGAGCTCTGTCTTCATAAACGAAGATTTCTTCATATTGATCAACAGCTTCTCCTATTGTAGCTTCCTCATCCCTATGGCCAAATGCTTCAGATGTTCAGCCTCTGATTTACTATAGATCAGTATGTCGTCTAGATATACTATGACGAACTTCCCAATGAATTCCCTTAGGACTTCATTCATCAACCTCATGAAGGTACTTGGCGCATTTGTTAAGCCAAACGGCATAACAAGCCATTCATACAGTCCTTCGTTGGTCTTGAAGGCTATCTTCCACTCATCGCCTTCTCTCATGCGAATCTGGTGATATCCGCTCTTCAAATCTATCTTTGAAAAATACCTTGCCCCACTCAGGCAATCCATTAGATCATCCATTCTCGGCAATGGGAATCTGTACCTGATGGTTATCTTGTTGATCTACCTTGATTCGGTACACATCCTCCAGCCTCCATCTTTCTTCGGACTGAGCACTATTGGAACAGCACATGGACTCAATCTCTCCCTTACCAATCCTTTGTCCAATAGCTCCTGGACCTGCTTCTTGACCTCTTCGTTTTCTTGCGTCATCAACCTGTACATGGATTTTTTTGGCAAACTAGATCTTGGTATGAGATCGATGTGGTGACTCACACTCCTCATCGGTGGTAACAAACGAGGTAATTCGTCCACTATGATGTCAGGGAACTCGTCCAGCAGTTCATGAATCTCATCTGGTAAATCATCCACTCTTGTGCTAGTCAGAACAATCCTCGGTTTTCTGACCACAAAGAACTGTGGATCTTATTTCTTCTTCACCTCTGTAAGAAGCTCCTTCCCACTCATGAGAAGTACTGTGTTTCTTACCTCCAGCTTCACCTCCTTATCTTTTATCAGAAGAAACATATGGGTTCTCCCATTTTTCTCCAGAGTATATGTGTTCATTCTCCCATCATGAATCACATTTATGTCATATTGCCATGGTCTACCCAACAATAAATGACATACATCCATGGGAATAACATCCCATAAAATCTTATCATTATATCCTCCTATCTTGAATTCAACCAAGCATTGTTTAGTAATGGTTACCTGGTGTCCTTTCTGTAGCCACGAAACTCTATATGGCCTTGGATGATCAGTCATCTCCAGCTCCAGTTTCTCCACCATATCAGTTGAAACGAGATTATCTATGCTACCGTTGTCCACGATGACCTTGCACACCCTGTCCTTGGTCTTGCAAGCTGTTCTGAATAGTCTGGTCCGTTGGACTGAACTTTCCACCTCCTTCTCAGGTGTCAAAAGAACTTTACGCATCATAAACGATCTTCCGCCTTCTGTGTCTTCAGCCTCAACATCCTGCCTCTGCGCTTCTATGATGTGAGCTTCTCCAATGTCCTTCTTTTTCTCTGGACACTCATAAGACTTGTGCCCATTATTTCCACATGTGAAGCATGTGATTACTCCACCTCTTCCTCTTCCTCTACCTCTGGTACGAGGAAAAGTATTGTTGTCAGCATATCCTCTGCTCTACTCTGTATGTTGTCCTTTCTGTTCAATGTATGGCCCTCGCTGTGAGGTCCCACCTCTCTCAACTTTACCCTGAGGTTTCTTCCATTCTTCCTTGGGCTTCTGGTATTTGTCCTGGGAAACTGCCTTGCCTCTGGGATGACTTCTGCCTCGCCTTCGCTGACCTTTCTTACGGATCAGCTTCTCCTCGGCTTTCAGAGCCATATGATAAGCATCCTCCACTGTTCAGATGGTTACCATGCTTAATTCATCCTGAATGTCATATCTCAGACCATTCAGGTATCTGGCAACCTTCTCATCATCACTCTCCTGATGAACTGCCCTGATGTTCAGTTGATAGAATTCCTCAGTGTATTCTTTCACTGTCATCAGTTTCTGTCTCAGGTTCTGCATCCTCCTGAACAGAGTAATTTGGTAATCTCTTGGGATGAACTTTTCTTTCATATTCACGATCATTCGATCCCAAATATTAATCTTCTGCTTGCCTTTGCAGCGTATGTCAGCTTGTAGCTCATCCCACCACAATGTGGCATGTCCTTTCAAGCGTGTAAAAGCATGCTTGACTCTCTTATCTCCTTCGACATCTTCATAGTCGAAATAAGTATCCAGAGCTCTAATCCAATCTAGAAGCTCCTCTGCATCCAGATTTCCTTCGTAAACTAGAATGTCCATTTTCGCCTTGGCACCCATCCTGGAAATAGCTTTAATCAATCGCTCAGTTGATGCATCCTTAGCTGCAACTTCCTCCTCTCATTCAACTTCAACTTCATCCTCTGAATCGCTGAAATCCCCTGCACTAACTGTGCATCTTTGTGTTGTTTCCATGTCCTCGAATCTTGCTCGGAGATCTCTCATATGTCTCTCCATCTCTGGATTGACTACCTGCCTGCCTCTTCTTCGCACCTCCCTATCCTCTGGATTGGGTGACTGTCTTTCTCTTCTTGGCGGCATGGAGAATTCCCTTCTCTGCTATAGAGAGCAAAGAAATATTCTCGCTCTGATACCAAACCTGACGCACCCGCACCCTCACTGGCACATCCGCTTCCTCATGACCTTCTTCCACTCACGGCCTGAAGAACTCAAAGGCTCTTCTATTTCTCTATCGGGAAATATACACCCACAGATTCTCTTCTCCTGCGCGATCCCCCTTCCTTGACTTATCGGAGGATCGAAACTCGCGGTTTCGCAAGTTCTTTGTTGATCACTGGGCTCTCAAATCCCCGAGACTCGATGGTTCAGTCAAGGATGACCTCTATATTCCCCTGTCGGGATTTCTACTCTATCGCGATTTTGTAACTCGCGATGTCAAACTATTACTTTCCCGACTCCTGACTCCCGACTCGCGATATGCTGAAACTCTGACACACGCGTGAGTTGACCTTCTACCTTCCGTCACCCCTATCGGGATTTCGGGATTCACGGGATCACGAATCCTGATGTCAAGGGTTTCGGAACTCGCCCTTTCTCGATCCCCGATACTGTGCCACCTATCCTCCACTATCTCCAGCTGTGGCCCACACGACCCTTTCGTCGGGATATCGCAGATCGCGATTCCAAGTTGCACGAGTTCTCTGCCTTCGAAAACTCCGATGCTCCGAACCCCGACTCTCCGGGATCTCCTGACACACATCCTCAACAATGAACGGTTCTGATTGTATCGGGATATCATGGATCGTGACTCCGGATGTTGTGATTTCTTTGGTTCCAGAATTCACGAAATGCCGATTCCGATGCCTCTATCCCCTATTTCTTAACCCCGATGTAACTTCACCGAATTCAATGGTTGATGGGAAATGCATCACTGATCCGACGCCTTGCCAACCTGAAACGCTTCCCTGTGCCTATCCTTCAGTGGATTCGAAGGCCTAATCCTCCTGAGCTTTCTCACGACCTCAAGTCTCTTAGAAATAGAGAACTCTTTGCACGCACTCCTTGCGGCAAACCTTCAATCGCGACTGAGTGTTGAAGTCTCTTGACTCTGCGCACTTCTGCAGCAGCAGTCTTTCGAGCTTTTCTCAGGTTCGCAACCCTGACACCTTTAACCAGCCTGTGCACTCCTTGCACAACACTGTGCCCAACTACACCCATGAGACGAATGAGAAAAAAAAACTATCTCTAGTTGAACCCTGCTGTCAACTCACTCCTTGCAGACAAATTCGAATGCACTCCTTGCAGGAATCCTCTGGCTCAATTAGAGAAACAATTGAAACTCATTCACTCTTTCTCTCAGACTTCAATTCTATCATGAAATCACATACACAGCATATGAAATCAAATGTATGACAGGAAGTAAACATTCATGAGCATATCAACATCAACACACAGAGAATCAACACAAACCATGAATTTGAATCAGAGTTCTTCTATTAATTCAAATGGCTGTACATGGGTGTTCTTCACACAGTTCTCTGTTGGCTCCTCTATTCCTGCTCCTGTTAATGTTTCTTAATGTTACAATGATACAATGAGGGTGTCTATATCCGTTTTCCCTCTTGGACTCTAAACTATCAAATATAAAATTAAATTCCTATCTACCAGCATTAACTAAATTAAATGTCGTCTATCTACCTAAGGATGAGAGCTATCTGCTCAAGGTCCATTACAATATACAAGTGCACCTTCATAAATGGCTTCATTAAAGACTTGCGCAACAATCCCAAAGTAATTTCAAAATTTGTGTTGGCTTATCCAGCTGGTTTCCGCTGTGCTGGCTCGCTTGATGTGTTGGTCATGCTCCTGCATCATAAATGCACATTTACGGAAGTTGGCTTTCGTAAATACACATATAAAGAATCCAAATTCCATAAATGTGCATTTATTAAAGTGGTGAAATTTCGTATATGTACATATATGAAACCCAACTTCCATATATGTGCATATATCCATTCACAAAATCTAACTTCCATAAATACGCATATACAGAATCCAACTTCCACAAACCTACATATACGAAAGTAGTCTTCCATAAATGTGATTTTTCTGAAGTTGACTTCATAAATGATCATTTGCATTTATCAAAGGCGACTTCCATATATGTGAATATACAAAAGTTGGTCACTTTCATAATGTGCATTTATGGAAGTTGGATTTCGTACATGCACATATACGAAAGCATGCATATATGAAAGCCAGCTTTCGTAAATGCGCATTTACAAAATATAACTTCGATATATGCGCATTTATGAAGGTTGGCTTCGGTATATGTGTGCTTTCATATATGCACATTCTTAGAAGCCGTTAACTTCCATAAATTCACATATACAGAAGTGCGCATATATAGAAGCCAACTTCTATAAATGCACGTTTATAGAAGTGGTCAACTTCCTTAAATGCACATTTATGGAAGATGGTTTCCCTATATGCACATATATGGAAGCGTGCATATACGGAAGCCAAATTTTGTATATGTGCATCTACGGAAGGAATTTACATATATGTATGCTTCCATATATGCACATTTATGGAAGTGATCAGTTTTTGTAAATGCATATTTATAGAAGATGACCATATATGGAAGCCATGTCAATATATGCACATATACAGAAGCACGTATATAAGAAATCCAACTTCCATAAATGTGCATATATGGAAGTCATCTTCCATAAATGTGCATTTATGAAAGGCATCTTCTGTATATGCACATTTATGGAAGTTAGATTTCTTATATGCGCATATACAAAAGTGTGCATATACGAAATCCAACCTCCTTAAATGTGCATTTCCAGAAGCCATCATCCGTAAATTTGCATTTACGGAAGTCATATTCTGTGTATGTGTATTTATGGAGGTTGGATTTTGTATATGTGTGCTTCCATATATGCGCATTTTTGGAAGTTGCTAGCTCACGTAAATGCATGCATATATGGAACGAAAGGGTGCATATACAGAATCCAAATTCCATAAATGCACAATTACAAAATCCAACTTCCATAAATGCACATTTATGGAAGACAGATTTCATATATGCACACTTCCATATATGTTCAATTATGGAGTGATGAACTTTTGTAAATTTTCCTTACTAAAGTTGACCATATACAGAAGCCACTTCCATATATGTGCATATATGGAAGCCAACTTCAATAAATGTGCATACATGGAAATTGCCTTTCGTAAATGCGCATTTATGGAAGTTGGATTCTGTGAATGCGCATTTACGGAAGTCGACTTCCATATATGTTCATTTACGAAAGATGACTTCAGTAAATGTGTATTTACGGAAGCCATCTTCCATAATTTCACATTTACGAAATCCATCTTTCGTAAATTCTCATTTTCGAAGGTTGTGTACTATATATGTGTGCTTTTGTATATGCACAGTTTTGGAATTGGTTAGTTTATGTAAATGCACATATACAGAATCACGTATATATGGAAGACAACTTCCATAAATGCACATTTAAGGAATCCACTTCCATAAATTCATATTTACGTAATTCAACTACCATAAATGTATATTTACGAACGATGACTTCCATATATGGACATTTATGGAAGATGACCACATTTATATATGCCCATACACAGAAGACAACTTCCATAAATGCGCACATATACAAAATCTAGTTCCATAAATGTGAATTCAGCAAAGTTGATCTAGGTGTATATTGGTGGCTACCCACCTATTCCAACTGGCTCACATACATGTTTCATCTTGGTAGTTTCAGTTTTTATATTGGCATTTGTTTTCTAGATTTTTGGGTCCTAAACTTCTGGGACCGTTTTGAGGCCCTAAACAATGTTTCTTGGGACCACCATAGTCACACTATTATTGGAGTCAAAGTGTGATGGAATAATGTGTATTCTTCATATATAACTTTCCAATGGGATATCATGCGCCTAAAACGAAGATCGTATGCAAACATTACGACCCCCGGGAAGTTGATGTATCAACTTACCCCAATGGGGCCCACATGACTTTTTGTGCTTCATCTCCGAGGGTTAGGTTTTTGGATGTATAGGATTTTGGCATTCATGTTTTATGTAAAAATGAATTTGGATCCTCATTGTACTCATCTTATTTAAAATGAGCGTATCCGTCGTAACTCTTCTCAAAGATAATATGCCACCATTCTAGCAAGCTTGTTTCAGTTTCCATTTTACAATTTCAGCATATTTCTTATTTAATACAAGTCAAGTTTTATTGTATCTATGTTATCATTCACTATGTATCTATGTTAATATTATTTATCTACATTTTCATTTCGTTCCACTCATAAATATGGATCAGTGGTATCGGAGTGGTCTGCTCCTTGTCATTTTTAGTGCATGTCACCAAGGAGGTAAAGTTATAGAGAGTTAGGTCTCGAGCTTGTTTAGCTTGAGGACAACTGCTCTCGCACGCCCAAGAAACCTTCCATGGTGGGAGAAAATAAATATGAAAGGACATGAGATCCTTTCAAAATGTTTCTCAATGAAGCCCTCATGCGACAGAGGAACGAGATGGACAACTTTGCACAAATCCTTCGACAACTGCTAACAAGTGATGCATCTACCTCAAGCGGAGGTGCCACCCTCTTCAAGGTACAGATCAATTTTTATATTTCTATATTTTAAGTTCAAATAGATGTGAATGGAGTAGATAAATTTTTAAACCTTCTGGAATGGTATTTTTCTATCCACAACTTTTCTGATAGAAAAAATACTACATTTGCGCTCCTCAAGGTCATCCCCCATGTCAAATATTGGTGGGAGACTTTATGTGATCAAAAGGAAACAAATGGATATACATTATTTGTATTTACACCAACTTGGGGTTCCTTCATAGATGTTATTAAGGAACAATTCTACCATGTTGGAAGTTATGATGACTTATATACAAGATGGACCACACTGCGGCAGGAAAGAGACCAAACAGTGCCAGAGTTCACCAATGTCTTCCATACCTTCCGCACCAAGATGGGTATCAAATACTCTAGGAGAAATATGGTGCTCAATTACCACAGAGGTATGCATAGATAAATCCAGACATAAATGGATTTTTTGGACATTTCATCCTTGGGCATGGCCTATCGATATGTTGTCAAAATTGAGCAAAAGATTAAACAAAATACGCAATAGTTTGGATCTACAAACCCCTCACATCAAAAACAAGGCAAAGGAGGCCCCAACCCACAGAACAAAGCGAAAATAAAGGATGGTAAGCCTCAGGACAACCATTCCAAACCGCAAAAAAACAAGGGCAATGGGAAAACAAAGAAAGACACTAGAAAATGTTGCGAGTTCCATAAGAGACCTTAGCATAACACCACTAAATTCCACTCAAAGGAGTCATTGGTGGCCGAGGTGAATGCCTCTGAATTAGATGCAAGTTATGAATCTGAGTAATAACTGAAAAAAGGGAGAGAGATCATTGATGCAGAGCCCAGTGCCACTATTTCTACCACCACCAAGTTCCATCCCAATGAACCTAATGAACCAGAGGAAGGTGGGTTCCTCTTTCATTCACATATGTGGGTGAAGGGTACTCTGTTTCACTTCATCATTGATAGATATATCTAGAAGAAACTCATCTTAAAAAGGGTCATCAATCAGTTGTCTCTGCCAACATCACCACACCCATAATCGTACACCATCATATGGCTCTGCCAAGGGAGCGATCTCCACATCAGCCAACAATGTCACCTAGCCTATGGAATCAAGCCCTTCAAATATGAGATATTGTGTGATGTCTCCCCCCTTGAAGTTTGTGATGTTCTTTTGGGCCAACCTTATTTATGGAAATATCATGTTGTATATGAGTCTAGGACTTGTAGTTTTATTATTACTTTGGATAGGAAATTATATAGGATACCAGAGGTAGTCCCATCTACCGAAATTTCCTTGATATTTTCCAAGCAATGGAGGAAGGTCATCTCTGAGAATGTGAATTTTGTCTTCCTCGTGATTCATGCTTAGATTGAGAAGAAAGTTGCAGCCACATCCATGTCCTTTGCAACATGTCTCTCTGTTAAGTTTGAGAGCCTCTATTAAGTTTATTTACAATTTACTAGATAACCATAGCATAGGTAGGATCACTGAGAGAAACAAAATCACAAGATACACAACATTTATCCTGGGAAACCCTCATGGGGGAGAAAACACAAAAAAACTTCCTTAATATAGATATCCAATACAATGTCAAGACAATAACCCAAAACACTAGAGAATATCCAACATTGATCAATGTGTGTCTCTCTTCCTTCTTCCGGTAACTAACAACTGCAGCTTCCTTCAAACTTTCACACTATATGAGTGAGATGTGAGTGAAAAAATGAGGTGCTAGCCTCCTTTATTTATACTGGATGGAAAGCACTGGAAAGGTGTCTCTTCACTGGGTAGGCACAATTTCTCTTCTTAGTGGTTAAAACCACTTTAATTAGGCATGGGGGCCGACTTCTTAATTAGCATAATACAATTAGAGTTTGGACAATCCACAAAAGGGGATTTCTCCATTTACAATGCCCGGCATTATCAATCCACAAAATGGGATTGATCTAATTAATAATGACTCAATAATAAATAGAATACTCTTTACAGTTATAATATTTCAACACTCCCCCTTAACAATAATGGTATTCTACAGACGCAGCTCAATACAACATCATCAAGAGAGAGAGAGAGAGAGAGGACAACAACATCAAAAACATCTAGAACACTGACTGGAACATCTATAAATAATTAGAAGTTTTTCCCATCATCATCATTCACAACATGGATTTGGAGTAGCATCATCATCCTCATCAACATGAGGCTAAATTAACATCATCATCATCTTTAGCATGAGGCTAAATTAGAATCATCATCTTCTTTAGTATGAGGCTAAAGTAACATTATCAACACCTTTAGCATGAGGCTAAAGTAACATCGTCATCATCTTTAGCGTGAAGATAAAGTAACATCATGTAACATCCCCAAACACCCACAAGCCCGGGTATGCTACCTACAAGCCCACCCTTGGACTTATTTCTCTTACCGATACCTTTTTGAAATATAAGGATGCATAAAATAAAAAGATTTAACGACATGCACAACAATATCCAGCAAGCATGCATAATATAAGATTTAGTTAGACTATAATTAAAATACACAGCGGAATACATTCATACACAGATAGTAATATCACAACAGATATCACTTATCTTTATTAAAAGGAGACGCCAATTGGCTGCAGACCAAGGACGTTCCACCCAGCCGTAGACATCACTGCTCCAAATCTCAAAAACGGTGTCACCCCCGAGCCAAGGCTATGAATCCACAAGGACAGTTCTGGAGTGTACTTGGATTCCCAAACCAGTCAACACTAAATATCTCACAATACTCCCAACACCCACAGAAATACATGTACCCAGCTCTCTTCTACCCAGCTTCCACCACCCAAGAGAATGGACCTCCACCCTTCTCTGCCATGCAGTCCCTCACGCAACCCTTCTCCTTATTTTAGGCCTCCAGCGCAATTGGTCCAGAATCTCAATGATGGAACTCTCAGGACTCACAACAGTAAGAAATTCGGTACACATGCCAACACATCTCAGGCATGCAGGCCTCAAGACACGACTGGATCACACCAACAACCATTAAAGCCAACTATCTCGTGGATAATATTCAATAGTTCCTTTCCCTTTACCAGGCCAAGACACAAGTGAGGATGGGTCGATTAATGGGTAGGTGAGTGCATGAGAGTGTGTGAGGGAAATAATGGGATAACACAGAGGTGACGGGGTAGACGAGCCAACGACCAACCCCAAAATCAGACCAGGGATGGGTCTAAGTATTTATGTGGGGAAATCAAGAACCTCCTGGCCTTCCCCAAGAATCTCATGTAACTGATCCCCTCCCTTAGGAAAAAAGGTAATTAACATAGGAATAAACATTTATCCCCTCAATCCCCCTCTCTTGTGGAATCATATCCCCCCTTATAACCCTAGTCCTTGTCTGTCTAGCAACCAATGATGTGTTTATTATTAATAATGATCAAAACATTACATTTCTTGGGCATAGTGGTGCTTTAATAATTGTTTGGGAACTTAGGCCTCCCATCATTGTAACAATACATTATTTAAAATGGGGGTTCGAAACCTGGGGTGTTACATTCCCTCCCCCTTATTTTGGCACTGTCCTCAGTGCATATAGAAATAGAGATCAAAATCTCAAATTTATTCAAAAAGTTGCAGGTACTCTACCTGCATGGCATCTTCATGCTACCAGGTAGCATCTTTAGGACCGTAGCAGGTCCACTGAACTTTTACAAACTCTATAACTTGATTCTGGAGCATTTTGACCTTTCTGTCCAATACCCACACTGGTTGAACCTGAAAGTCTCCCTCTGTCTCTAACTGAATCAGATGCCAATCAATAACATGGTTAGGGCCATGTACATATTTCTTTAGTAAAGATACATGAAATACATTATGCACATTCATGGAAGCAATCAATGCAATCATGTATGCAACTGGCCATATTATGTCCAATATTTCAAATGGACCACAGAATCTGGCTGCCAAATTTGTACAACTACCCAATTTCAAAGAGATTTCTTGGGCTTCACTTTCAAAAGTACATGCTCCCCTACTTTAAATTATGTAACTTTCATGTTCTTATATGTATAAAATTTCTGTCTATCCTGAGCTGCCTTTAAATTATGCTTGATCTTAACCACCTAGTCTTCCATGTCCTTGAGAAACTCCATCCCAAGTACCACTCTATCTACTGGGTCATCCCAACTCACTCGAGTATTGCATTTCCTACCATACAAGGCTTCAAATGGGATCATTCTCAATGAATATTGATACCCATTATTATATGCAAAATCAACCAACTGTAAGTAATCTTCCCACTTAGATGGCTTATCCATCACATACATTCTCAGCATGTATTTAATTATTCGATTGAATCCCTTTGTTTGCCCATCTGTCTGGGGATGATATGTGATGCTAAAGTTTAGATTTGTGCCAAATCCTTGAAACAATACCCTCCAGAAATTGGAGGTAAACTTTTTATCTCTATCTGAGACGATTGTCCTAGGTATCCCATGCAATCTAGCAATTTCCTTCATGAAAATTTCTGCAATATTAGTCGTTGTATGCGTTGTCTTCACAGGCACACAATGAGCAGCCTTTGTTAATTTTTCAACCACCACCATGATTGAATCATGTTTCTTATTCATTCTGGGTAATCCTACGCTGAAATCCATGGTGATCACTTCCCATTTCTTTTCTGGGATTGGCAATGGCTCCAGCAAACCTGTTGGGTGCCTATGCTCATCCTTCACCTTATGACATTCCATACATTGAGCTATGTAATAAGAAGCATCCTTCTTCATTCCCAGCCAAAAGAACTGGCTTCTTACTGTTGTAATTTTTTTTTGGTAACCGGGATTTCCAGCATAAGGAACATCATGCATTTCCCTCAGTACCAAATTCCTCAGTTCTCTGAAACTAGGAACATAGATTCTATTTGTATGCATGAGTAATCCATCTTCCTTTATCTCATACTTCTTTATTTTCTGTTGTACATCTCCTTGTTGTAAGATTTCCTTTACCTGTAGGTAATGTTGATCTGTAATAAGACCATCTAAAATTCTACTCTTCAAGTCTGACTGATTCATACTGACAACAATAGCATGCATGAGATGCACTCTCCTACTAAGTGCATTGACAAATTTATTCTCCTTTCCCTTTATATGATTTATATCGAAGTCATATTCACTTACAAATTCCATCCATCTTGTTTGCTTGGAATTCAAGGTTGGTTGTTCAAAAATATACTTCAGGACAATGTGGTATGTTCTTAATTCGAATTTCTTCTCCATGAGATAATGCCTCCACATCCTCAAGGCGTGAACAATGGCAGCAAGTTCCAAGTCATGCGTGGCATAGTTCCTCTCATGCTCCTTAAGATTTTTGGACTCATACCCAACGAAATGTCCATTTTTCATGAGGAATACCCCAAGTCCTTCCTTACAATCGTCTGTACATACCACAAAACTTTCATTTGGGTCAACAATATTTAACACAGGCGCACTAGTAAGTAATTCCTTCAATAGATTATAATTATTTTCACACTTGAGTGTCCATTCAAATTTAGTTCCCTTCTTTTGCAAAGAAGTAATGGGATGAGCAATATTAGAGAACCCTTCTATGAACCTTCTGTAGTAGCCAGCTAATCCCATAAAATATATGACGTCTGAGACATTTCTGGGTGTTGGCCATCCTCTAATGGCTTCGATCTTCTCTAGATCTACTACTATGCCCTGCTTTGAAATAATGTGTCCCAAGTAATGGATTTTCTTTTGATAAAAATAACACTTAATCAACTTGGCATACAACTGATGTTCTCTCTATACTTGCAATACCAGTCTTAAGTGATGTTCATGCTCCTCTTCAGACTTAGAATAGATAAGTATGTCATCCAGGAATACTATGAAAAACGTGTCCAAATAATTTCTGAATATGCCATTCATTAAGAACATGAATACAATTGGTTCATTAGTCAGTCCAAATGGAATCACTACAAATTCATAATGCCCATACCTGGTCCTAAAGGTTGTCTTATGAACGTCTTCTTCCCTGATTCTTACCTGATGGTATCCTACCCTCAGGTCAATCTTTGAAAATATATTTTCTCCTCTTAGCTTATCAAAGAGGTCATCAAGTTGGGGTAGAGGATACTTGTTCTTTATAATGTACTTGTTCAGTTGTCGAAAGTCAATACACAGCCTCAAGGTTCCATCCTTCTTTTTGACAAAAAGTATTGGTACTCCCCAAGGTGAAACACTTGGACGTATGTACCCTTTCTTCAACAATTCCTTCAACTGCATTTGTAATTCTTTTAACTCTATTGTTCTCATTCTGTAAGGTTTTTTTGACACTGGGGAAGCTCCTGGAACTAAGTCAATTGAGAAATTCATCTCCCTTCTTGGTGGCAATCCAAGTATTTCTTGGAATACATATTCAAATTCCTTTAGCACCAAGAAATATTCAAGGCTTGGCCCCTTTGTATTATCTACCTCTTCCACATGAGTTTCATACAGTTGCCATCCTTTTCTAAAACATCTTTTCAAATGTAAGGCTGAAATCTCCCTTATAGAGATGGGTCTTAGAACTCCTTTCACAGTGCTTTGTTTTCCATTTCCATCAAGACATGTAAATGTCTTGTTATGACAATCTAGGACAGCATGATGCTTGTCCAACAAATCCATCCCAATTAGAACATCATAAGACCCCAATGATATGATATTTAGATTAGTACTAGTATTCACGCCATTAAGACTTATGGAACAACTTCTGACCATATCATGGATTCTTCTTTTGGTTCCAATGGCTAACTGAACAAAAATTTCTTTTCCAAGTTTACTTTTCTCCAAATGTAATCTATCCACTATCTTAGGATCAATGTAACAATGAATTGCTCCTGAATCAATCAAAATAGCAACAGGATGATTTATGATCTTACCTTCCACCTTGATCATATTGGACTGGTACTCTTCTTGACAATCATTTAAAGATGCATATATTCTTCCCATATCTTCGACTATTGTAGCCTCTTAGATGTTGTCCATAGTCTTCACTCTATCTTTTCTGTGTGGGAAATCCTTGTACATGTGATCTTCTTTGCATCCCCATCATTGGATTGGTGGTCTTCCCCTTTTTTCCAAGGAATCTTCTTTCTTGTGTTCCCCCTTAGCATATTGATCTTGACGATTTCTATTAGGCTCATTCCTATTGAAGGGAGGTTTGAATCCTTTCCTCCTATGATCGAGCTTCTCATTCTTCTTGTCCTTCCAATATTTTTGCAGGGATTCTCTTCCTTGGCCTTGCTCATACAAGCATTTATCTTTCTTGATGGCCTCAGTCAAGGTATTCAGTTCATCATACTTTATCTTTTCCTTATAAAAGGTTGTCAATCCACTTAGAAATATCTTTATTTTCACTTTCTCATCACCAATGAACTTGACATATTTTAACAATCCTAAGAACTTCTTCTCGTACTCTACCATAGTCATTCTTCGAAACTTGAGTTCAAAAAACTCCTACATTTTCTTTTCATAAAAATTCTCTGAGAGGTACTCCTTCTAGAAGTACTTCTTGAACTTTTTCCAAATGATCCTACTTTCATTAACATGTTCCACTTGCTTCAGTTGGTCCCACCACATCACAGCAATCCCGTGTAAATGGTAGGTGGAAATGTTGGCTTCTAGCATTGATGAATAGTTATGAAATTGAAAATATCTCTGGAGCCCAAGAAACCATGCTTCGACATTATCTTGCCTTTCTCTTTCACCATTGAAGGAAGGTGTCTTGAGCTTCCTCAACTCTTCTTGCAAACTATCTACTTCTTGTTTCCTTCTTTTTTGTCTGACATGGGACACCTGTGGATTTATTATGGGATCATACGATGCATCAAACTTTATTTCTAAGTAAGGAGGTGTGTGGTGTCCATGAGCTCTTCTAGCACTTCTGGAATAACCATCTCTTCCACGAGCATCTCTTCTTTCATGACACATGCCTCCTTCCTCTTCTCTTGAGTTTGATCCTTTCTTCATTTGCCTCTGCAACTGATTTAAGCTCTCCAACACTCGATCATTTATCTAAATTTTCTCTCTCATCGATCTCTCGTTGTCTTCTTTGTATATCTGCACTTCCATCTTCTGGCTTCTTACCATTTCTATTAACGTTTCCTGCTCTCCTTTTCCCTTGCATCCGTTGGACTCTGTCTCTACATTAAAAACTCTAGTATTTTGGCCTTCAGCCTTGTTATCATGACTGGAGGCTCCCTCACCTTCTTCCATTTCCTCAATATTCATCGTGAGTTGATGTGTTTAAACCCTTTAATTCTGCAAAATGTGCAAGCGACCATTTTTGTTAGAATTATGCATATGATAAACAAAATTTCCAAACCATGCTATAGGTCTCTTTTTTTTTTTTTGTTCATGGAGACCATATCCCCATTCTCTGAAAATAATAGTGTCCTGTTATCCTTGGCTGACACGGAATTTCATCATGTGCAAGTGCTTCCTTCAAACCACCTTCCCAGGTGACCACGACTAGAAACTACGGCTAAATCCTTCCTTAGAACTTTTTTTTCTCAAGGAAAACCAATTCGGCCCTTAGCCCTCCTTCCCTCATCTCTCAATTTACATATAACCATGGCCATGACACTGCTCTTAGCTGAAAAAGCGCTTGTCCAGAGCTTCGGGACTCCGCGCTTCAGGAGTCTCAACTTCCTCGCTTGCCTCCTCCAAGAACGCTTTTTAACTAGAGTTCATGATCTGTTGACGTGTGTCCTCCCACACATCAGTGACTGTGAATCCCTTTGGCTCTTTGGGCTTCATAAGTTTCAAACTTCCCTCCTACACTTTCTCCCAGAGTGCTTTTACCCGAAGTCGACGATCCTTCGACGTGTGTCTTTTGGAATCAATGGTCGATATGTACTATAGCTTTCGGGCCTTCAAGATTTTTCGACCCAATGCAACCTATCATATCTTTCCCCTCTGGAGTTCCCAGTCTTCCAACTGCATGATTTGTCACCACGTGGAGAAATAATAGAATTGGACAAGTGGCCCAATCAGGCGGGTGTGACTTCTCACGTTCTAACTGACTTTTCAATACTCGAAATGCTCAAAACTTACTGACATGGGGCACACATCCCATGTGTCCACGTCATCCCAGGTGATGTCTGCAAGCCACGTCACCCAGGTGATGTCTGCAAGCCACGTCACTTCGGGAATTCCAGGGTCCACATGACCTCTAGGTGATGTCATTGTGCCCCATCACTTCGGCTCTTCGGGCTTCAGTATTTTGGGAGTTTTCATACTAGCACACTTCCAATTCTCCCAAATTATGAATTATCGAACCAGTCAATCTGCCACCATGTGTCCTCATGGATAGGAAAACTAAGATTCAATTTGGGTCTTCACTTGGAGTCCATGGATCTTCACCACGTGTCTTCCTTAATCTGACGACTATGTTTTACTTCAGGACTCCGGACTTCAGAAATATCAAACCTCAACCTCTTTTTTGAATTTTTTTTATCTGAATCTCACGATATACTGATGCATGTCTCCTGTAGATCAATGACTACGATTTCTTCTGGACTCTAGAATTCAGAAATCTCAAACTTCCAATATTATCTAGCCCCACTGGATTTTATCTAAAGCCCTGGATTTAGTGATGCATGGCTCTTGGAATATCAATGGTTGAGATCCTTTCAATTCTTTAGGTTTTGAAAGTCTCAAACTTCAAACCTCCTCCTCGCTCACTTTTTCCCAGATTTTTTTATCCAGAGCACATGATCGATTGATGCGTGTCCTCCTACAGATCGGCAGTTCCTAGCTACTTCGACTATATAGAGTTTAGATGTTTGAGAACTAACATATCACATCACTTACTTCCTTTCCATTTGCAGGTGCATGCATCGATGGTTTGGAGTAACCCTCTTTTTGCCCCACAATTCTCCTAACACTGACACGCAACCCCCTCGGTGAAACCGAGGTTTGGATTGTGAGACCGCCTTGAGGAATTAACTCCCATGCAACTTTGTTCCCCGCAATGCCTGCTGACCATTGATCTCCCTCTCCAATGGGATATGATAGTTGTGACCTTAAACTTTGCTTCCTTTTCATCGGATGACCCCTGTTCACCTGTTCTCCGATCCAACGATCTCAGATCTCCCCTGATCCTAAAGTGGAGATCGCTCCCAAATTCAAAGGGGACGGTCACAATCCTTCGAACCCCTTACAACGGGTCTCTGATGATCTAACTCATGTGTAGTTTCTGCAACGCCATTCCTCTTGATATTTTCAACTTCACGGTCAGAGTTCAATCTCGACCACAAGACCCTAACCAATAGACCTAGACCATATCGGCCCGTTGTTTCAACCAGAATATTTGATACCAATCTGTAACATCCCTAGCCACCCACAGGTCAGGGTATGCTACCTACAAGCCCACCCTTGTACTTATCTCTTACTGATACCTTTTTGAAATATAAGGATGCATAAAAGAAAATATTTAACGACATGCATAGCAATATCCAACAAGCATGCATAATCTAAGATTTAGTTAAACGATAATTAAAATACACAGTGGAATACATCCATACACAAATAATAATATCACAACAGAGAGCACTTATATTTATGAAAAGGAGACACCAACTAGTTGCAGACCAAGGACTTCCCACCCAACCGTAGACACCACTGCTCCAAATCTCAATATCGGTGTCACCCCTGAGCCAAGGCTATGAATCCACAAGGGCGTTTCCAGAGTGTACTTGGCTTCCCAAACCAGTCAACACTCAATCTCTCACAGGATTCCCAGCACCCACAGAAATCCAAGTACCCATCTCTCTTCTACGTAGCTTTCATCACCCGAGAGAATGGACCTCCACCATTCTCTGCCACTCAATCCCTTAGGCATCCCTTCTCCTTATTTTGGGCCTCCAACGCAACTGGTCCAGAATATCAATACTGGAACTCTGAGGACTCACAACTATGAGAAACATGGGACATAGGCCAATGCATCTCAGACATGCAGGCCTCAAGACATGACTAGATCACACCAGCGACCATTACAGCCAACTATCTCGTGGCTAATCTTCAATAGTTCCTTTCCCTTTACCAGGCCAAGATGCATGTGAGGATGGGTCGATGAATGGGTAGGTGAGTGCATGAGAGTGCGTGAGGGATAGAATGGGATAACGTAGAGGTGACGGAGCGGACGAGCCAATGACCAACCCGAAAATCAGACCAGGGATGGGTTTAAGTATTTTCGTGGGGAAATCAAGAACCTCCTGACCTTCCCCAAGAAGCTCACGTAATCGATCCCCTCCCTTATGAAAAAAGGTAATTAACATAGGAATAAACATTTATCCCCTCAATCCCCCTCTCTTGTGGAATCATATCCCCCCTATAACTCTAGTCTTTGTCTATCTAGCAGCCAACGATGTGTTTATTATTAATAATGATCAAAACATTACATTTCTTTGGCATACTAGCCCTTTAATAATTGTTTGGGCACTCATGCCTCTCAACATTATAACAATACATTATTTAAAATGGGGGTTCAAAACCTGGGGTGTTACACATCATCATCATCTTCAGCAAGAAGCTGAAGTGGCATCATCATTATCATCTTCAGCCATAAGTTGAAGTAGTATCATCATCATCATGTTCAACAATAAGATGAAGTGGCATCTTCATCATCATCTTCAACAACAATATGAAGTGGCATCATCATCATCTTCAACAAGAAGTTGAAGTATCAAAATCAATAACATGAAGCTATAGCAACAACAACACAAGGCTAGAGCAACATCAACATTAGCACTAGGTTGGAAATCATTAGCACAAGGTTGTATCAACATCAACATCAACACAAGGATGTAACAACATAAACATCAACACAAGGCTGGAAATCATGAGCACAAGGCTGGAACAAAATCAACATCAATATATGCAACAGAATGAGGTAGGTTTTACAACATTTTTTGGTACTCTGACAGTCCCTAAGGAGTTTCCCACGAATCATAAGATTCCCTAGGATATAAAATCCTAATGGAGCTACTATGTGGTACTCTGAAAAAATATTCTTACCATACCTTCGGGATCTTCCCAGGAATCATAATATTCTCTAGGATTATAAAAATCATAATGGAGATACCACTACTGACCATAGCTACCATATACATGCACAAGTACTATGATAGACCATCCTTACCGAACTTTCAGTATCTGTCTAGGGATGATCAGTCCCCTTAGATGTAAAATCCTAACTAATCTACCCAATGTTGGTCAGGATGCCATAGTATCATTAGCATCACTCCCCCTTTAGAGGGATGTCCTTTTAGACTATACCAAGATTATCTTGAAAGTATTTAAACTTTACACAAGACAGAGGCTTGGTCTACAACCTACTCATCTATGCCAACATATTGGAGTTTTAAAGCTCCCCTATGCATCATATCATGAATGAAGTGATATTGTATCTCTATTTTCTTCGACTCATCATCGAACACATCATCTTTATACAACTCTTGTTATCACATAGGATCATGGTGGCTTCCATCTCCAGATCAAATAGATCTTTCAACAACATCTGAAGCCATATGGCTTCACAACTAGCAGAACATGTTGCAATATATTATGCTTATGTCGTGTTGAGAGAAATACTGGATTTCTTCCTACTCTTCCATGAAGTCATGGTTGACCTGAGATAGAAACAACATCCTAAAGTTCTTTTTCTATCGGAAACACTTCCAGCTCAATCTGAATCAGTATATCCATACAATCTAAAGTCATGATCTCTAGTATAAAAAAGACCAAAATTGAACGTACCCTTAAGGTATCTCATCACATGTTTTTCATAATCAAGGTGAACACGTATGGGTTCTACTAGATACTGACTCAAGTTGTTCACAATAAAACATATATCTGGCCTAGTGTTCATCAGATACATCAACGAACCAATAATATGTCTGTACAGAGTAGCATCAACCAATTCTGACGAAGTGTCTACCAGGAGCTTCAACTTTGTTTCCATGGGTGTGTCCATGGATTTACACTCCAAAATATCAAGCCTCTTCAATATTTCAACTGCATACTTCCCTTGGTTAAGGAAGATCTTCTTTGGGCTCTACCAAACTTCAATACCTAAGTAATAATGCATCAATCCTAGGTCTTTCATATCAAATTTTGCAGTGAGCTTCTTCTTACAATTTTTTAATGATCGTTTCTTCTCTAGTTAAGAATAATTCATCCACATACAACAATAACATAATTGGCTCATAACCTTTAAGTAAAGGTTAGAATCATATTTACTCTTGGTAAAGCCCAAGCTCATCAGGAAAATGTCAATTCTACCATGCCAAGCTCTATGAGCTTGCTTCATCTTGCAGAAATGAGTCTTTCTATATTTAAATTAAAATCAAATTTTCACATCACTTTGTACAAACCTGGTACACTTGCTTAGCTGCAACTCAATCTGCACAATAATTTGCTAGCTGTATGTGTTTTCTGCCAAGCACTATCTATCTTCATTACCCGAGAGTATGTCCTCTTCTCTTTCTACAACTGTTCCTTCTGAAACTGGGACTCTCTATCTGTAGCTGCTCTAAAGATGAGAATGACTTGCTTCATTCTCACTGTGGCAACTCTTCTACTCTATCACAACAACAACTTCATCTGAAATTGATAGTGTCTCAATAAATGACATTGAAAGTAGCTCTTCTTCTTTCATGGAGGTAACTCTATCTTGTAGTGTAGTCATATCTCCATGGACTGACTAACGTACTACACCAAGTGGAACTAGAGATAACTCACTCACAAATATAGGGATTGCTCCCCCTGAATCTCATACTATATCATAATCATGGTTGTCTTGGTTGCCTTCTTGAATAATGGAACTATTTCTTCAATTACTGGAGCAAGTGTCTCGTCATAGTCTTCTCCCTCTTTCTTGGAGATTCCTATAGACACACATCAGGCTTTGTACATCTGCAACATGCTTGTGTAACATCCCTCTCTTGCGCACACTGAGAGAACTTATTCTTTAAGGACACTTGCTTGCAAGTGATTCGGATTATTATACTATTGGTCGTTCGATTATGATTATGAGATATTATGGATTGATGATATGTTAATTGTTGCATTCACATAGACAGGTGTTATTGACTTTCTTCTCTTGAGTGTGCATGACTTAGGACATTGAGGATACAGAGGCATCAATGAAACCCCTTCGACTCTGGATCGAGTCAGGGAGTGGATTGTTGTGTTTGAATGTTATTAATGTGACACATGTACATATGATTAGATTTTATGATGATTGATTATTTTTGTTGACATGATTCATTGATGGATGCAGGCTGGCGATAGCTTGCCAACCAGACTCACAATTGGAGTATAGGGGTCACGCAGGACAACCAGAGATATTGAGGGAGAGGTGTGGCAACGGCCCTGCCACAACCTACTAACACTCCAGTCGTGGCTCGAACTGTAGGTTAACTATTACCTAGTTCAAGAAGACCCATGATGTCATGAGGGAAGATTGTGATAGTCGCTCACGATGATTCTAAGGGGCATGCAATAAGGCAAGGGCCTTATTCCTTAGAGGCCCTTAGTCTCCCACAAGATCACCTGACAGAGTATTGACTCCACGGGTTTTTGTCGTCTACCAAAGTCAGTCAAGAGGCGAGTGGCACCCTTGGAGCATGTAGTACATCCTGAAGGGAAAGTCATGCAAGTAAAACACAAAGAGGCGAGTGGCACCATTGGAGCACGTAATGCATCCTGAAGGGCACGTAGTGCATGGAAAACGGAAAGAGGCGAGTGGCACCCTTGGAGCATGTAGTGCGTTCTGAAGGGCACGTCGTGATCTCAACAGGTAAGTGAATAAACCTAGTCGGCCTTAAAATGGATGATGTGATAAGTAATATTTAAAAACAATTTTCCCTAATAAGAAAGTCGCCCAGCCTAGTGAAATTAAAACCTAGGTGTAAGTAGAACATGTGGTCAAAAAAATAATAATAATAAATAAACATGTAACAAGAATGGGGGTAAGAAATTCAAATTAATTTATTAAGGTCAAAATTATAATGGAGGATTAAAATTTTAAAAACAGAAATGGTTGTTTTATCTACATGTGCTAATTTAATTTTTAGTTAAAAAGAAAAGAGGGTAAATGGTTGTTTTATCTATACTTGCTAAGTTAATTTTAATTAAATAACGAAAATGGTAAATGGTATTTTTTTTTCTACACTTGCTAAATTGATTTTTAGTTAACAAGGAAAAAGGGGAAATGTAAAGAAAAGGGGAAACGTAAATAAAAATATGAATGTCTAACTTAGTAAGGAATATTTCCTTGGGAACTTGTTAATTATTAAATCAACTACGAATTATGTAAGGGGTAATTCATTTAAGATTTGTAAGGGAATATTAGTACACCAAGGAGCGTTTTTAGGAATTCTTTTAGGTGGGTGAAAGAAATAGGAATAATTAATTATTTAATAAAATTAATTTTATAGTGAATCTAGGGGATCGAGCAACATGTGTACAGGGGAGGTTTTTCCTAATTAATTAAATGAAAATGGAATTTAATGAGAATTTGGGAAACTAATTACTTGAAAACTCTATAAAAAGGATGGAGGAGGAGGAGTATGGATCTCATCTTTTGGCATAATGTTACGCTGCTGAAATTTTACTTGACTGAACTTTCTCTTGTGGTAGTTGGGATACCCAACTTGGGTAACGAGTGGTAGCTCAAACTTGCGAGGTGATCTGGGTGCTAGCAGTTCTCTGGTATTGTGCGTGTGGCCCCTTTGTGGCTCGAGGGGATCAGGGGGAAGAAGAGTACCCCTAGAATTGGATGGGAGGTACCGGTGAGGTCACATCGATCGACAGGCGAGAGCTGGATGGAGAACGCGCGGGACAATGACTTAGAGCTTTCACATTTGGATATGGTACACATGCATATATTTTTGAATGGTAGTTTAATATTGTTCCTGCGCTTTCAATATTGTACTTCTATTGTGTAAATATTATATTTTATTCAACGTTTTATAATCAAGATCTTAAATTCATCCCGACCTTCTGCTCGCTATAGTTTTAATTGATTTCCCATGGCGAACCCAAACCTCGATTGCAATGACCTATCTTTTTTTGTTTTATTGATTATTACGAAGAAATTTGTGTTTTCCCTTATCTCTTCAGTTATTAGTCTGTGCCTAAGCAGTTGGTCAGGAGTCGAATCAATGGTTGTCATTTCGGTGTTTAAAGACGTATAGATTCAAATTCCATGCTATTTTGTGCATGGATAACAAGTGAAGGATAATTTTTTGCCCAACTATCTATCCCTTACATACCTCTACGTTTTTCTCTTATGGTTAATCTCTAATCGTTTCTCCTTCCTTGTGAATGAGTATCTCTGCATCCTAATTGATTAAAAATCCATTTTTCTCTACGTTTTTAATTGCTTAAAATTTGATAAACCTATGAATTTTGAATGCCAAATCTCTGCGTTTTCTTGTGATTGATTATCTCTGAGTTTTCTTGGAATCTTTACTCATCCTTTGCACCACTAAATTCTGGGCGATTTACCCATCCTTTACATAGCAAGCACCCTAAGGGTTTTGTGGCACTTTACACAACAAGAACACTAAGAGTTTCGTGGCACTTTAGACAGCAAGAACACTAAGAGTTTCGTGGCACTTTACACTTTATTTGACTGCGATTTTACCATCCATTAGACTGTGAACTATTACATTATTAGACTGCGAAATATTACAATTATTGGACTGTGAAATTACACTTTATTTGTCTACGATTTTACCACCCATTAGACTGTGAACTATTAAATTATTAGACTGTGAAATATTACAATTATTGGACTACGAAATTACACTTTATTTTTCTGCGATTTTACCATCCATTAGACTGCGAACTATTACATTTTTGGACTGGGAATTTACAATTATTATACTGCCAAATATTACAATTATTGGACTCCAAATTTACACTTTATTTGTCTATGATTTTACCATCCATTACACTGTGAACTATTCCATTTTTGGACAACGAATTTACAATTATTAGACTTTGAAATATTACAATAATTAGACTGTGAATTTACACTTTATTTGACTGTGATTTTACCTGTGAACTATTACATTTTTAGTCTGCAAATTTACCATTTATTGGACTGCAAATTTATTACATTTAATAAACAACATTTGGTTAGATAGTATAATTGATAGATAGTATTGTTAGACAGTGAATCTTCCTTAATTAATAGCAATCCTGGATAACGAATTAATGTTTGACAGTGTGTTAGTATTATCATTTGACATCAATTTAATTTCTGGGCAATTTTACCTTGGCCAATTTACCACTCGGATTTTAACTCAGCGATATCATGGCAACGACATACCTTTAATTTCCTTGCTAGTTTCCTTCTACATTTGCTAATATTTTTACAAGACAACGATATTAATAGACAAAATTCTGGATTGGATAGCGATTTAATTTGTTGAAGGTAAATATTGGACAACGATTTTATATAATATGCATGACAGTGATATAGTTTTGTATTGGTATAGCCTTTTATTTGTTAGCAGAGATATACTTATAGAAATTTTAGTAACAATTTCTATATATATTGTTGTTAACTCCTTTTTATTTCCTTAAATATGATCAATTCCTTTTTAAGGGACAACGATAGCATAGACTGTGATTCCTTTTAAAGGACAGTGAACTATATTGTGTAAAAGACAACGAATATTGATAATTCGATATTGTAATATCCTAGGCGGAACCCAATGGTAAATGTAAATGAAATTGTACTTAAGATGGTGAGTTGTTTGATATAATTTTGTATGCACCTTTCATGCCATAGTGCACGCATGTACTGCGCAGTAAAAGGATGAAGTGTGCACATTCCAGGATACTGCGCGCCAACATCATAATTACACACGATATTGAGGCCATCGAGCCTTTGTGTATATGCTATGTTTTATAGGTTGGTGAACCAGTTATTATAAGCTAAGATGATTATGTTTTGATTAGGCCGGAGAGGCTAGATGTTGAAGGCCAGTGCACCTATTTTGTATGTGTCTCATGATTAATATAAAATACATCATTGCGCATAGACTGACCACGATAAAAGAGATGGGGGACTAAACTCCACTAGTTAGGGAAAGGGAGGGGCCTAAAAGTTAAGGAAAAGAGCTAATCTAGGGAGCTTAAGCCAAAAAGGAATATTATATTAATATTTCTTAAGTATAAACTATGGATAATTATTTTATCCTAAGTTCTAAAGTTGGGGACAAGTGGGCCAAAGTAACTCCCAACATGACAAGTGTCAAGTTGGGGACATGCATACATATTGTTGGGACTTAGTTCATTTCCTGGGATCTTTTCCATCATTCTATCCATCATTCCTTCCATCATTCAGTTAGGACTCCATGACCATTTAACTCACGCAGTTAGTTATCCTTCATACATACATTTCATTGTATCTGAACCCATATCCATAGCCATTCTTTGTTCGTGTAGCTGGTTAACTTGGGAGCGGAACTAAAGAAGCAGGTTGTCAGGCCTGTCAGGCCCGTGGGATATTGAAGAGGCAGGTTGTCAGGCCCGTGAGAAATTCTCTAGATGAGATAATTGTTGGGAATTGATTTCCTGAAGGTGATAAACTGCAGCTACAGTACTCTAAGACTTCATGTCCGTCATGTTGCTGAATCCCGGAAAGGAAGTGGGGCAACCAAAGGACTATTGAGAAAAGAAGGGGCACACTTCCTGGGTGGGACAAGCATGTGGGGAATGAGGGACTGTTGGTTGTTATTTTGATTTGGCACTTGAGATGAAGTCTTTCCTGTTGTTCATGAGCCTTTAGCCTGGTTAGGAATCCCTTTACCCGGGTGGAGTTTAGTCGCAGCTCAGGGGTGACTCACTATTGAGAGTGATGAATAGTGTCGTCTAAGGCTGGGAAGTTTGTGGAAGGTCTGCACATAGTTGGTGACATTCTTACCAAGATAAGTGCCAATTGTGTGATAAATTTACATGTTGCATTGTTATTTACGTGCTTATTTGTATGGGTTATCATATGTGCGTTTATAACTGTGTTTATTTTTATGGGTATTTCCTGTATATGTTGCATGTATATGTTTACTGTTATTTCAGTGTGAATCTGTGTATTTACAGATGTATGTGTATTTTTACGTTTCATATATAATGCTTCCGCAAGATTTTTGTGTGTATATATTTTAATTGCATGCAGTTCAAAAAATGTATGTGGCATAGCTCAATTGGATGTTGGGTATGCTACAATATGTTCCACAGAGAGAATAGTAAGAGCATTCTCTCATGTAGCGTGGCCCGACATGGATGGTCGGGGACATTAAAACATGGTATCAGAGCCAATTTTTCAACACTGAGCCTGGATGGGTCAAAAAAGTTCATTTGAAGCGAATATTCACAAAAGATTTATTTTGAAGTGGCCAAATTTCGAGTTGCAGAGCGTCCATGGTAAATTTTAGAAGCAACAACGCGTAATTGGGAAAGCCCCAATTTTGGTTGGTAAATTCATGATAAAATGGAGAAATTCGGCCAAGTGGTGAGATATTATTGTTATAATATCTGTTCTAGCAAATTCGAACCTGGAATTGGTCAAATTTGAAGTTCCAGTGAAGCCATGTCAGTTGGAGTGAGTTTGTAATTAAAATTCCTAATTCGTGAATTGATTTTGGGTAAAGTTGTTCTGAAAATGTCAACCCACAATGATTTTTTGTTACAGAGGTTCAATTGGTGTTATCGGGACGAAGTTGAACGAATTTCATGGTTGTATAATGTCGATGGTAAATTGGGAAAAAGTTAAGCCCCAATTTCTGCAATGGAATTCACGAGGAATTGATGCGCATAAAAATGAATGTGCACAGGTGGGTGCACTAAAAATACATGATGCGCAGTGAAAATATTGTGATAGGTAAAATTCGGCACTGCACGACAAGCTAATGGTGTGCTGGTGTGTGCGTTAAATTTTTGTGTTGCACGGAAAAATGTTAGTGTGCGAGTGTGCGCTCTAAATAGCGACACCGCATGGAAAAATGTTTGCGTACAGGAGCATGTGTTAAATTTATCATTGCGCAGTGTACATACAAATAATAAGGTGTGCATGGTGTGCACACACATAATTATGGTGTGCATGGTATGCACAGTATTGGATGAGCGCAGAGAAAATTGTTGGTGCGTGCACAATGTGAGTATATGTGGTCACGCAACAGTATAGTTAATGGTGTGCACATAGTATTGGTGCGCGGTGGGCGCATACTAAAATTTTTCATGGCGCAGCATGTCGAGTGAAATGTGCATGGAATATCAGCGTGTCATCCCAAAACTGTGTGCAGTGGATATTGGCGTGCGATACAAAATTATGCGCAAGTTATTAGCGCGACAAAGAAGTGATACATAGCAGTATTAAAGTCCGTGAAGCATGATTTACCTTATGTTGTTGATGCACATGGTAAATAAGGGTGCACAGATTGAAATTTGTGCACGTGAAATTGTTTGAAGGGTGAACAATAATAGAAAAACAGTGATTTTCTACGACATTTTATATTATTTGAACGTCATATTTTTGTAGTGTGTTTTTTAGGCCCTCAAGAGAGTTTTTAGCAACTAAAAAACCACGAGACAAAGGTGTACCAAAGGTACACAATGTCTCTATAGCTCAAATAAAATAGCTCGTAGAGAGATTTCTAATGGTGTAAATTGTTCGTCAAACAGAGCTTTTATGAGAAAGTTACAACACAAACCATGGAGGGTAAATTTTAAGACCCATCTAACTTCAAAGAGCCATAACTTTCTGCTCCAGAATTAGATTAAGGAACATGAGTAGTCAATGGAAATATATTGAAACATAGAAGACATTCCAATATTTGAATTAAATTTATGGGCATGTAAAAAGTGTTTAATAGAGAAAAGAAGGTACATATATCATATCAGTTACAATATGGTATTTTGGCCTAGAACTTTAGCAGGTTGTAACCAGCATCCCAGAACCCAGAATGAGGTGAAACTTGGAAAGAATGTCCATAATATGTATATGAGGAAGCCCAATTGATATCCTACAAAATATCCAATGCAGTAGGTGAAAAATTCATAATTACAGCACAGAGTTGCGCCAGGTTGAAAAAAATGGACAGAAAAAAAAATAAAAAAATAAAATAAAATAATGGGCAATTTCTAAATAACCATAACGTTCTTCTCAAGACTCAAAATTGAACATGGGATAAGGCGTTGGAAAGGTATTGGATGGGGGAATCTAAATATCCACCCAGAAAATTGATCTGGGCATTCAAATTTCCAGGAAATCAGAAGAAAGAATTCTGATATATATTATTCAACCAAAATGGTTCATATTTTCAAGAAATTGTTGAAACAATTAGCCTGACAAAGTTTTGTTGGCTGCACATTTTGTGGAGTTAATAAAAATTAGATCAGATCAAGATAAACTTATAGTCTAGAGTAATGGAAGAGACACAAGGGACTTACAGTCAGGAAGATGAAATCAGAGGGATGGATGTCCATTTGGGCATTGAAGGAACAAACTCCAATGGACATGGAGAAGGAAGGGATGAAAACATGAATATGGAAGAGACCATTAAAAATTTGCAGAAGGATGTCCAAAGCCATAAAGCTGATAATGAAAGGCTTATAAGAGCCAAGGAGTAGAAGGATGACTTCAACATGAAGTTAATGCAGAGCTTGAACAAAATAGAAAAGAAATTGGATGAGGAGAGTGGCTCAAGAAAATCTGGAAGTCACAAGCTTTCTGAGGAGAAAAGAAGATAAAGAAGTGTTAGCAGACATCACCACCACTCCCTGAGGCATTCCAATAAGAGGGAAAACAACAAGTCAAGTCCATCCCCTGTCAAAAAGCATAAGAGGTTTGGGGTGGATGAACTGCGAGGAGAAATGAACAAAATCAAACCTCCTACATTTGACGGTGAGCACAAGAAGGATGAAGATGAAGAAACATGGTTGTTGGGAATGAGAAATTATTTTCAATTGTATAACTATTCTTCTCATGAAGAAGGTAGAATTTCCATCTATCAAATCAAAGGAAAGGCATCCATGTGGTGGGATCAACTTGTGCAGGTGCAACACATTAAAGAGAAAAATGTTACTTGGAGGGAATTCAAGAAGTATTTTGAGAAGAAATACTTGACTAAGAGATACTATGAAAAGAAAACGAAAGAGTTCTTTGAAGTCAAGCTTGGGAGTCTGACCATAAATGAATATGAAAGAAGGTTTTTAGAAATGTTGAAGTATGTCTCTTTCATCAAGGATGAGACAGTTAAGATTCAGAGGTATTACCATCATTCATCAGTGAAAAAATATAGTATGATGATCCCAAGACATTGGAGGATACCATGAGGCGAGCTAAATGCATATATGATCAGCAGAAAGCAAGGCCAACTTTCCAAAAATCTTGGGAAGACAAGAAGAAATTCAAGACAGATCAAAGGAAGAAGGGAACTAATCCACCGTTCTTTAGAAATAATCCTCATGGACAACAAAACCCTAGAGAACCCAGAACGATTGAAACAAGGGGTCAAAGGCCAAGGCAACCACCTATTCAATGTTGGGGTTGTAAAGGAGATCATATGTTCAGAGATTGTCCTCACGGAGGTGAAAAAGGGAGGATTGTGCACAATGTACATCAAGATGAAACAGTGGAGGACATGGGTAGAAATGTACCAAGGATCTATGCAGCCCTGGAAAACAAGCAAGAAGAGTATCAGTCTCATACGATTGAAGTGGAAGGTATGATCAACAACCAAACCATTGTTATTTTAATTGATTCAGGATCTAGTCATAGTTATATACAACATGATCTCCCATCCAAAAAAAGGTTCACTCAATTAGAAGCATGCTGGAAACAGAAAGTGATGAACCTGTACCTAATCATGCAATCGTGTGAGCAAGCAATAGTAAAGAAAGAAACATTATTCACAAAGCTCACCAAAATAGACTTAGCAGGAAAGACAAACGGCTTCCAGGACCCCATCTTAATCCTCAACTCGTTGGCGTTAACCAAGCAAGATTTTGATCAACAAGTTGATAATTTGAAGGCCTTGTCTCTAGAAATTTTTTACAGAATTGTTGAATATCATGAAAAAGAGGTGGACAACTGGCTAATCAGGTATTCACTACAGAATGGAGACATTCATGAAGGTCTGTGTAAACTTTCAATTGATCTAAGCGAATTAGAAAATGATTTTTTCAACATTCGAATCTGCAATGACATCAATGTCGCCCCCTTGAGAAGCTATATTGAAGAGAACTTGAAGTGGATCAGACACTAAATCCAACGGGAAAATGCGTAAATCCTTTATGTATCAATCCAGTTATTGAAGCGGGTTGCCCACAAAAAACAAGCAGGCAAAGGCATAACCAACCAAACAAAAACATTACTTATAAGTACCATCCCTGTAAGTGTATAGTGATAGTCCTTTCTTTATCAATCCAATTATTCCTTTTCTGAGTAGAAATCTATAGGAAAAAAATGATCTTCCCATTTCTACTTTTCAGGTTTTACATTCTAGCGTGTCCAACTTCTTTCCACACTCCTATTTCTTGTACATATTTCTGTTATGGTTAGTGGGAGCCCCAATCCCAGTCTATATGACAAACACATTTACATTTCCATCGATATGTAACAAACTATTACTTTTTTCATATATTTCAAATAAAACTATTATTTTGTCTCCTTATATATTTACGTCTTCCTAGATTTTTTATCTTGAGCTATGTTGAATGTGAAGTCATTCTGTTTATTTTATCTCTATTCTCTTTTTTTCTTTTTCAAAATAAAGTATGACCTAAATCACTCACTCAAATTCGACATATCATATTTCAGGCATATATATGTCTCTTTAAATTTCCAGGAATATGTAACATGTTTCATTTTTTTCCAATTTTCAGCCCGCCATCTCGACAACCCACAATCCAAAAACTACCTATGTAATCTGGGCTCCATCACACTATATAGAATGAGGTCTCCATACATGCTCTATAAAAGTACATATTTCTTATGTATAAAAGTAAATATCTACTTTAAAAAATTACACTTTTGCTATGTACAATTTATGCTCTCTAGGAACCTATAGTTTGATACATTCCAATTTCTTGTATCCACGAGCCCCTGTTTTAAAGAAAACTAATTCAGGAATGCTATTTATTTGGTCCTCTTGTCCACCACCCTGTGTAACAGACATTGGTACTATATTTTTTGTACATTTGTCCACCACCGTGTGTAAAACCTATGTAAAGAAAAGTAATTCCCGAATGTTAAATTTTTGGGACACGAGCCCCTTGAAATTCAAATAATCTGCAAGTCCCATTATCAATTTGTACATCACAGAACTCTCAGTGCTATTTGAAGGTCATGGAACAACAGAAACCCGCTTTTCAGGTCCCTAGCCCAAGAACCCGCGATCCAAAAACTGGCTAAGTATGGAATGAGGGTTTCGTCTATGCTCTAATTTGGGAAGGCTAGTTTTCCTCCTGATTTGATGTGTTCCTAGATTTTTCATTTTCAGAATGGACTATGAGATAAATCACTTACTCAAATTTCAGATATCAGATTTCACTTATGTATATATGTGTGTGTGTGTGTGTGTGTGTGTGTTTCTTTAAATTTTCAGCAATATGTAACACTTTTTATTATTTTTTGATATAAATGTCGTAAAATTGTGTTCACTACTTTCTTTCTACTCAAACGTAAAGAGACTGTCATTTCTTGCATCTTTGCAACATGTCCTGCACAATGTTTGTCACAAAGGCCCTTAAAAACAAAATAGTCTGCAAGCCCGCTTCTCAATTTGTACACTGCGTATCTTTGCCTACTCTTTGTAGGACATGGAATGAGGACTCCATCATTTTTTTATAAAATCTCATCCCCATACTTTATGAAAGTACATATTTCATATCTATAAAAGTAAATGTCTACTTTAAAAAATTACGTATTTTCTATGTATAGTCTATGGTCTGCAGGAACCTATAATTTCATAAATTTGAATTTCTTGTGTCGAGGAGCCCCTGTTTTAAAGAAAACTAATTCGGGAATGCTATTTATTTCGTCCTTCTGCCCACCGCCCTATGTAACAGACACCGGTACTATAATTTTTTCCATCTTTTCCACCAGCGTATGTAAAACCTATGTAAAGAAAACTAATTAGCGAATGCTGGATTTTTGGGACACGAGCTCCTTAAAATTCAAATACTCCGCAAGTATGATTCTCAACTTGTATATCGTGGAACTGTTGGTGCTATTTGTAGGACATGGAAGAACAGAAGCGTGGTTTTCAGGTCCCCAGCATGAGAACCTGTGATCCAAAAAATGCCTAAGTCGAGAAGCCACTTTTTTAAAGAAAACTAATTAGGGAATCATATTTGTTTCATACTTTTCTCCACCAACCTATGTAACAGACGTCAGTACTACTTATTTTTCTTTTACTCCAGCAGCATATGTAAAACGGAAAACTAATTCGAGAATGCTAAACTTGTTCGACACGAGCGCCTTCAATTTCAAATAGTCCACAAGTTCATTTGTCAATTTGTATATCGTGGAACTCTACGGACTATTTGTAGGCCACGAAACAACAGAAGCCCAATTTTCATTTCGCTAGACCGAGAACCGGCCATTCAAAAATTCTAGTCCTCAAACCAACATGTCAATTTGTATATCGCGGAACTCTTGGTGGTATTTGTAGGCCATGGAAAAATAGAAGCCCAATTTTTAGCCTGCAATCACGACAACCCGCAATGAAGCTTACGTGCATGCTCTATATATCTACTTCATCAAATTACATATTTGATTTTTGTAGGCCACGGAACAACAAAAGGCCAATTTTCATCCCCCTAGCTCGAGAACCCGCGATCCAAAATTTCAAATAGTCCGCAAGACCGCTTGTCAATTTGTATATCGCAGAACTCTTAGTGCTATTTGTAGGGCACAGAACAACAAAAAACCAATTTTCAGCCCGACAACCCGAGAACCCGTGATCCAAAAACTCAAATAGTCCGCAAAACTGCTTCTCAATTTGTATTTTGTGAAACTCTTTGTGTTATTTGTAGATGATGGAACAACAGTAGCCCAATTTTCAGCCCACCACCCCGACAACCCGGAATGAAGCTCCCGTGCCTTTTTTTTAAAGAAAACTAGTTCTGTATTGGTAGTCTTTTTATTCTTTTGTCCACGAACCTGTGGGAGCACAAACGAACCTATGGGAGCACAATTTTCAGCCTGCCATCTCGATAAACACAATGGTCTATATATCTACTTAATCAAATTACATATTTTGTATCTAGTAGCTCTTCTTTGTAACATACATATGCCCTTAAATATCAAATAGTCCACAACTCCAATTTTCAAATTGTATGTCGCAGAACTCTGGGTGCAATTTGTAGGCCAGGGAAAAACAAAGCCTGAATTTCAGCACACCAGTGCATTACTACTATTTCTTTGTATTTTCTCCATGACCGTATGCAAATCATATCTAAAGAATAGTACTTTGGAAATGCTAAATTTTTTGGGCACCATGCCCTTAAGATTCTAATAGTCCGCAACTCTGATTATCAATTTGTAAATCATGGAACTATCCTTGCTTTTTGTAGGGAACAGAAGAACAGAAACATCCCGAGAAGCCACCATCCAAAAGCTCGCTAACTATTGAATCAGGACTCTACCTTGTAAAATTATATATTTTGTATGTATAAATTATGCTATTCAATAACGTTTCATTTCATAAATTTCAATTTCTATTGTGTGTAGGAATGCTAATTGTTTTTGTTGTTTTTTTTCAAGAAACCTATGTAATCCACATTACCACTATTTTCCCCAGTTTTTTGCCCACGTACTCATGTACTTCACCTTTCTACCCATGTGTTTTTACTCCTTCACATTTATTCCCTTTCCCCCGGATGGGGTGCTAGTAGAGCACACGCGTTGACCGGAGCAACCAAGAGTGATACTCCATTGCACCGATGATGTGAAGACTATGTGCCACTCACTCTCAACTGCCTAATCAGTTCAAGTTCAACTCACTCGAGGCATGGCGCCATTACTCTCAGTGCACCTTTCTCTACCTTCGCATCCTTTTGACGGACTAGCACCCTCGTTGTGCCTTTACTCTGCGTGTGCGCCCATTTATGGAACCTCACCAGTTGCCCGACCTATTTAAATTTCTCCAGCGGGTCCAGATGGCTCATTCTTTCCTTATTTTTCTTCTCAGATATCGGCTTCCTGCCTAGCCTTTCCCTGCTCTGCATTTTTCCTTCCCTACTCTGTTCTTGTCACGTTTTCTCTCTCCCACTGTCCCAGAGATGCCCCGGCTACGAAGGAAGTCCAAAGGCCGACCAACCTTCCTGCCAAACCGACCCTGCCTATTCCTACATCCCCTACCCACTCCCTCCCTGTTATCCTCCTCCTCTTAGGCCACCTCGTCCTCCTCCCTAGCGCAGTCGACTCAAATTCTTGCATCTCTCCTGCCCCTTCCTGCGTCCCTTGCCAACAGAATGGACGAGCTGGACTGCTCAGGGGACTCACTGAACAACAACCCAAGACCTTTAGCCAATTTGGAATCTGTTTCACACCTAGATCCTTTGGCCCCTCCCAACTCTCCAGCCACCCAGTCTCTTCAGGACCAGCTTCAAGACACCCAATTTCAGATGGATGGTCCAGAAGCTAGTCAAAATTCATGACGACAACCCCAATATCAAGCGGGTTCCAATGCTGACCCAGAATGTGAGTGGAAAATAGGCCTTGCACTGGTGTAGATCATGGTATTCGACCTGCGTCAGGACATGGATGACCTCCGGTTCTGCCTACAAACCCTGGACGACAAAGCCTCTTGACTCCTGCAGTTTCTCTCCATGTTACAAGGTGCTCATCTCCTCGCACTAGAGGCAGCCCAATCAGTAACAACCCAAGCAATAGCAACCTCGGCACCAGTGTTGCCACTGAAAAATTTGGTCCATGCAGACGCAGACTTCGAGAACCAGAGGCTTCCATCACGCCTGGAGGATGTCCAAAAGGAATCGCACTTGTCATCAGAGACGGAGAACCTATGAAAGTGGACTACACACTAGTCCAGGAGGAGCCACCTCCTCCCAAGGACATGACATTTCGTGCCTTTTTCATGGCCGCGTTGCCGCACTACAACCCATACTGGTGATCTCTATTGTTTTTGTCTGTTTGTTTTGTCATGTGCATGCCAACCTTTCATGCATTTGTCCATGGTTATTATAATTAGGCTATCTACACTTTCCACAGTTCTAGCGACCACCCTTACGGGCCAGAATTTTGAACTCTTTTTGCATCAGTGACAATCTACACTTAAGTTATGAAGCGGTTTGGCTAGCTGAGTTGGTTTTCCCTCAGGGAAGCTCAGTATTTACATCTTGAAACCATGGAAATTCTCTGTACTCCTTCATTTTGACAGACTTTTATACAATCTTACTTATAAAAAAATATATTGAATAAAATTTTAAAAATTGCGTATACTATTCATTAACTAAGACATGTTATAGCATTATATAAATTACTTTAAATCTCCATACAACATTATAATATTCTATAAATTTCTCTGTGTCATGTATATCACGAAATTGTTTGCTGCAAAATGTATATGACGGAAGTCTTTGGTGCAAAATGTATATCACGTAACACACTGGACATGAAAAGTGTGAACCCGGGACTTCGCCAACCCACAACTTCGTAATTGTTCAGTACAAAATGTATGAAGTTTTATAGCATTATACAAATTACTATAAATCTTCGTACAATGTTATAATCTTTACAATGTTCTAATCTTCTATAAATTATTGTCTCATGTATATGACGGGATTGTTGGGTGCAAAATTCCTATTGTATGCTTATTTTTTGGTCTTCAACGACGTTGATCTTTTAAATGTTGATGTAATTTCTAGAGATATGTAACAAACATTATTTATTTTATAATGAGTTTGTATAGTTCGCAATCCCACTTGTCAATTTGTATAGGGCACAGAACAATAGAAGCCCATTTTTTAAAACGACAGCCCGAGAACCCATGATCCAAAAACTGGCTAAGTATGGAATGACCGCTTTGTCCATGTGTTGTAAAACATGTGCAAATAAAACCAATTCGGCAATGCTATATCTTTTTTGTCCAAGAAAAGCCTTAGTTTTAAAGAAAAATAGTGCGACAATGCTAATTTTTTGGTGTTTTTCTCCACAAAAATATGTAACAGACCTTATTACTATTCTATTGTATAACTGACATTATTAATTTCTAATAAATTTCTATAGTTCGCCACTCCGCTTGTCATTTTGTATATCGCAGAACTGTTGGTGCTATTTGTAGGCCACGGAATATAAGCGACCCAACTTTGAACCCACCACCCCAAGAACCCACGATCCAAAAACTGGCTAAGTATGAAATGACGGCTCCGTGCATTCTCTATAAAATCTCATCCCCATACTTTGTAAAAGTACAAATTTCGTATGTATAAATCTAAATATATACTTTATACAAGTACATATTTTGTATGTATAAAAGTACATATTTCATATGTATAAAACTATATATTTACTTTGCTATGTTTTGCATGCAAACCACATCTACTTCAAATTTCTACCCACGTGTCCGTACTACCTCACATTTACTCCCATCCCAACTTGGCAGGGACTCCGCTACCATGTGGCACTTGTTATTGATGAAACTGTGCCAATAGATTGGTGAAAGTTTATTATTATTATTGATGAAACTTTGATATTTAGTATAATATTATTTTTCATATATCATTATTCATATATTATTATTTAGTATATATTATTGATATTTATATTATTTAGTACATATTATTATTTTATATAATATTAGTTTTATACATACACAGTTTAAAAGAAAACTTTGTAGGATTTCTTTTTTTTTTCTTGTAATTAATGTTGAAATTTGATGTTAACGCTTGCTTGTTAAACAAAATATTTATCATGATTTAATATTTTCACAACCCTTCAATTTATGTCACAAATTAATTGTTTTTCAATTTCGATTCAAACAAGGGGAGTTGTAGAGCAACAAGTCCCTGCTAAGAAAAAATAAAGATACTTAGCTTGCTAAAACAAAGTTGTGAAGAACTAAAACAAAGTTGTGAAGAGATATATCTGAGATGTTAGTAAATTATGTAAAGGAATAACAATATTAAATAGTGACAGTTCTTTTCAGGTTGTCACCATTGAATTTCAACTCGAATAACCATAATTAATTATTGAAATACAAAATGGAATAAAAAACTAAAATAAACAAGACTCACATAGGAAAACATCTCATACATAGAAATTCCAAGTTCGTGTCCACTTTATATGTAAACTCCGTACTACTAAACCCAAACATCTCAAACAAACAAATTGGAAAGAAAGTTGTGAGTTGTTGTCCAACCTATCTGCAAATTCCAACTCCACATGGTTTATGTGAAGTGGTTGTTCGTGGTATTTGAAAATTCCAGGAGAGATGACTTGCTCAAACAAATAATTTTGCGCCTCGAAGTATGAAAAAACTAGGGTTGAAAATTGAATTGCATGTGGCACACACGTCATGTTACCATTATTGTTCACCAAATCCAAGACCAGATGTCAAATTAAAGTAGATGGATGAATTCTAGATCTACCCAAGCGTTTAATAAAAATAATTGTAGTAATATATATTTTCTCTTTCTATTTGAAGTTCATGGATGTGAAGCTTTTATTTTGCAGTCGTATGCTCGGTTGCAAGTGTAATGCACTGAGAGAAATTTTACACCTAGGAATGTGTGACGACTATTGTAAAGACGAAGCAACGGAAATATATTTTATTCTCGTTAACATCTTCATACTTATTGTTCTTATCAGATTGAATTTGCGTTGAGAAGTTGATCTCTGTAAATTCTTTGTATTGAGATAATCACAGTGATTTTATCGATCAGTTCTATTGTTGGATATATACACATAGCAAAGCATTTAATTCCCTTTGAGTTGTGATTATACACATATAATCACAGTGATTATATGTGAAGTGTATACAAATATAGAATAGCTTTGAGTTTTGATCACGTAACAGAGCTTTAATTTTTTGTTTTTTGCTTTTGTTTTGAAGAATATACAAAATGCCACTATGTGGGAGTAATTTTGTGGAGATACAGAAGCCCCTGTTGACCAGATCTTTGAAATGGGGAGGAGTGGAGTCCAATATGACCATCATCCCAGCTTTAAGAATGATTTGAAAATGAATAATTGAATAATATTACATAAATTAATCACTTTATAAACTGATGGCAAGGAATTGCAGACGCCAATCAGATGGTTAACCGTTAACCATTTTCTAGCCATCAACCATTGTACGAGCATCCACAGATTTGGGAGATAAAAGTTTGTAAAGCGAAGAGAAAAAACTATATTGTTATTTCTTCGAAGAATAATATTATAAAACAGATTATAATAAAGCCAACTCTAAACAATCGAAAACCTCAAAAGACCGAACACCAAAAGCATAAAGTAATGTTAGAACTTAATATAATAAAATCCCACATAAAAAAATTTATCTTGTGCATGGCTAACACATACATATTTTGAGTTGTGCATCAACTTCGACTTTGTTTTGATGCATGTTTCCACTGCATCATCGTCTCCACTTAGTTTTCATCCATCACATCACCCACGTTCGATGCCCACCAGAAATCACTCACCCAACTTCCATGCATGTAATCTTGGACAAGAATGCATGTCCCCTCGTTATTGCTTAAGCTTGGACTACATGGGGTGACTGTATAACACTCTGTTTCGGTTCATTGAGAAGGATAAAGGAGGGGCAAGCACTGTTATGGGCCTTGTAGTGTAAGTAAGCCTTCACACTCACCCATAAAACTTGCAAATTAGTCAAAATCCAATGTAATGATCTATTCTATTTCAATTTCAAATCAACAATCAATTACAGTATTATATTCTATTTCAGATTAACACAGCATTCTATTTTATTTCAGATCAACAACCCATTACAATATTATATTTATTGGAAGCAAGGATGCTTGGCTCTCGTGGTAATCTTGTAGGAAGGAGATTGTTTAGACGCATTTTGTGAATTGGGTTTCAAAGTTATCATAATTTGCATGCATTTGTGAATTGGGTTTCAAAGTTATCGTAATTTATAGGAATTTTTTGAATTGGGTTTCATAGTTTAGTTATGGCTTCAAAACAACAAGAGTTCTAGCTGAGAGAGAGATGGACCTCCGAGGAGCTCCATTTGGCTTGAAGTCAATATTTCCTTTCAGAACCGACGGAGCTGAAATTCCAATTTCTCGTAACTTATGTCAGAGAGGAGGAATGTATATGTAGAGGTGTTCAATCTGAGGCGAAATGTATATGCGATCTATTGACAATGTGATAACAGCACCGCTACCGCCCCATTCTCTCACTGGCTTTGGGAGGTAAGCTAAAATTGTTAATGATTAAGATTTGCACCTTCATATGAAAGAAGGTATTTAAAATATACGAAAAATATAATAATATTAAAATCCTAAAACCTCAAAGATGCATTTATTCAAATATTATTGCAACTTAGGTTTGTAGAGAGCCTCAATTATCCAGAAATTTAGAAATACCGGATTGCATTACCTTCCATGACTGATTTTTTTCTTGATTTCTTTCCATATTGAGCCATATATAAACAAATGTTATGGTTATGGGAAGTTTCCTTTTATCTGCATATGTTAGGTGTTGATTTGAAAACAAGTTCCCAGCTGCTTAGGATGGGAGGCACTGTATTCTCGGTTGCTTGGGAGGGGGTAAATTTGTTTGAGAGGGACCAACGAGCACTTACTTTTACTACCATACCACTGATAGAGACCAGTAAGAGAAAGAGACTAAGCGGGAAGCCTAGCAACTATACTATTGGTTCGAAAGGAAGTTTTCCAAGAGACTGATTGTCTTTCCGACGGAGGCTTTCCACAGGTTATGAGGGCAAGGGAAAAGAGGGAGGCGTAGTCGCTGGTAAGCTAATGTTGAATAAGGAAGAGGAAATTCTTTGACCATGTCTTCTATTAGATGCATGCTCATGGCCCAAGGTATAACCTAAATAATCTAGGCCTGACAATGAATCATCTATGTATTCATTGGAACCAACATATTGAAAGGGACTTCATAGTTTGGATTTCTTATTTGGATTTTGTAGGATCTTGGAAGTGTTTAGGGGCCATATAAAGAAATACAAATAGTCATGCTTAGGTCATTCATTCAATGATCATCAGCACCAAGGTATAACCTAAATAATCTAGGCCTGACAATGAATCATCTATGTATTCATTAGAACCAACATATTGAAAGGGACTTCATAGTTTGGATTTCTTATCTGGATTTTGCAGGATCTTGGAAGAGTTCAGGGGCCATATAAAGAAATATAATTAGTCATGCTTAGGTCATCCATTCAGTGATCATCAACACCAGGTATGCATTCAAATACCTAAAGACAAAAATAGGAAAATGTTATCAATTGCTACATAAAACATATTTTAACAATTATGCAAGAAACAAATGATACCTATTCCAGTAGTTCAACGTCTTTCTCTTTGTGTATCCATTTCATATAGTTTTCAAATATGGTGTTGTCCCATATATCAGGGAGACAAGATAAACACACATAGAGGGGGAGGACGTCCCATATATCAAGCAGAGGTCGGTCCTGGCAAGAGGAACACAACAACACAGGCCAGTTCTGGCAAGTCTTGGCAAGAGGGGATGAGGTTCTTTTGTGAAGGATAGAGAAACAACAGGTAGGTTTGCATTTTGGTTTCGGTGGAAAAATCATATTAAAGAAATAACAAGTGCAAACAAATACAATGTTGTAGGGGCTATGAGTATCTTCGCAAACATTTAATGTGTGAAGAAGTAATGCTGGAATAATTTCTAGCATTACTTAGTTGGGAAAAAAAATTCCTTAAATGTAAGCATGTAAAACAAGATAAGCTAAGGTATTGTCGGCCAGTGCCTCGGGAAGTGGCCAAATAAGAGGGGAAAGTAAAAACTTAGGTTAAAACACAGGAATTTCCAACTAAAAATTGTATGGATAGTAAAAACTTTGGTTAAAAAAGTAAAATTTTATTGGTTTTCGTGTCAAATAAATTGAATCCCTGAAAATCGATTACTAATAGTCCCAATGCCCGAAGGGTAGGGACTAAAAAATTCATACATACAAAATATTATTAAATGTGAGTTTATATTTAGACCACACATGTTAATAAAAACAATGTTTAAAGTAATAATAAGCACAACTAACTTAATAATAAATAATAAACATAAATGGAAAATGTAATTTGGTTTAGCCAAATTCCTCCTCCAAGATTAGATTCATGCTACAATACTATCTTGGTCAATATATTTGGATTGCTAATAGAATTTGGATTAAACATTGTTAAAGATTAGTTTTTGACCTTTGCAAAATGTATTTAAAAGAGATTTTGATTTCTCAAAATTAGTCAAACCATTTATAAGAAAAGAAATTCATAGAAACTTACTTGGAAATAGTTTTTCTTCTATTTGAACTTTGCACCGGGAAAAATCTCTTTTCCCACACATTAAACACATTTTGCTCCATCTATTTTTTTGAATATAGAAATATGGCATTCCAATTGAGCAATATAATACACCGTTGAAATTTAAACAATACCTTGTGAACCTACTACCCAAAACCCCATTATTTGAACTTTCAACTTTTCCTTCTTCCACCCATGAAGTGTTTTTCCAAGATGTGTGCGTGTGTGTGTAAAAAAATTCAAATTGAACGTAAAATTTCAGCACTCCTTAGAATATCTAGATAGAGGATAACTCCACTGTTAGATTTTGGGTTGGTCCAAAAGTGTTTACTCCATGCTAGGGGTGCCTTCATGTGAGGTGGTGTGCATGTTGAAACCCTAGCACCTTATTTCTATATTATACATTTTGGTTGGATACATTTAAAGATATTTTTATGGGTGGTTTCTTGACCTTGGACTTGGTGCAAAAGCAACACACTACTTGAGGAGGAGGTTAAATTATGTAGGGTTTCTTGCATGGGAAGTGGTTATGCCTTGGAGGAGGAGCTCTAGGGACTAGGAGGGATGTTTCTTGGCCCTAGGACCATTAGGACCACTTGGTATGCCTTAGGAGGATGATAAATTGACTTGAGGATGCTCAGGTTGAGGGTGCATTGCTTGGGGTTGTTTGTGGACCCATATAGATATCTTGAGGAGGAGCATTGTAGTATTGGATAATTTACTTGGAGATAAAGGTGCCTTGTGATGAAAAGTGCTCGACACTTGGAGAGAACACCACTTAAGGACTCGTCTCTTAACATGTGTACAAATTGGAAAGATAACAATTTACTGGGTGACCTTATCTTGAGGATTAGACTAGGTTGCTTGTGGAGCCATTCTACTTTAAAATTGTTGGCCTCCCTCACCTATTATATATCAAGGGAGGATAGAGTATTTAGTTGTAGCAATGGAATTGAATAAGTTCATTAGGCCATTATATCTTGAACATGAATTTGTCTTCAATCTTTGTACTTGTCTTAATGCAAAGGAGAAATCACTACAATGTTTTAGTGGTAAAAATTGAATAAGACTTCAGGCATTGTGGTTGAATTCCTTGAGTGAGAAGGACCTATAGTTTGTGGAAAATATACCCTAGGGGAGACTTGGAGAACTTTGCTTGGAGAGCTTGTGTGGGGAAAAATTGAAGAGATATGAAGGGTAGACTTGTCTGTGTTGATGCTAGTGAAAGAGGTGGATATTGGTGGCCACCCTCCTCTTCCACTTGGACCCCCACCATTGTTTCTTTCATTTTTTCAGTTTCCTTAATTGTAGCACAATTTACTATTTTTGGCATTTTTTTGGGTCCTGAACTTCCGGAGCCGTTTTGAGGCCTTAAACGACGTTTTTTAAGCATCAACTGGTTGGCTATTATTCTTATAATGTTTGTTGTCAATAGTTATAGTCCTCAGATAGATATTTCTAATGATGTATCATATGCATCAAACAAAGATAGTATGCCAAAGTTACGACCCAGAGAAATTGATCTACCAATTTACCCTGACGGGGCCCATATTTTGGCGTCTCATCTCCTAGGGTTAGTTTTTTTGGATGTTTAGGGTTTCCATTGTTTATCAATAATATATAGTCCTTCGAGCCTCATTGTAACACAGATTTCAGAGGCCTGTAGCCACCACATCGCTTCTCAGAGATAAGCTACCAGCGCCCTAGGTAGTTTATTTCTATTTTGTTTGTAAACAAATTTCAGTTCTTTGATATTAATGAAATGAAGTGTTATTTCCACTGCATCTTTGTATTCATGGTTATTTGTGTGTTTTTTTGTGTTCCTGTATAAATCTGTATCAGTGGTATCAGAGCGGCCTGCTCTTTCTCAACCCTTATTTGCATGCCCCCAACGAGGTTTGGGTACAAGGAGTTAGGGCTCGGTCTAGTTGAACCTTTGTAAAATAAACCTCGCAAACCCTGACTGTCGCCCATGGGGGCCGAAAAGAAAGATGAGGGAGTAGGAGATCCTATGAAATATTGCTCGAGGAGGCCCTTGAAAAACAAGGGAACGTGATGATGGATAAATTTTCCCATATCCTTCAACGATTGCCCACTGGCGGTGCATCTGCATCCAACAGCCACTCTGGAGGCGCAACCCCTTTTAAGGTACAAGTAAACTTTGACATTCCCATATTTGATGGTCAAATAGATGAAGACATCGTAGATATATGGTTGAATCTATTAGAAGGATATTTCTCGGTCCATGACTTTTTCGACCGGGAGAAGATTATTTTTTCACTGCTCAAAGTCGCCCCCCATGTCAAGGATTGGTGGGAAACCTATTGTGAGAAAAAGGATGAGGAGGAACCCTCCCTGTTCTCGGCCGTACCCACTTGGAATTCTTTCTAAGAATCCATAAAGGAACAATATTATCCTGTGGGGAGCTATGAGGACAAGTACATACAGTGGACTACGTTGCGGCAGCAAAGGGATCAAGATGTGCATGAGCTGACGAATCTGTTCCATCCCCTGGGCACAAAATTGGGTATCAAACATTCAGAGAAACATTTGGTGTTGAAGTACCATAGTTGTCTACACATATACATTCAGGAGGAAATGGAGTTCCTTGACATCTCCTCGCTTGGTACGACATATCGGTATGTTGCCAAGATTGAGCTGAAATTCAAACAGAAGAAGAGAGACTTTGGATTTGTGAATCAAAAGCAAGCAAAAGGTGCCCCCAAACCGCAGAACAAAGGACAAATCCAAGGCATGGAGGCTCAAGAAAACCTGCCAAAGCTGCAAGCAAAGAACAACATCGCGAAGTCGAAGAAGGACACGGGAAAGTGGTGTGAATTCCATAAGAGCTCCACTCACAACAAAAGTGAGTGTTGGGCCAAATAGTCACTGGTGGCCGATATGAGGGCTTTTGAATCAGATGCATTCTTAAACATTGAATCAGAACCCAAGAAGGGGAATGACAGGGAAGCAGGTTATCAATGTGGAGCCCAATGCCACCATTTCCACCACAAAGATCCAAAAGGAAGAACTGGAAGATCCAGAGGAGGAGGAGCATCTCTTACACTTCCAGATGTGGGTAAAGGGTTCCCAGCTACAGTTTATTGTTGACAGTGGGAGCCAAAAGAACCTCATTTCATAAGAGGTCATGAAGCGGTTGGGCTTGTCGACCACAACACACCCACATTCGTACACCATCAGGTGGCTTCACCAAGGATGGGATCTCTGCGTCAGCCAACAATGTCACCTTCCCTACAGCATCAAGCCCTTAACCGATGAGGTATTATGTGACATTACTCGTCTTGATGTTTGTGATGTATTATTAGGCCAACCATACTTGTGGAAGCAACATGCTGTGTATGAGTCCTAACCTTGCGTTGTTATTGTTACCCTGGGAAATAAGTTGTACAGGATACCAGAGGTACCACCGCCTATCGTTATCTCTTTGGTTACAATAAAACAATCCAGTAAGCTCTTTTCCAAAAATGGGAAAAAAATATCCTGATGATCCACCCTCAGGGAAAGAAGAAGATTGTGGCCATGACCTCCAAACAGGGCTCCTTCGCATGACAACAACAAATGGACAAGGTCATGGAGGAGTACCGGGACATCTTCATCTCACCCGCAGGGGTTCCTCTGCACTGTCAGGTAAATAACCCAGTCGATCTGACCCTAGGTGCGTCACTGCCCAATAGAAGGATCTATCGATGCTATGTTCTGTAGAATGATGAAATCAAGCGACAGATTCAGAAGTTGTTGGAAAGAGGTCACATTGGACCAAGTTCATCGTGTTGGAGTTACTTCACACACACCTAGGATTTATTTTTCCTAAGGTTTTTATTTTTTTATTAGTCATTATCTAGTCTCCTATATTTTAGGAGAGAATATTCCACCTAGAGAATATTCTCTTTTAGTTCACACTTCAGTTTGACTAGTTGAGTTGAGTTTAGATGTCGCATTCGGATCATCACCATGCAACATTGGGATAATCACCATGCTAATTTGACCTTTCCTTGTTATCATCACTAGAGTGGCGCATTAGCCTTGATTCCCTCAGTTAACTCCTCACTACTCTCTATTCATCCAGTTAACTGAAGACTAGTTGACTAGTTAACTCAACTGGGTGGCAATTCACTCCCATAATTGCCTGAGAGACTAGAATAGGTGGAAGTTCACTCTCGTAACTGCTGGTGTGTGTCCAGATCACTCTATACCACCACTATGGTGACTCAATTCACCTCAAGTCGAACTCATTGATTTATACAGAGTATATCGTGTGTAAATTATTCATTCTTCACAACGGTTAATGATAATTCTTCCATTCTTTCTCTCCTTCTTATTCCTTTTCCAATTCTCTCTCCAAATGTGTGTATTATTGTTTAGCTATATCTATTCTGTGTAGGTTTAACACATTTACATGGTATCAAATTCAACGGACTGCTAAGAAAAAGCTACAGCAAAATTTTTTGCAGGTACAAAAGATTGAAGACAGCGGAAAGATGGAATTCCAAAAAGAATTCATTCTTACACCTTACAACTATTTTGCATGGAAGGAGAAAATAGCCATACATCTTTGATCCAGAGGGTTGTATAGGTTAACCATGAATACATATACAAAGACAACATCAGCCATAGAAAAATCCAATTACTTAAATCGCATGGATGAGGCACTCAGAACAATTTGCAGTCTTATTTCTCCTGATATCCTTTTTCATATATCTTCCTGTAAGACTCCCAATGAAGCCCGGACCATATTGGAAGAGCTCTTTGGAAAATCGGATGATATGAAGGGACACATGTTGGAGGTGGAGCTTCTCACATTGGATCCAAAAATATTCGAGAATATCCAATATTTCTTTACAAAATTCAAGGATTTATTATTGCAACTCAAAGATTGCAGGGTTGATAAATCGAAGGAGGAGAAACAAATGGTTCTCACCATTCTCTCCAAGATTGGTCCTGAATTCTCAGTATTTGTATCTACATTCCATACTATCAGATTCGCCTCTGGAGCCACCTGGAAGATGCCTTTTCTTGAGGACTTTAAATAATCCTTGACACAAGAGCAAACCAAGCTCATCAACATGGGCGCAATCAAAGGCCAAGGGCACATGCACTCACTTTGCATGATGGCAGACACAAATATCATAAATCTAAAGATAAATATAAGAGGAAAGATCATGCACATATGAAGAAGGAAGGTTACAAAAAACCCTTCACCGATGCCTCCGGATCCAAAGGAGAAAAGGGAAGAAAAGGAGAGAAATGCACATATTGTCACAAAGGATTCCATTCGGAATCTGCATGCATGCAAAAACAAATAGATCTGATGTCTCAGATACTTCAGCAAAACAACCTTGGATATTTCATCCCCAAGGGTGCAAAGAAGAAGAAGCCAAAAGATCTGAATTCCCAGAAAGGCAATTCCAACCATGCCTTGATTTCCATCAACTCCTCTCCCGATGCTTGGATCGTAGATTCAGGAGAATCACAACACATGGTTTCCTCAGAAGTAGTATATTCTTCTTTGGATGCATGCAAAGTTCCTCCCATTTTGATGGGGGACAGCTCTTCTGTCGAAGTCACTGACAAAGGAAGGATTGAACTCACCAATGGAAGCTTCGAGAACGTGCTACATGTTCCCGAACTTTCTGTCAACCTTCTCTTCGTATATCAGATGACAAATTCCAGCACCAGAAAGAAAGTCATCTTCACACCAAATTTTTTGGACATCTACGACATGCAAACCAACTCCAGGATTGCTACCGGTGAGGTAAATCATCAGTCTAGATTGTATACTTTTTCTAAATTCATTGCACATGATTCTTCTTTACTGCTTACTCATGTTGATGAAAGTAGTAGGATGTGGCACAAAAGTTTTGGACATTTGAATTTCAGATACATGCAACAGCTTAGAAATCACAGATTAGTTGATGGTCTACCAAACATCCAATTCTCCAAGGGAGTATGTGAGGGATGTGTTCTCGGAAAACACCCTCAAGAGAAATTCAACAAAGGAAAGTCTCAGTGAGCTTTTGCACCTTTAGATCTGATCCACAGTGACCTCATGGGTCCTTTTCCGCATCCATCGATCAACAAAGCGAGGTTTGTTCTCATTTTTGTTGATGATTTCTCACATTTTACTTGGATCTACTTTCTCAGAAAAAAATATGAGGTCTCTCAACACCTCAAAGATTTCAAAGCTTTGGTTGAGACACAGTCCAAAAATAAGATCAAAGTACTCTGAATAGATAATGGGGGAGAGTATGTGAATCATGAGATTCACAATCTTTTCCACGAGGCATCGATTCAGCTGTAGCATACAGTTCCCTACACTCTACAGCAAAGCGGAGTTGTTGAGCAGAAAAACCGATCTCTAAAGGAGATGACATCTTGCATGTTGCATGCAAAGTCACTACCACAGAGACTATGGGTCAAAGCACTTAACTCTGCAACATACATCCAAAATAGATCTCCCCATAGATATGTCAAGGATAAGACCCCCTACAAGGCTTGGAGCGGCCTCAAACCGGAAGTGACCCACTTTCGCATTTTTGGTTCTCGTGCATGGGCCCGGATTCCCTCTGAAAAGAGGAAGGCACTTGATCCACAGAGCACTGAGAGCATTTTCGTTGGATACCCTAACGGTGTGAAGGGATATTGTCTTATTGATATTTCCTCAAACCGGCTCATCATTGAGCGTAGTGTCCAATTTGAGGAAAGTGTCTCACATGTACCTCAGCAGCTACATGCAGACACCTTCACTCTTCCACCTGTTTGATATGATGAGCATGCACATGCCGACTCTTCTTCAGACAAGAGTTCTGATTCAAAGGAATCAGGTGATTCAGATTCATATTCAGAGTCAGTACAATCATATGCAGAGTCAAAGCATCCAAATGCAGTTGCAGAGCCAAATCATAGGCCCAAGTGGGCACAGACTACTCTTCAGGATGCATGGGATATCGTCGGTGATCCAACTGATACTAGGAGGAATCGATTTGATTTCAAGGAGCCTCTTGTTTCACTCACTGCCACTGAACAATTTCCTTCGAGTAATCTTTTCTTGGTTCATTCTTCAGATCCACAAACTTATGGCGAGGATGCTGGAAATCCCTTTTGGGAATCCTCCATGCAGGACAAGTTCAACTCCCTCCTCGAGAACCAAACCTGGGATCTGGTTCCCCTTCCTTCTGGGAGGAGAATTGTCAGATGCAGATGGGTCTACAGGACCAAGTGCACAGCAGATGGATAGATCAGCAGATACAAAGATAGGCTTGTCGCCAAAGGCTTTCAGTAGGTTCATGGTATTGACTATGATGAGACCTTCACTCCAGTAGCAAAGATGGATTCCATACGATTGACACTTTCCATTGCGGAAACCAAGGGATGGGAAGTCCATCATATGGACGTGAAGAATGCATTTCTTCACGGTGATCTCTCTGAGGAGAACTAGATGGAGCAGCCCCAGGGATTTATGCAGGAATCATCTTTGGTCTGTCAACTGAAGAGGTCACTTTATGGCCTCAAGTAGGCTCCAAGGGCATGGTATGCCAACATGGACTCCTACCTGTTGTCACAAAACTTTGTACGTTGTAAATCAGACACGAATGTATACATGCTCAGGACAACTGATTCACTTCTACTTTTAGTTTTGTATGTCGATGATTTGTTGATCACCAGTTGCTCGAATTCAGTGATTTTTGTAGTCAAGAGGATTCTTCATGATAGGTTTTTGATGATGGACATGGGTCTGCTACACTTCTTCCTTGGACTTGAGATCAGTCAAAATGCATCAAGCATCAAACTGTCTCGGGCCAAGTATGCATGAGATCTTCTTGAGAGATTTCACATGACAGATTGCAAGTCTGCTCCAACTCCTTTCCTATCAGGATTCGAACTTCAGGATGGCAGGGATACTCCACTGGTTGACAACACATTGTACAGACAACTAGTGGGGAGCTTGTTGTATCTCACACACTCCAGACCAGACCTCTCATATGCAGTTGGCGTAGTTTTTAGGTTCATACAGGAGCCGCATGAGCTACATTGGAAAGATGTAAAGCATATCCTTTGATACATACAGGGCACCATCACCTTTGGGATTCATTATGCAGCAGACTCTACATTAGTTCTCATTGGGTTTAGTAGTTCTGACTGGGCTGGTGATAGCATTGATCGCAATTCCACATCTGGTTACTCACTCAGTCTTGGTTCCAGGCCTATCTGTTGGTCGAGCAAGAAGCAATTTTCCATTGCTCTATTTTCATTCGAGTCAGAGTACAGAGGGGTAGTTAACATAACCATTCAAGTTATGTGGCTACAACATTTTCTCACTGAGTTGGGCATTCAACTTCATTGGTCGATTGTCATCTGGTGTGATAACCTGAGCACTCTAAAGTTCTGCAGAGATCCAGTTCAGAGGTAGCATACGAAGCACATCAAGATCCACATGCACTACATCTGGGACTTAGTCCACGAGGGGATCATTGACTTATAGTTTTGTCCTTCAATAGAATAGATGGCAAACATTTTCACCAAGACCTTCACTGAGAAGAAATTGCATTCTCTGTGAGGTTGTCTTGGAGTGAAGGACACAGTTGCCTAGCAACTGTAGTTCTTCTTTTTACATAAATTGTACCTTGNGTTTCCCATGAGGTTTTCCCTCTTTCCTCACTTTATTTTTAGCGTATATTTTGTACTTGGGTACCTAACATGGCCTCATTGTCGGGACCCAATCTTTATTTTCACCATAGTGATGTTCAGGGGGGGTGTTGGAGTTACTTCACACACACCTAGAATTTATTTTTCCTAAGGTTTTTATTTGTTTATTAGTCATAATTAGTCATTATCCAATCTCCTATATTTTACGAGAGAATATTCCACCTGGAGAATATTCTCTTTCAATTCACACTTCAGTTTGACTAGTTGAGTTGAGTTTAGATGTTGCATTAGGATCATCACCATGCAACATTGGGATCATCACCATGCTAATTCGACCCTTCCTTGGTATCATCACCAGAGTGGCGCATTATCCTTGATTCCCTCAGTTAACTCCTCACTACTCTCTGTTCAGTCAGTTAACTTGATGCAGGAGCATCGTTAGCAGCCAAGCAAGCATGGATGCGGAATCCAGCTAGGAAAAGTGCCAGCACATTTTTCACGTTTTGAAATGTTTTGAAAGATTAAGAAGATGTAAATGTAATAGCTAGAAGCGTAATTTCATTTATGTTTGGATGTTGTAAACAGATCGTGAGTGATTTGCTCTCATATGTCAATGTAAAAGTCATTTAAGCCCAGTTAATGAAAGTAGGTAGGTTTGAATTATAGATTAGACAGTTTAGAAGAGCAGGAGGGAAAACGAATATAGACACCCTCATCTTTGTATCTTTATATCATTAACACATTAGCATAGCATAAAAGAAGAGAGTTGTAGCAGAGAGATAAAAAGAAAAGAATCCATGTACAGGAGCTTTGAATTAATATATGAAGCTTTGAATCAGATTTCATGGTGTTATGATGTTTTCTGTTTTTACATGGTGAATGGTATGCTTATGGTTGTTTTATTCTCTCTGTTATGCATTTTATTTAATACTGTGTGTATGTATGATTTCATGTTGAATGTTTGAATCTGAGAGAGAGAGAGAGATAATGAGTTTCAATTGTTTCTCTTCCTAAGTGAGAAACGTTCCTGCAAGGAGTGCAGTGAAACGTCCGCAAGGTGTGCGTTGACAAGGATTCTGAGTTTTATCTCAGAAAACTCAGGAGAGATATCGTTGTTCTCATTCCTGCAGAAGTGAAGGTGAAGCACAGAAGTCATGCAAGGTGTGTTCAGGCTAGTTGAGGCCTTAAACTTATCAACTAAGGTTGAAAGGTAAGGGACTATTGTTGCAGAAGGTGCACAGAGTCGAAGAATCAAATACTTAGAAGTATTTGAAATATCGCCGCAAGGAGTGCGTGCAGGAGTCCTTTTGAGACTCAAGTTTGCAAGTGAAATATCAGGAGGATTAGTGCCTTTGAAGTGTTAAAGGGGAGATGGAACGAAGTCCCTTTACAGAAGCCAAGTTCAGACGAGGAACACTGGTTCATTTTGCATAAGTCTTCAAGGAAGGAATGAGCAGTTGAAATTCTCTGTGGAGAACTCGCAAAGTTGTGAGGGTCGTAGGATTCAGAGAAGCTGCAAGGAGGTTAATCGTTGGATGAATCCACCCTTCAGGAGGTAAGACTCAATGTGGACCGTAGATCGTGATAGTGGAACCGTCATAATCATTTCGACAAATCGGAGTTTGTAAGTCCGGAGTGTGAGCCAAAATCCTTGGTCACTCTAACTTCCTGATCATGAAAAGGATTGTTAAGTGTGGAATTTTGGCATTTCGGTATTTTGGGGTTCGGGAACCCGAGGAGACAATGGTTTGAAATCAAGAATCTCGAACTTCTGGTACCCGGAAGCCCGAAATAGCATGGGTTGTCGGATCTAAAGGTAGAAGGCACCATTTTGGAATTCGGGATTTTGAAGTGGTAGAGGAATGGCAGTTGAAGGCTTATTCAAGTCCCGAAAGGGAGGAAGAGTGACAGATGGCGAGAGTCCATGTTAGAGATAGACGACGTTGGAGTGGACAGGGGGCGTGTCTTTGTCAATAGGTGGAGTCAAACCTTGTTGACCATTTCGGGGTTTTGGAGGTTGAAGAGTCGGGAGACTTGCATCAGGATTCGCGAAGTCTGAAACTCCGAACCAGCGAAAAGTCTCGTTGGAGGCCAACCTTTGCTGAACACATTGGGATTCATCATTTTGGCACTTTAGAATACAAGGGATCGGGGTTCCTTGCTATGGAATTCCCGGAGTCACGAAACGTGATACAGGCGTGGAGGAGAATGTGGCCAGATATTTTAGGTTTCGGTGGGTTGAAGAACCGGAAACTCGACAACAGAAATCTTAATATCGTGAAACCTGAAGGCTCGAATTAGCAAATGGCACGAATTTATTGTGGTTAAGGAGACTTGGGTGATGCCTGGTGTTTGATCACATGGGCACACTCATAAGGACCTGTGGAGGAACACCATTGTGTGTGTGTGTGTGTTTCCCTGAGGGAAAATCAAAGAGTCAATCAGACTCAGGAGGGAATATTTAGAATGATCCTGAGCAAATCTCAGCCTCAGGGCTTAGGGTCTGCGTCAAGTTGTATCAAAGCTTGACTCTGTTTGTATATTTCTCACGGATGAAGCGGGAGGAAGAAGAGTACTCTGATACGCACCAAGTGGTATCAGAGCATAGAAAGAGTTCTTTGCTTTCTGTAGCAGGGAAAAGAGAAACATTTACATCCATGTCGTCGAGAAGAAGAGATAGGCCAATGCCCGATCCAGCAATGGAAAGGGAAATGCACGAACTACATGCCAGGCTTGATGCCATGGAGACATCACAGAGGCACACAGTTGACGCTCAGGATATCAGCAAGGTTGACAGTGAAAATGAAGCTGGAAACAAAGGAGAAGAAGTTGTAGTCGAGGATGTTGTGGATGAACACCTATTCAGGGTTGTTGCAAGGATAGGTGCCAGAGAAAAGATGGGCATTCCAGTATATGAAGTAAACTTATATGTTGAAGAGCTTCTAGACTAGATTAGAGATCTGGATAAATACTTCGACTATGAGGATGTTGAGGAAGATAAGAAGGTCAAACATGTTGTCACTAGACTTAAAGGGCATGCATCACTATGGTGGGATGAACTGCAGGCTGAAAGAAACTGCAAAGGAAAACAGAAAATCAAAAGCTGGGATAGAATGGTTGTGAAGATGAAGGCCAAATTTATACCCAAGGATTATCAAATTACTCTGTTTCGGAGGATGCATAATTTAAGACAGAAGCTAATATCAGTGAAAGAATACACTGAAGAATTCTACAAGATAAACATCAGAGCAGGTCATCGGGAAAGTGATGATGAAAAGGTTTCCAGGTACATGAATGGTCTGTGATATGACATTCAAGACTAGATGAGCATGATGACCCTTTGGAATGTAGAAGATTCTTATCAGATGGCTCTGAAAGATGAAGAGAAGCTGAGCTGAAAGCAAGGTCAAAGAGGTTGAGGTAGAAGTCAAGCTAGAGGCAAACCAAATGCCCAAGATAGGACTCAGAAACCTAAAGAAGAAGGGAAGAAACCTCAAACTCAACATGAGAGAGACGGAAGCTCACAGAGAGGGAAGTATGCCAATAGAAATACTTTTCCTTGAGATAGAGGAAGAGGAAGAGGCCGAGGAGGTGAAGTGAAATGTTTTGTCTATGGGAAAAATGGACATAAATCTTATGAGTGTCCAGACAGAAAGAAAGAAGGTGGTGAGACTCACATTTTTGAATCTCAAGGAGGGAATGTTGAGGCAGAAGATGCTGAGGGCGGAAGATCCTTAATGATGAGGAAAGTTCTCTTAACACCAGAAAAGGAGGCAGAGAACCCAGCCCAAAGGAACAGTCTGTTTCGGACTTCTTGCAAAACAAAAGATAGAGTATGCAAAGTCACTGTGGATAGCGGTAGCATAGACAATCTCATATCTATAGAGATGGTAGAAAAGCTGGAGATGGAGACTATCGTACATCCAAGCCCATACAGAGTTTTGTGGCTACAAAAAAAACATCAGGTAAATGTCACTAAACAATGTTTAGTTGAATTTAAAATAGGAGGATATAAGGATGAAATATTATGTGATGTCATTCCCATGGATGTTTGTCATCTATTGTTGGGTAGACCGTGGCAATATGATAGGAATGTGGTTCATGATGGGAGAAAGAACACATACACCCTGGAGAAAAATGGGAGAACGCACATGTTGTTGCCGATCAAGGACAAAGAAGTGAAACCAGAGGTGAGAAACACTGTACTTCTCATGATCGGGAAGGAACTTCTTAAAGAGGTTAAGAAGAAGGAAGACACACAAGTTATTGTGGTCAGGAAGCCTAGAATTGTTTTGACCAGTACAAGAGTGGATGATTTACCAGAGGAAATCTAGAAGTTGCTGGAAGAGTTCGTTGATATAGTAGTGGATGAACTGCCTTGTTCGTTGCCACCGATCAGGAGTATAATCCATCACATTGATCTTATACCTGGAGCCAGTTTACCAAACAAAGCAGCGTACAGATTGACTCTGCAAGAGAATAAAGAAGTTAAGAGACAAGTCCAGGACTTAATGGACAAAGGATTGATTTGAGAGAGCTTGAGTCCATGCGTTGTTCCAACAGTTCTCAGCCCAAAGAAACATGGAGGCTAGAGAATGTGTATAGACTCAAGGTAAATAAATAAGATTACCATCAGATACAGATTTCCATTGCCAAGGATGGACGACTTGATGGATTTCTTGAGTGGAGCAAGATTTTTTTCAAAGATTGATTTGAAAAGCGAATATCATCAGATTCACATGAGAGAAGGTGATGAATGGAAGACAACATTCAAGACGAATGAGGGGTTGTATGAATGGCTTGTAATGACATTTGGATTAACAAATTCACCCAGTACTTTCATGAGATTGATGAACGAAGTCCTGAAGTATTTCATAGGGAAATTCGTCATTGTATATCTTGATGACAGATTAATTTTCAGCAAGACAGAAGCAGAACACTTAAAACATTTAGCTATAGTGATGAAGAGATTATAGCAAGAGAAATTTTTGATTAATATGAAGAAATCATCATTTATGAGGACAGAACTCATTTATTTGGGTTTTGTTATATCTGCAAATGAGTTGAAGTTGGACCCGGAAAAGGTAAATGCGATTAAGAATTGGCCATCGCCGAAGAGTGTATTTGAAGTTCGAAGCTTCCATGGTTTGGCTAGCTTCTATAGGAAATTAATACGTAACTTCAGTGGGATTAGCACACCAATGATGGATATGGTGAAGAAAAGACACAAATCTTTTCACTAGACAAAGGAAGCAGAGAAGAGCTTCAACCTGCTGAAGAAGAAGATCACTGAGCATCCAATTTTGGTTTTGCCAGATTTCAGCAAGACATTCCAGGTCAAGTGTGACACGAGTGGATTTGCAATAGGAGCATTCTTGAGCCAAGATGACAGACCGATCACATACTTCAGTGAAAAACTAAATGAAGCGAAGGTTAAGTACTCCACATATGACAAGGAATTATATGCGGTCATACAAGCGCTAAAACAATGGAGGCACTATTTGGTTCCCAAAGAGTTTGTTTTGTACATTGATAATCATGCTTTACAATTTGTGACTCAACAGGAGAAGTTGAACAAAAAACATACTAAATGGGTTGAATTCATGCAGAATTTTACTTTTGTGATTAACCATATTTCTGGAACTGCTAACAAAGTTGTTGATGCTTTGAGTAGGAAATGTTTGCTTATGCAGGAATTCAGAGTCAAAACTTTGGGTTTTGACAACCTCAAAGAAATGTACAGGGATGATCTAGATTTTAAGGAAGCGTATGAGGCATCTGAGAATCCAATTCTCAGGGACAGAAGCCAATGGATTTAATACATGATCCAAGATGGATTATTGTTTAGGAGCAATTAGTTGTGTATCCCAAAATGCTCCATGAGGGAGAATCTGTTGAAAGAAAAACACAATGGAGGATTGGTCGGACACTTCGGTCATGATAATATGTTCTCAAAATTGAATGGCTCGTATTTTTTGCCAGGGATGAGGACAGATATTTTGAAATTTGTGGACAGATGTAGGATTTTTCAACACATAAAAGGGAAAAGGCAGAACACAAGGTTATACCAGCCATTACCCATACCTACAAGGTTGTGGGACGTAGTGAGCATGGATTTCATATTGGGACTGCCAAGGACAAAAAGAGGATGTGATTCAATCTTTTTGTTAGTAGACATATTTTCCAAGATGGCACATTTCATACCATGCCAGAAAACCAGTGTCGCAACTCATATTGCGAACCTATTTTTCAAGGAAGTCGTCAGACTTCACGGCTTTCCAAGTAGTATTGTTTATGATCGAGATACCATGTTCATGGGGCATTTCTAGAGGACTTTATGGAAGAAGTTGGGGACAAGTTTGTCATTTAGCTTAGCATATCATCCTCAGACGGATGGGAAGACAGAAGTCATGAACAAAAGCTTGGGATATTTGTTGAGGAGCTTAGTGATTGAACACCAAAGTCAGTGGGATCACATTTTTCCACAGGCGGAATTCGCTTATAATGATTCTCTTAACAGAAGCATAGGGTAGAGTCCATTCCAGATTGTATATGGAATGAAACCAAGGGGAGTTTCTGAATTGAAAGATTCAGAACAATCTGAATTCAGAAGTGCTAGTGCAGAGGACTTTGCAGAAGAAATGAAGGAGCTTCACAGTCGAATTAAAGAACAATTGCAGAATTCAAATCAAGAATACAAGCGCAGAGCAGATCAACACAGGCGAGAACTTCAATTTGAAGTTGGTGATTTGATTCTTGCACATTTGAGGAAGGAAAGGTTCCCAAGGGGAATATATAAAAAACTGAAGATGAAATAGATTGGACCATGCAAGGTCGTTGTAGTAGCCGGATTTAATTTTACATCAATTTATTTTGATAAACTAAGACAGTAATTTCATAACACAGTAATTTTATAACAGTAACTTCTGTAACTTAAATTTTACAATGAATAATAATTTTTTTCTAACATAATACCACAATGCATAAATTTTAGATAAATACCTAAGTCTGATGCTAATAATCCTCCCTTTGTTCCTCCCTTTGTCCGTCGCTTGTCTCCTTGACCGTTGCTGCAAAACACTGCAAAACACTACCCAAAACCATCCTCCCTGCCAACTAGGTAGCTCCCTAGCCCCAGGATATCAACGGATATCCTGGCCCTCCGTGCCCAAAACCCCCAGCAACTCTGGTGCACTGTGTCAATGCCACTCCCAAAATTTCACCTCCCTCTCTGCAATACTCAGAGCTCCCAAAATCCATGGCCAACTCCCGTAGAATGATCCCCCTTCCAACTCCTTCCCTTCCTTATCCCTCCTTCACCGACTCCCCCTGCATTTACCTCCTCACCTAACTCCTTTATTATCCCTTATCCTCCCGCCGTTAATACCCTTATCCCTCCTTTATTATTTTATCCTCATGTATTTATAATGTTATCCCTTGTGGGATACGTAACTTAATTTATCAATAAATTTTATTATCCTCCTTTTTATTTCTTTACCTTATTTATTAATGAATTAATTAATACTTAATTTAATCATTGACACTCATCAATAACTAATTAATAATAATTAATTAGTTAATGTTATTTTAAGAAATAAATATAGTTTAGCCAATCTTTTAGGATTATATTATTAAATTAATTATAATTAATAATCAAGGGTCGTTACATACACCCACCCTTCAGGAAACTTCGTCCCGAAGTTAAGGTATCTTATGGTACAAAGGACAAGAAACATGGTTCACACATTCATAACAAGTAACCGACATTATTAGTAAGTAAGTCAAGAAAACTCATACATACTAGTGTATATGTACAAGAATTGCATGTGTAGCTAGTACATACAATTCTCGTGCATGTACTAATAATCAAACTGTCATCCTTTAGTATTTTATGTACGCATCCAATCTAGTCAGCAAGACTAGTCTTTTATAAAAGACAACAAACCAATCAATTGTTTGAGAAATCCTTTAATTACTATTATTCGGTTCAACAATTTTATTTTAAACAACTTTGGTTTAGTTACATAATAATGAATATTCATTTATACATATTTCTCTTTTTTTTTTAAGGAAAAACATTAACTTCTACCACAAGACAGATCTCCATATTTTCTCAACTATTACTACTCATCCTTCCTCCCTAACCTACTTCCATATCCATTCCTATCCGTCCTCTGCTAGACTATCTTGGAGCGTAAACTATATTGACCTAACTCCAAATAGAACCCGTAAGTGGAAGTGTCGCTATCTCGACCAAACTTCCCTAGCAGGCATCTGACAGTCATCATCACATGTCTTGGGGAGCGTGAACTAGCACCGTTCTCCCATGACTTCAGGTTTCGGAGGATACACGGTGGGAAATGCCTCCACCCCTCCTAATCATAACTAGAGTCCATGCCCTACAATGGAGGATACACGGTGGGAAATGCCTCCACCCCTCCTAACAGAACTAGGGTCAACACCCTACAATGGAATATACAGTGGCACCGTGTTGTTGGAGGTTTTGTCATCGTTTATTCGGTTTTGGGCAGTGTCATTACCTGAAATCATGCATTGATCCACATATCATAGCAATGCATCCAAACTGATATAAATTTCACATACAATATTCATACCATAATGTTTCTCGGTTAGTGGTCCTGATATCCACTTTCATCATCATTATCCCTTGGCTATTTTATAGCCCATAACCTGCAAATTAGTCTGTAACACAACTCATACATTTCTATGCATTATCATCATGTAATTTCATATTATCATCATTTCAATTTGGTATCCCTGTACCGATAAAATTACATCAAAGTTTTTCAATTAGAAATAGATCTCGTAATTCAATTTCGATACCCATTCACAAGATTATCATTTACTCAAACTAGATTGCATAATATCTAACATCATCCTAATAGCATTTAAACATTCATTTAATTCACATTCTCACAATGTGTCGCATCATATACATCATCATCAATAACGTTTAAACATTCGTAAAGTTTACATTCACATAATAGATCGCATTACATACATCATCATCGATAACATTTAAACATTCATAAAATTTACATCCACGTAGTAGATCGCATCATATACATCATCATCAAATAACATTTAAACATTCATAAAAGTTCATAAATTTTAAAGTTTAAGTGTATCACTTAATAGTTTCATTGTTACTAGAAAATAAAGTAGATAGGCCTCAGGTAATCCTGGCTGTCTAAGTCAAAAGGTGGTGTTACATACACCCCACCTTCAAGAAACATGTTCTCAAGGTGGTCAAAATAGTGAGGGATAGTCTCGCCGTAGTGTCTTGGCGTCTTCCCAAGTAGCAGATCCTGGACTATACTTGTCCCACTGGACCTTAACTTGGTCTACCAGACGGTTCCTGAGCTGTCGAACTCTACGGTCCAATATGCGTAACGGTTCTACCGTGAGGGTTCCCACGTCTGATACCTGCAATTCCTTCCAATTTAGTTTATGTGATTCATCAGCAACATAATGACGTAAAACAGATACATGAAATACATTATGAGTTTTATG
>SNQJ01S0002682.1:189238-204829 GCA_010110895.2 Picea sitchensis
TTCACAAGTTCTCTGTTCTGCTCTCTCTTGCTCCTCTTTCTAATGCTGAATAATAAATCTCAATTATACAAGGAGGGTGCCTATATTCGTTTTCCCTCCTGGAAGTAAAAACTGTCTAATCTACAGCTAATTTCTATCTAACATCATTAAAACCATTAAATGCATTCCTATCCATAATACAATACAAGTGTGCTCAGCTTTGAATGCCTTTAGTTAAATGACGGCGCAACAATACCAAGGTAGAATTCAAAATTTGAGGTTTGTTGGCTTGTCCAGCTGTCTCTTCTTTCTCCTCGCGCTGGTTCGTTTGATGAAGTGTGGATGCTCCTGCATCACGCTACATAAAGAAATTTGGGGCAAACGCATATGAGATTGAATTACCCAATGGGATCAAAATTTAACCGATATTCAACGTTGCGGATTTGTACCCTTACAGAGCTGAAGAATTAGGAGTAGAGGAGGAACAGAAAGAAGTTCAATGGACAAAACAGATGCCTATAGCTGAAAATCCATGGATGGAAAGCATAATTGACAAGAGGATTAGCAAAAAGACCAAGAGGAAGGAGTATTTTGAATACTTGGTCAAATGGAAGGGACATCCAGTTGAAGATGCCAGTTGGGAGGATGAAGTAGAAATTCATAAGCATGGAAAAACTGTGCAAGAGCTCATGAACAAGAGTTCATGAAAATTTTCAAGAGAGGGAGTATGATGCAGGAGCATCATCAGCAACCAAGCAAGCATGGATGCAGAATCCAGCTAGGAAAAGCGCCAACACATTTTTCACGTTTTGAAATGTTTTGAAATATTAAGAAGTGGATATAAATGTAATATATAGAAGCGTACTTTCATTTATGTCTGGCTATTGTAAACAGATCGTGAGCGATTTTCTCTCATCTATCAATGTAAAAGGCATTTAATCCCAGTTAATGAAAGTAGGTAGGTTTGAATTATAGATTAGACAATTTAGAAGAGCAGGAGGGAAAACCAATATAGACACCCTCGTCTTTGTATCTTTAGATCATTAACACATTAGAATAGCATATAAGAAGAGAGTTGTAGTAGAGAGCTAAAAAGAAAAGAATCCATGTACAGGAGCTTTGAATTAATATATGAAGCTTTGAATCAGATTTCATGGTGTTATGATGTTTTCTGTTTTTACATGGTGAATGATATGTTTATGGTTGTTTTATTCTCTCTGTTATGCCTTTTCTTTAATACTGTGTGTATGTATGATTTCATGTTGAATGTTTGAAATCTGAGAGAGAGAGAGAATGAGTTTCAATTGTTTATCTTCCTGAGTGAGAAAAGTTCCTGCAAGGAGTGCAGTGAAACGTCCACAAGGTCTGCGTTGACAAGGATTTTGAGTTTTATCTCAGAAAACTCAGGAGAGATACCATTGTTCTCATTCCTGCAGAAGGCAGGTGAAGCACAGAAGCCATGCAAGGTGTGCGTAGGCTAGTCGAGGCCTTAAACTTATCAACTAAGGTTGAAAGGTAAGGGACTTCTATTGCAGAAGGTGCACAGAGTTGAAGATTCAAATACTTAGAAGTATTTGAAAGATCGTTGCAAGGAGTGCGTGTAGGAGTCCTTTTGAGACTCAATTTTTCAAGTGAAAGGTTAGGAGGATTAGTGCCTTTGAAGTGTTAAAGGGGAGACGGAGCGAAGTTTCTTTACAGAAGCCAAGTTCAGACTAAGAACACTGGTTCATTTCGCAGAAGTCTTCAAGGAAGGAACGAGTGGTTGAAATTCTCTATGGAGAACTCGTGAAGTTGCGAGGGTCGTAGGATTCAGAGAAGCTGCAAGGAGGTTAATCGTTGGACGAATCCACCCTTTGGGAGGTAAGAATCAACGTGGATCGTTGATCGTGATAGTGGAACCGTCATAATCATTTCGGCAAATCGGAGTTTGTAAGTCTGGAGTGTGAGCCAAAATCCTTGGTCACTCTAACTTTCGGATCGCGAAAAGGATTGTTAAGTGTGGAATTTTGGCATTTCGGTGTTTTGGGGTTCAGGAACCCGAGGAGACAGTGGTTTGAAATCGAGAATCTCAAACTTTCGATATCCGGAATCCTGAAATAGCGTGGGCTGTTGGATCTAAAGGTAGAAGGAGTCATTTCGGAATTCGGGATTTCGAAGTAGTAGAGGAACGACAGTTGAAGCCTTGTTCAAGTCTTGAAAGATGAGAAGAGTGATAGATGGAGAGAGTCCATGTCAGAGATAGACGACATTGGATTGGACAGGTGGCGTGTCTTCGTCAATAGGTGGAGTCAAACCTTGTTGACCGTTTCAGGGTTTTGGAGGTTGAAGAGCCAGGAGCCTTGCATCAGGATTTGCGAAGTCGTGAAGTTTGAAACTCTGAACCGGTGAAAAGTCTCATTGGAGGCCAACCTTTGCTAAACAGATCAGGATTCAGCACTTTACAAGACAAGGGATCGGGGTTCCTTTCTCTAGAATTCCAGGAGTCACAAAACGTGATACAAGCGTGGAGGAGAACGTGGCCAGACATTTCGGATTTCAGTGGGATGAAGAACCGGAAACTCGACAATGGAAATCATGAAACCCGAAGGCTCAAATTAGCGAAGGGAATGACTTTATTGTGGTCAAGGAGACTTGGGTGACGCCTGGTGTTTGATCACGTGGGAACACTCATAAGGACCTATGGAGGAACACCATTATGTGTGTGTGTGTGTTTCCCTGAGGGAAAATCAAAGAGTCATTCAGACTCAGGAGGGCAGATTTAGAACGATCCTGAGTGGATCTCGGCCTGAGGGATTGGGGTCTACGTCATAACTGAAGACTAGTTGACTAGTTAACTCAACTAGGTGGCAGTTCACTCCCGTAACTGCTTGAGAGACTAGAATAGGTGGCAGTTCACTCTCATAACTGCTGGTGTGTATCCAGCTCACTCTAGAACACCACTATGGAAACTTGGTTCACCTCAAGTTGAACTCATTGAGTTATATAGAGTATATCATGTGTAAATTATTCATTATTCACAATGGTTAATGAGAATTCTTCCATTCTCTCTCCTTCTTCTTCCTTTTCCAATTATCTCTGCAAATGTGTGTATTATTGTTTAGCTAGATCTATTCTATGCAAGTTCAGCACATTTACACATCGCCCTGTGGGAGCTCAATCGTGTTGGTGCAGAAGAAGGATGGGACTTGGAGACTCTGTATTGACTATCGGGCATTGAACAAGATCACTATCTGGAATAGGTACATGATCCCATAGATTTATGACCTTCTGGACCAACTCAAAGGAGCGAAATATTTCAGCAAGATAGAATTGAAGTCTGGGTATCACCAGGCACCAATCAAACCATCTGATGTGTGGAAGACTGCCTTCAAATCCAAGGAGGGCCTTTTCGAATGGTTGGTCATGTCTTTTGGGTTGACGAATTCTCCGACAACCTTCATGAGGCTGATGGACGACATCTTGTGGCCATTCACCAACTCATTTGTAGTAGTGTACTTGGATGACATCCTGATCTTCAGCTAGACTTGGGGAGAGCACCTCCACCACATCCGACAGGTCCTCCAAACACTGCAAAAACACAAGTGGTGTGCCAATTTAGGGAAGTACACTTTTGGCATGACCCAGGTTCAGTATCTGGGATACATTATTAATGAGCATGGCATACATGTGGATCCAACCAAGATCCAAGTAATCCAAGATTTTCCATCCCTGACCACTCTAACAGAGATTCATAGCTTTCTAGGTCTTGCTAATTTCTACCGCAAGTTAGTGTTAGGGTTCTCTCATATCACTTGGCCCTTGAGTCAAGTCACCAAGGGAGGAGTGAAAGAAAAAATATTTTCGTTGGAATCTCAACAGAAGGAATTCATAGAATTGAAACATCACCTTTGTTGTGCCCCAGTGCTCACATTACCATACTTGAAACAACCATTTTAGATTGCAAAAGATGCCTCTGAATATTCCATTGGGGTAGTTCTTACTCAACAGGGGCATCCAGTGGCATATCAAAGTGCAACAATGTCCGATACAGTCTGAAATTATCCCACTTATGACAAAGAAATGTATTCCATTGTGCAGGCTTGGCGACAGTGGAAGAATTACATTTTGGGGAAGGAAACAATCATCCACACAGACCATTGACCCCTGCAGTTCATACAGACACAAGGGAAGTTGCAGAACGATTTCCATCAGAAGTGGTCCACACATCTGCAACTGTTTCATTCAAACATCAAGTAAAAGAAGGGCAGCACCAATAATGTTGCAGACTACCTCAGCCGACCACCGATCATGGCGATAACCATCGTGCCCAACTCTTATGGGCACAAGACATCTGATTGGCCACTTCTCTACAAGAGTGATCTAGATTTCGGCCACACATACAAGCCGCCCTTGGAGGGTAACCGAGTTCCAAATTTTCACCTCCAGGATGAACTACTATGTTACCTGGGACACCTTTGTGTTCCTTCAAGCGAGCATTCTAAGATGATTTGGGAAGCACACTATAGTCAGGTCATTGGGCATTTCGAAGTCAATGAAACAATGGCAATACTGCAAAATTATTTCTATTAGCCAAACCTTCGACGGGATGTCGAGAAGTACATCAGATCCTGCACTACTTGTGCCATTGCCAAACCGACCATCAAGAATCAAGGCCTCTATACTCCATTTCCTACCCCTATTCGACCTTGGGAATCCATCTCCATGGATTACATGTCGGGCCTTCCTTCTACTAAGCATGGAAACGACTTTGTTTTCGTGGTCGTCAAGGATTCTCGAAGATGGCTATTATGGAGTCCTACAAGAATAATATCATAGCATAATCCACTGCTAAATGCTTCTTTGAATGAGTGTGGGTACACTTTGGGATCCCACGGTCTATCATCTCATATTAGGACAACGGGTTCCTCATTACATTTTTTTCCAGCCTCTAGTCAATGTTGGATACCAAGCTCACCAAGTCCACAACTTTTCATCCCCAAAACTGATGGCCAGACATAGGTCGTCAACAGTATGATCGTACACATTTTGCGCATGTACAACTCAAATAATCCACGCACATGGGATGAGAGCCTCCCCTATGTGCAACATAGATATAACCGGGCCCTCCACAGCTCAACCGACCATGGCCCCTTTCAGGTGGGCTTGGGATTCCATCCACTATGTCCCATTGACGTAGTCATACCATTTGCAGCTACTCAGGCTGATTCGGCTCATGTCCAGTCTGAAGCTGCCAAGGTGAACAAATTCATTGAGCGCATTCAACACATTCGCCATCAGGTTCATGACATATTCGATAGAGGTAATTCTAAGTACAAGCAACGACATGATCATCATCGGGTGCAACACAACTTCCAGGTGGGCGACAAAGTGTGGCTACATTTGCAGAAAGAGTGCCTCGTTGGAACCCACAGAAAGCTTCGCCCACTCCGATATGGGCCATACTCCATCACCAAGGCTATAGGGGACAATGCCTTCAAGCTCAATATCCCACCATTCCTTGGTCTGCACCCAATTTTCAATGTGGACTGCCTTCGGCCTTACTTTCCACCTCTATTGGACACATCCGACATGGCAGAACAACTCACACCAATAGAGTTAAACCCAGACTACATGGAACAAGACACAACTAATCATATTATGGACACAGAGATCAATAACACCCGCCAGCAGAGGATCCAACTATATCGATTTTTCAAAGCATGCCAACTCCTTCCCCAGGGCAAGTGGCTCACTAGGGACCAAGTTCAGCAAAAGTTTCCTCATCTCATGGAGGAACTCAACGCAATGGGGACCATTGCTTCCTTAGGGGAGAGGAATGATCCAGGTGGATATTGGTGGCCAACCACCTATTCCACTTGGACCCCCACCATTGTTTCTTTCATTTTTTCTGTTTCCTTAATTGTAGCACAATTTACTATTTTTGGTAATTTTTCGGGTCCTGGACTTTCGGAGCCGTTTTGAGGCCCTAAACGACTTTTTTTGGGCATCAACCAGTTGACGAATAAAATCATGATATTCATTATCAATAGTTGTATTCCTCGGATAGATATTTCTAACGATGTGTCATATGCGTCAAACGAAGATAGTATGCCAAAGTTACGACCTCGAGAAATTGATGTACCAATTTACCCTAACATGGCCTATATTATGGCGTCTCATCTCCTAAGGTTAGGTTTTTTGGATGTTTAGGGTTTCCATTGTTTCTCAATAATATATAGGCATTCGAGCCTCATTTTAACATAAATTTTAGAGGCATGTATCCACCACATCTCTTCTCAGAGATAAGCTACCAGCACCCTAGCTAGTTTATTTCTATTATGTTTGTAAACAAATTTCAATTCTTTGATATTAATGAAATGAAGTGTTATTTCCACTACATATTTGTATTCATGGTTATTTGTGTATTTTGTTGTGTTCCTGCATAAATCCGGATCAGCTAGCTTGTTGTGAGCCTCTAGAGTGGCTAGGAGTATCTTTACGTGATGCCTTTATATTCCATGTTTGTTATTTATGATTTGTTGTTGATAGTGGATGCCCTAGCTAGGGTTTTGATGCATTAGAGAGTTTTGTATTGTGATAAGCTTAAAGGACATCTTGTACTATCTTGTGATAAGTTGTTGGTGTGTACCTGTAACTTAATTTTTTGTATATATGAAGTGTACTTTGTTGTCCAAACTTTGTGTACTTGCATATATGATTTTAAACTTATGTTCTCATGGTGATTGAGTAGTTTCTAGTGCTAATTGTGTTTGTTGATTTAACATAATAGTGAGAATATTTTGTTGAGTGATTTGACAAGTAAATAAAATCTAAAAAGGTATACATATTTATAAAAAAAAAAAAAAATTGTTATAAGTTGGGGGATGATGCCCTTAGAGATGGAAATAGAGTTCCCTTGAAGTACATTGTTTAAATATTTATTTTCTTAGGTTACCTTATGTATTTTGTTAGATAGAATTGAAATATATGTTGCAGTAATTTATATTTTATATTCATTGATAAGGATAAAATTTCACATGAAATAGATATGTGAAACCTCAAATAAATGAGGTGAAATTTATGAATTTGTATTAATCATGGTTCTCAAAATTTCTACATGTTATCAGAGTTGATTTCACTAAAATCTCTCTCTTTGTAATGAGGGAGTTGGGAATTTCAGTTGTTTTGTACCTAAGAGAGGTGCTTCACATATTATAGGTTGTTGATAATGAAACCCTGCTTCACTTGAAAAGAAGTGTTTGAAACCTAGCAGGTTATTCTACTTGATTTGTTGTATACTTTTCTTTGATGTGTTCCTTAGATTTTATAGGGATGACTAGTCTCATTATTATAGAGTTGAATAGGTTGGAAGGTGCTTCCAATTTAATATCTTGGAAGTGTAGGTTGCAAATTCCATTCAAAGAGGTTGATATTTGGGAAGCATGTTAATACAAATATCAATGTCCCTACTGATCCCAAAAAATTGATCGAACAAATAAGAAAGGGGTGAAGGAAAAAAAAAACATTCTTGATCCATCGAATGATCATTTGATCACTCACATTGCAAAGAAGAATACCAACAAGGAGAATTATGATGTTTTAGTTGCATTATACCTAAGTTCTAGTGTCTCTAGGAAGATGCTCCTGAGAAACAAGCTTCGAGTCATATGCATGGGAGACACATATATAGTGGTTATATACTTGGAAATGATCACAAATTTGAGAGATTAGTTGGTTTCCATGGGGGAAAAATGGTGGATGGGAAGTTGGTGTGGGTTTGCTTCATATTGGAAACCCTTTTTCCAAGGTGTTTATGCTCATGATATTTTATCATCTTTTGATCAGCTTTGGGATGACTTTGTGAAGGAAGATATAAGGTTTGAATCTTGTTTAGCTAAGAAAATTGAAGTAGAATACCTAGCCCTCATTGGGAATATGAGGAAGGAAAATAAGAAAAGATATAAGAAGGGAAAAAATGAATTAGAATCAAGACAAGGTAATAATGATTTGATTAATGTGAATTTTTTAGGTTTCAATAGAATGGACATTATGCCAACCAATGTCTAGAGAAGAAGAAAGGAAAGGCCAAGTAGATGATATAGGTTGTAAGGAGTGCAGGGATTATATCATCCCAAGTACTTAAGACTACCTTCTCCATGTTCTCTTGTTTATATTCCAACATTATGTCAAGTCTTGGGTAGTATGTGGAGAATGTGGCATAGAGACATATGACTTATGATAGGAAACTCTCCAATATGATTCAAGAGAAAGAGGGAGGAATGTGTATGGAGTTTGGTGATGATGATACCTATATTGTGAAGGGATTGGGATCGATTTCCTTTTGGATGATATTAGGTGATGTTCTTGAGTTGAATGATGTTTTGTTTGTTCCTAGTTTGAAGAAAAAGATTCTTTCATTTTCTTGTATGATAGATATGCATTGTTTGGCCAAGTTTGATGCTTCTAAGGTCATCGTTGAAAATTGATACCCATGTTGTCAAAAGGGTTTTGAATTAGAGGTTGTTATAGAGTGAAGGTAGATCCAATGAAACGTGGTGGTTTGGTGCATAATTGTACCAAGTTGTGTGCTATTTGGCATAGGTGTTTTGGTCACTTACACTATGGAGTGCTTCATCTCTTGAAGAACTTAGTGCATGGATTGTCAAACTTCTGGGTAAATAAGGAAGGAGTATGTAGAGGATATGTTCTTGGAAAACATGCCAAGGATAATTTTCCAAGATGTGAGAAACAAATGAGAGGGAGTCTCAATATAATCCATTTGGATGTGTGTAGACCCATGTCTTCCACTTCTTTTAAGGTAATATATATATTGATACTTTTATTAATGTTTCCACATGCAATACCTAGATTTATTTTATGAAAACTAAGGATGAAAGGTTATGTAAGTTCACAGAGTTCAACTCCTTGGTTAAAAAGTAGACAAGGAATCATATTAAAGTGGTTTTTTCAAATAATGGAGGTGAGTATACCTCCATGAATTTTGATTCTTTTTACAGGGAAGTAAGGATCAGGAAGGAGTTGACAATACCATACAACCCACAACAAAAAGTGGTTACTAAGAGGAAGGACAATAATATTTTTGAGATTTCTAACTCTCTGACTCATGGCATGGATTTTTCTATGTGACTTTGGTAAATAGCCTATAATACAATCACATATATTTTGAACAAGTGTCCTTGCATGATATTGAAGGAAAAGACACCATAGGAGGCATTCACTAGTGTGAAACTAGAGGTATCACATATTCATGTATTTGTTGTCCAATTTATATGCATGTTCCTAAAGAAAAGAGGACTAAGTAGGAACCCTTGAGTATCAAGGGTATTTTTACTAGATATAGTGAGACTTATAAATCTTACAAGATCTACATTCCAACATGGTGAAATACTTTGGTGAGCCTAAATGTGAATTTTGATGAGGATGTGTGGTCCTCTAACTCATAGGTATCTCCTTAAGTGATTAAAGGGAGTGAGGAGATTGTTATTCCATAATCTAATTCAAAGGTAAGAGAAGAGTTAGATCCATGTGTGGATGAGGAGAGCCTAAGGAAGGATATTTACTTCAACCCATATAAATAAAAAAATGGCATACTAAAAAATTGCAAGATGCATGGCATCATGTAGGATAATTTAGATATTTAATGTGGGAAATTAAACCTCCTATGGTATATCCAAACCATGTTGCATTAGATACTTCCATTTGTGAGCCTTCTAGTTATTTTGAGGAAGTGTTGTGTGATGCCTTGATGAGGGAGAATCATGTTTAGGTGACAATTCATTTAGAGGGGTAAGTGATTGGTTCTAAGACTATGATATATCTATATGTGAAAAATAAATATTTAGTTGAGATTAATTAGGAAAAGATTAGTGTTAGTGAAAACCATTTCCTCGCAAAGAGGGAGTTTTTTTATTTTGGGTTGCTCAAAAATTATTTGCACCGTGCTATGGGTGACTTCACGTGATTTGGGGTGCATAGTAAAACCCTAGACCCTTATTTGTCTCTTAGACATTTTGAATCATGACATTTGTAGAGATTTCTATGAGTGGTTTCTTGACCTTGGACTTCGTGATAAGTAGCACACTACTTGAGGAAGAACTTATCTTATGTGGGGTTTCTTTCATGGGAAGTGGACCTACCTTAGAGGAGGAGAATTGGGTATTCAAAGGGAGGGTTACTAGCCCTAGGAACATTTGGACCACTTCGAATTCCTTAAGAGGATGGGTGTTTGACTTGAGGATTATTGTGTTGAGGGTGGGTTTCTTGGGGTTGTTTGTGGACTGAGACACATATGTTGAAGAAAAAGGTTAGAGAATTGGATACCTATTTCAAAGAGTGATGAGTATTTCAAAGAGTGATGAGACTTATGATGAGGATAACTTGACACTTGGATCCCATGTTTGGAAATAACACCACTTGAGGATTCATCTTTTGACATGTGTACACCTTGGAAGAAGAGTACTTTTCTTAAAGACATTGTCTTGAGGATTCATCTTTTGACATGTTTACACCTTGGAAGGAGAGTACTTTTATTAAAGACATTGTCTTGAGGATTATATTTGGTTTCTTACATAATTATTCCACTTTACCATTCTTGGCCTCCCTCACCCACTCTATATAAAGGGAGGAGAGAGTCTTTGATTGTAGCAAGATAATTTAAAATTTGAATTGTTGTATCTTGATGAGGAACTTTTATTAAGTATTTTTACTTGTCTTAATTCAAAGGAGGAGGGTTTTAGTGTTTGTGAGAGGAAAATATTAGAGAAGAATGGATAAGGTATGGTTGAAATCCCTACATGATCAGGACCTAGGGTTTGTGGAAAATAAACCCTAGAGGAGACTTGGAGAGTTTATGTGAGGCAATATTGGAGAAAGATTAAAGGTGGACTTGTTGGTGTTGATGTTATCTTGTTGTTGATCCATTGGGGTGACTAGGAGTATCTTGGTGTGATTCCTTACTATGCCATTGTTATAGTTGTATTTGGTCACTCCTAACTAGATATGACTTATTGGCCATTCAACTTTAATTGGTGAATGATTCCTCCTCTTCCTTCATATAGTTTTTCTTCATTAAATTCAGGCCTACAAGTTGTCTTCATGTAATTCATGAGCTACTCGTGACTTTCCTTTATGAAACACACAACCACCTTCAACAAAGTTTAAAAAATAATTAATGTGCACTCTTAAGTGGAGATAATCAATTATGTACGCCTATATAGCCCAGATCTCCATCCCCAACTGTCTTAACTACATTTCCTTGATATAAATATGAGTTATTTATTGGGAGAAGGTGCAAGAGACATTGAGAGAAAATATATTCTAGAGAAATTCTCAGAGGAGAAACCATAGATTTGTATTGCTTTCCCCTTTTCAAATCCTCTTGATTCTAAATTTATTTTTAACTTCGATTTGGGTCAAAATATTTCATATTTTTCTCAACCATAGCGAAGTTGGAGAGTATAGGCATAGTATAAGAAAATAGATGTTCGAGGTTGTAGGAAACTAGACTCTAGTGATGAAGGTGTCGGGAAAATTAAAAAAAAAAAATTATGGTACATTTTATTTGGTAATTTTATTTTAATTTATAATTTGAGGATGTGTTGACCGCTTGATGTTAGTTAGAATTAATGGATAGCAAATTTAAGTTATCATTCTATGTATTTATCACAATTCACATTTATATGTCCATTTGGATTTGAGGAAGGTTTTTTGTTGGAGTTGTGTAGGTCTAAAGAAAAGTTTCAAATCATGAGAAAGTATTCGGATTACATGAGAATGACATAAAGGGATTATCCATTTGATCACAAGTATCCTACCATCCTCTTTCCTTAGGTAGTTACCTTTTCTAACTGACCAATTCTGAAAACATGTAGTTATCTTCTATCCACTCTCTTAGTGATTCACACTATTCATTGGGAAAATTTTCCCTAAAAAAAAATTGGTGACTCCACTAGGGAGAAATTTTTGAGTTCTTCCTATGAGTGTCCCTCTCCTCAGTTTGGTCCATATTTCTAAATATTCATTTGAATTTTACCTTTAACATATTTCCTTTTTTTTTATAAAACTGTTTAAGTGAATTGTTTTCCTTTTTGGACTGATGCACGCGACTATTTTCAGTTATAGACACAAGAACCCATGATTTTTCTTTAGAAAAAGTGCAAGTACACACAAGTTTCTGTAAAGAAACTTGTGGGCACCTCCTATAGATTGCAAAACATTGTTACAATTTAAGAATTTACTTACCTAGATTTGAGTCTTTCTATAAATTTGGGGGTTTTGGGTCCTAGTATCAAGGATTTAACTTGGTTTCCATTACTGAATTGGTCATTGGAAACAATAAAATAAATAAATAATATTTCTTTGTGTTTTAATTCCTTTTTTTGTAGCATTTCGTAGTTATATTTCTAGATTGTTTTGATTTGTAGGGTGCATTGATCAAATTTGAAACAAAAGTTGCATTGCATATGTAGTTAAGTTGGTCTCTTTACTGTTTGATTTTCAAGGTTTTTTGTAAAAAAGATCAGAATAAAAAATCAAGATAATTATTTATCAGTAATCAATATCAGGATAAACAATCAAGAGTATTTATTCTAATCAAGATAAACAATCAAGAGTATTTATTTTGATCTTTATTACTCTTTGTTTTTGTTTATTCTTTGAGTTCAAAGTGGTTGATCAACCACCCCATTAGTCTTGAAGGATTAGAGGTATCCCTCTAAAATTTAAGAAATAACTACTACTAGGTGGAGGTTGGTTGGTATTGAACCCCCAACAAGTGAGAAAGAAGAAGAAACACACACAACCTTGAATAGACTTGAAAGGGAAGATCCTAAAGAATATGAATCTAAATCTGATGAGTTATCAGTAGAAGAATTCTTGAGAGGAAAAGAAGGTCACGATAATATATCAAGAAGGGTGTGATCCTCATACTTAAGATCATTTTTAGGTTGAGTATATTCCTAATCCATCTTAATCCCATTTTAATCCTCCATTGAATCATCCTCTAAATCACATTTATTTTCCAAGTATGATAATTCCCACCCATATATACAGCTCCACATTTTCACAAAAATACTCTTTTCCAGTGGTTTGAGATGGTCAATACTGCTAGCACATTAGGCATCATTCCTCTTAACTCTAACATTTCCATTAGGTGCATTAATTTCTCCATGTTCATGCCAACTAGAAAAATTGGGACTCTTATCACTACCCCTTAGAGCGATGGAAACATCTCCTTTGGGATGCCACCTTCTAGCATAATATTGATTCCTATTACCACAAATATTCCACCTTTTAGCACAATTTTTCACCTTTTGACATGACAATAGGAGCCGATGTTGCCCTATTTTTTCTGTTCTCTTTTGGGTGTGGACACATCCCTAGATATATACCTTCTATACATAGTGGTTTTATTCCCTTTTATGGTATTCTTGTTTATCTAAAATGTATCTGAACCGACGAATGGGTGTGAGACTCAGTAATTGAAAGATTAAATAGACAATTCATGAAGGTCAATAAACTACGTAAGAAATGTAAATGTGAAATTCAAATAGGAAAAAAATAAAATTGTGAGAGGAAAATAGAGAATTAAATGTATAAGAAAATTGAATAGGAGAGATGGATAAGGAATGGGAAGTGAAGATCCATGGATATTGGCCTCCCCTTACCCACCAACTCTCCCTATTTCCTCATGTAATCCCATTCTCAATGGGTCTTTTGGCTAGGAGAGAATGGGTCTATTGTTTTAATGAATAATACCATGCAAGAACATTGTTAGTTCCATTCATAATTTTATTCTCCCACTAGAATTTAATGAATGACAACATCTCTAGAATGATCACCGTCCATCTATACCTCAGATAAAATCAAGGGTGGAAAATTATTTTTTGTTAGGCATTGTTTCTATTTCTAGTCTTTTGAAACCAACAATCCTCTCTTCATTTAGGTTGTTTGTTTTGTATAAGTCAAATTCTTAATATCCAAGTCGAATTCTCAACTACCTCATGCATTTTTCAACTGCCTAGGACATTTTCCCATATCGTTGTGACGTTTTACTTTGTGCCAGGAAAATCTCACATTCCCTTGGGCATACAAATTAATTGCTAAGAATTTTTTATCTACTGAGACTATAATACTCTCTCCCTAAGAAATTGAATTGCTTGTTGGTTGATTATTTTTCATTGCTAGTCGATCCCTTCACTTTCTAGTTGACATAACTCCCTCTAGTCAATTTGAATACCATTGGGTTGAATTCTTCAGTGTTGGGGTGTTTAAATTAATTGTCATTTTGAAATTAAGACCGTTGGAGAATATTATCATTCCCACATGCCGTACATTTCACTTTTGGGTGAATTTCTTTCGTGGAGTTGATCTTTTTACCTCTATGGTCAACTTAATTTATTTTCTAGTCAATTTGCATTGCTGGTCGACTTAAATTATAGTCTTGGTTGAATTTCATTTACCTGGTCAACTTAATTACTTTGTTGGTCGATTCCTTACCTGTTTAACTCATTATCTGGTCGATTCGACTTCCGACAAGTTATATTAATTTCATTACTAATCAACTTGACTCAAGTATGGTTGACTTTAGTCATCTGGGTAAACCTTCTTTTTTATTGATATGAGCCCCAATTTTACTAGGAGGTATTTTAGAGGTTTCTCGGTGTTTTATATTTTGTTGGTTGTTCTAGATGTTGTTGGGTGAATTCCTACTAGCATAGGTGTATTTATAAGTTGTTGGAGGAATTTCTACTTACCTAGGCGGTTTTAGATGTTACTGGGACATTTTCATTAATTGTTGGTTTCCCAATTCTCCCTTTAGAAATTTCTCTTCATCGTTGGTCACCCAATCCTCCCTCTGATCCTTTATCTCCATTGTTGATCAAACCAACTCATCCATTGAGTAGTTTGATTCACTATTGGTTGACTCATTCCACTAAGATATTTTTCCTCTTTTTTGTTTGTCTAAATTCACTTGCTAGTCAACTAGAATTCCACTCTGGTTGATTGGGATTTCTATTGGTCAATTCATCTTCCTTGGTGAACATGGTCCTGGTAACTGATTTATGACCATATTTACAAGCCACTGGAAAATAGGTTATTCAGAGTGGAGACCTGAGATTGGATGGCTCATTAAGAATATAGACTTTTCACTACATTGTCATCTACTTTCTTGTGTGCAGAAAAGTTTGAGAACAAAGGGGATTGTAGTTTGTTGTTTCCATTAGTTGCAAAAAGAAGGCCTTACATCCATTAGAAGGGTAGAGACTACACTAAGAACATATAATTCACATAGAATCAGAATCTGGTCACTAGCTTTAGAATATTTGTGGATAATCAGTCTTTATTGATTAGATTGGTATTGTGTCATGAGATGGTCGTGGTGTCTAGGTTATAATTAGGAGAAGGAATTGTAGCGAGGGAGAGGAGAGAGATATTTGAGAGACACAAAGGAATAGATGCCTAGTGGATTTTTTGCAGACAAATCTCTATATATAAGATTGATCCATTCAAAAGTAAAAATATCCTTGTACATTCCAGAGGATAGAGGCATAGTAGCCTCATTGGAGACAAGAGAGAGAGAGAGAGAGAGAGAGAGAGAGAGAGAGAGAGAGA
>SNQJ01S0002682.1:204879-293724 GCA_010110895.2 Picea sitchensis
GAGAGAGAGAGAGAGAGAGAGAGAGAGAGAGAGAGAGAGAGAGAGAGAGAGAGAGAGAGAGAAGAATTTGTCCACACAATATCCATGTTGGTTAAGTGAGTCGGCTATAAGTCTCTCGTTTACGGATCATTTGTAGGGAGCACAACCATTTCAATTATGGGAAACCCTTTTGATGTAATTTATCCTCCTAAGACTCGTTACCAAATGGACTCATCCTTCACCCTTGGTGGTGGAAACATACCAGGGGTAGTTTCACGAGAGGTAACATTATGAAGGTACTTTTTTGGGGTAATCTTCATTTCATTTCCACTACTAATTTTCCTTTCTTGGAAACATTAAATCCACTATATTTGACAAAGTTGACCAATGATCTAATGTAGTATAACCCTAAATAGCCTCCTATCCTAACTGAGTTTCCTTCTAACATTCCTATGTTTGAAGGTAAATTTGGAGAAGATCCATCAAATCACATTATGATATTTCATCTATGGTGCTCCTAAAATTTGTTAATGGATGATAGTATTCGATTGTGACTTATCCAACACACAATCACTAGGGTCATAGTGAAGTGTGACATTGAGTTGCCATAATCATTGGATAACAATTTTTCATCCTTGACAATGGATTTTTAAATGTATTTCTAATTGTTGATCCATTATAAGACATAGACAAAGTTGTTAACATCACTTCAACAGAATACATCCACCCATATTTCTGGCCATATTCACGAGTGGAGAAGAAGACATTGAATGATCAAAGATAGATCGTTGACCAATTCTTGGTTTATTTTCTTGTGAAATCCTTAACATCTTATATTTTCAAATATATTGTCATATAAAGGGTAGCTAGCAAAGAAGAGGTAATTGTGAAAGCCCAACAATTGGATATGATTTATTCTCAATATGAGGTTTATATGAGATTTTTTTAAATACATCGAGAGCATAGACTGGCCTTACTATACCTAAACTAGGACCTCATACTGACTAATTCTCTTAAACATTCCCTTCTCTAAAATGGGGAAATGACTAATTTTGTTGTGCATTAAGTAATGCCCCATATTAATAGTAATAATAATAATACAATAAAAGTAATAATAATGATAAATAGTTAAATAGTACAAGAATAGAAAGTAAAGAAATATAGATAAATAAAAATAATTACACTCAATTAAGTTAAGTTGAGATAAGAAAATAATTACTTTATTATTAACAAAATGGTAAAATAAGAGAAGTTATGGAGGAATCAATTAAGTTAAGTTAAGATAAGAAAAATGGAAATTTGCATGATGATAGGTGGAATCTATGCATGAGGTTTCTTTGCATGGATATGTAAGAAAGACTCTATATATTTCGAGGTGGAAAATGAAGGGAGACATATTTTTTCTGGTGCAATTGAGGAACATGCTTGAAGGTTTGCATAGTTGGTTGATTGAGGGCTCGAGGACTCTCAATCGTGATGATTGAGGGGATTGGTTGGGAGGAGAGTCGCCCCCCACACTGTTGTTGCAACATGTTGGATCAAAACTTGGATCATAATGGATCGACATGCATAGAATTATAAGTAATTCAAGGTCTTCAATTCTCAGGTAATCTCCTCACCAATTTGATGTCATGTGAATTATGCAATTAGTATTTATTTACCTAATCAAGTTTATGGTTACAATTTATGTGTTTTTATATCCACTATATTGGTTTTATGTAGTATATATTTAATGGATAGATGAGCCATTACATATGGTATCAGAGCTTAGGTTCTACCCTTAGGACCTATGGACCTTTCCATGTAGGAAATCCCCCCCCCCACCGCAAAAAAAAGAAGAAAACAATTACAAATACTACACTTCTCATTATATGTTGAGTATATCATTTGGACCTATGGGTTATGGGTTGGTGATTTGATGGAATGTATTAGTATATAGATGGAATTCCTGCCATTCTTGTCAAAATCTAAAGCCCTGATTAAAACCCCAATTGCATCTTCAACACAAACAACGAGTTATAGCTTGAATTCTTGTGAAAGGGGGAGGATTCTTATATCATACATAGTCGGCATGTGAACAAATAATGCACCAAATTCCATGCACTATCACATGAAATGAGCACCATAGGAAATGAATGGGAAATTTCCTGGCACTGTCCCAAAAAAAATGTACAAAGGGAGATCATATTAAAAAAATAAAATGCATGTAAATTCATATCCAAATTCATGGAGCTTCAGCTCAATTCTACATCAACATTGGATATTGTTCTATTGATGTGCCCCTTGAAGGACGACTTGGGTATAATGGAAATCCATTCTTCCCAGTAGGTATAATATATTTTTATCCTTTGACCTCATGGATTGATGGTCTGTTTGGATTCAATTTTAATGAACACATTGTTGAGGAGCTCCCATCTCGTTCCATGCTTCTATCTCAAGATTGAGATTGATAAGACTCACAAATATTTCCTTCCAGTACTTTTGAACATTTGCAGTACACATATTGAGTAGTTTAGCATTTCAAAAAGGATTTTTCCCTACAAATTTGTTAATTTAGTAATTCACAAAAATTCGGTGAAAGATACATTTCATTTGGTGATTTTACTCTGAATTTTAAAGTTAACATAGGCTCCATAGAGTTCAATATTGTTATTTGACATGATATTCCTCAACAACTTCTCAATTATTACAACCAAATCCTTTTGCACTTCAATTGTGCCACCTAGACCCAGTTTGGCCATGAGAAATTTGAGCTCAAAAGTAGGCGATCCATTCACGACAGGTACAAATGGTGCTTTCGAGGCCAGACACATAGACTGGGCTACTTTAGAGGAGATTATAGAGTAACTGTGACATTTTGATTTTGAATTGTGTTTTTCGAAAATTGGGAGCCCTGGATGGAATTGAAAATAATGTAGGTGGCATTGTTGGGAAGGAATGAGCATGCACCACAAATTATAGGATTTTTGGTTGAGATTTTATAGAGTTCAATTAGGTTGTCTTCATACACCATGCTTTTTAATAAACCACAAAATATGTGGTTGTCATACTACACACCTCCAACCTATCTAAGTTTATAGATTCAACCCCCTAATCGTTAAGTTTGAGTTTTTATCATTTTGAATTTAAATCTATAAATTTAAGACGAGAGACGTGAAATTGTTTTTTTTTAATAAAGTTTTGTAATTTTGTAATATGAACTAAAGGTGCAAAGTTTAAACTAGAGTATGTGAAAAATATTTTATAAGGAAACCAATGTTCATGACTAAATGAAACCAATGCTCATGCATGACTAAATGCATTTTGCATTCATTGAAAATATAAGTATTCTAGGTTAAATTAGAATAAATTACATTCATTAAAAAAAAAAAGTAAAGGATTTTACATATGAATATTCTTCTGAATAAAATTCTAACTATATCTTATTATAGAATTGGATAGATTAGAATATATTGAGGAAGGAGCATGCTCCTAAGTTATAGTGAATGGGGTTCATTGTAACAATAGATATATAATAAAATGTTAAAGTCTTTATCTACTCAACATTACTCAACATTGGTGGCAATAAGGTAAGACTTTAAATTTATTTTGTATTCAAGTATAGAAGGTAAATATAAAGGAAGGGATGTGTGAAGATAGTATAAATGTAGTATAATAGTGATAAAACAAATGGTTAGTTGTTGAATTATTGTATATTTAGAAGGATTTAAGTTGATACATAATACTTTTTTTCTTTTTTCTTTTTTTTTTGTATTAACGAGATTTTTTTTTGTATTAACGAGATTTGAAAATGAAAACCTAGTAATAAATAAGTAATTTGGTAATAGAAAATTTAGGGTTAATTTGAATGATTGATAAGAGGTAGTAACTTAAGTCATAATTAATGATTATTTGGTTGACTTTGCTCCAAGGACGTCACATCTTGAAGAGAGGAAGAATGATATACTCAACATATAATGAGAAGTGTAGTGTTTGGAATTTGTGTTTTTGTTGGGTTTCTCTTAGTTATTTATTTCAATCATGGTTAAGCTAGGTTTTCATATTTGAAAATGATGCATAGACTTGATTTTTAGTAGTAAATGTTGGTTTTCTTCATGTGCTTGTTGATGTTCCTATCATTTTATGAGGTAATTGGATTTTTACTAAATAACTAGGGTTCAAATTACACTATTGGAAGATTTTTTTAATATGTAGAAGCTATTGTAAATCCTTTATCTTGACTTGTCACTATACAATGGAGACTTGCATAAATGTATTAAGTCTAGAAAATTTGATGAATTTGTTATCAATCAAGGTTTCCTTATCTTGAAAGTGAAGACCTGATGTGGTAGTGGTTAAGGATTGTAAGCTAATTTTTGGATGTATGTAAAATAGAACCTATTGCATACATCTCAACCATATCAATGAAAGCTTCCTTACTTGAATAGGCCTTCTAAATCTGAATTTTGATTATTTAAAGCATAATAGTGAGGCCAAACAATATTTTAATGTTGAAATTCATCAAATTTCACTAGGAGGGAAAATAATATATGACTAGAGATTTTGACTTTAGAGAATGAGATTTATGTGAAAATCAATAGTGTATTCAGACAATGAAAATATATGAAAACTTTAGTACATTGATAGGGTGACTATACATACCTCATAAATTTCCAACTTCCTTGTTGAAATGATAATAAAGAAACAATTGGTATATAGGTGATCACATGGAACTTATAGTACTAAATGATCCTTTGGAGAGTTAGCTTGGGATAACAAATGTAAACATGTAGATCCATGTAGGATGAATGTTTTGATGATATTTCTTGCATTAGATATAAAATCTAGTATTTTTTTATGAACCAAGGGAGGCATATATAGGTTTAAATTTATATGATATGACCCCAAGGGGGGCATATATGAGGCCAAATGTACATGTAATGTGTGTGTATATATATATATATATATAATAGGGTTGGAATAATACTAAAGGGGCCTCATGTGTAGGTGTGAATAGGTATATATAGAGATCATGTATTCATTATTAAGGACATATGAATTGTGATGTATGAATGTATTTGGTTATGTGGAGGAGGTTCTCCTATTATTTAAGGAGTTATTGTGTAACTCATATCTCTGATCTATATTGGAGTTGCGCTACACACTCACATTATTGTACATGGTGTTGAATTCTATTATATTCTATTATCTTAAGCATTTGGAACATAACATTTGGTATCAGAGAATCGATCCTAGAGTTTTTCTTCTCCACATGAGTCATCTTAACATTTTCACTATAAATTTTTTCGGGCCACTTCAGAAAGAGAAACTTGGAGATTACTTAGAAGACATATCAAGGTACCTGTGTACAAATTTGAGCTTATTGGTTTTTATACTTTTTAATATATACCTTGTGGAAGATAGGGTTTTTGACTAGTCATATAACTAGTCTCAAATAGGTGTTTTGTGTAAAACAAGCATATCTTCTTCAGTGAGGATCCAAATTCTATGAAACTAGTTGCATTTGAAAGAGGATGGTCCTTTTTATTTTTGGTAAAAATTTTAGAATCTGGTATTAAATATTGGACACGTGGCATTCTATACAAGTTCTCTTTCCAGAAAAGGACGCAAATCAACAAGGTTTAGGAAATTACCACAACTTTCATTTGGCACATCAAATTTTGGTTAGACTTGTAGCATTATAGATAATACATATTAGAGTACTACATGATGAAATTTTTGACTCAGAAGGGCCTAAATTTCACAATTATATCAAAAGGAAGGTCAGCCAGAAGGATAGAATCAAAATCAGGGTTTCGAAGGTATGTTCACTTAAAATTATCATAACTTTTGATTGGGATGTCTGATTGAGATGATTCAAAAGCCGTTGGAAAGAAAACAAAAATAGAAGATTATATTGGAACAAGGATTATAACTATTTTAGATCAATATTCTTAATATATTGAAGTTGTAATTTGAATGTTTGGGTTACACCTCAATTACGCATCAATGGAAATGCCTAAGTTTAGTGGAGATGAAGATAAAGATGAAATCAATCCCAGGGAATGGTTGAGGATGATAAAGAAAACTAATTTAAGACCTTTTATGGAAACAATTTTATTAACTAGTGAATCTTTCAAGTTGTGGGATAGCCTTGATAAATGCACTAAACTCTCCCCCACATGGGAATTTTTTGAAAACTCTTATCAAATAAATGGATCAATGATACAAAAGGGAGGAGATGTATAAAATTCAAGAGGAATTAAAAGAAGAAAAAAAAAATATCAGGAAGAAGGGTAATGGCATATATAAGATGCAAGACCTTAATGAATCACTCGTTAAAGAATTTAAAAAACTAAAATAGAGAATGAGTAGTAAAGGAAAGTGGGAAAATGATGAATCCCCCCCTTCTCTCCTAGGGTTGTGCAACCTACCAGTCAAGGATATTCAAATACCTGAGACAAATTAGTTCTTCGAGCCCCCAACAGACCCTAGAAAAATTTACATAGACCATGTTTGTTACCACGTAGGTTAACTTCACCCACGACTGTGCTCTCTGGCGCTTCTAGTAACATTGAGTGGTGAGCGTTAGCTCCTCCACTAAGCTCCTCTCCAAATGAAACTTCAGGCTATGACCTGGCATTAAACCCTGAAAGGCACTTCAGACTTCAACGTTCGGGAGTTTTGAACATTCCAACTCATTTTCCTCTCGAAGTGCTTCACACCCGAAGTGACCGATTGAGCACCACGTGCTCCAATAATTAACGACTGGAAATTTCCCTCTATGATCTGACGACACACATCCACTTCATATCGACAACCATGCTCTCATTCACTAGATCGGCCTTCGAGAGTTTTTGGATACTCTACCTTTGTGTTTTCTCTGAAGGACTCTTTCTCTGATCTCTGCCACGTGTCCTCTCTTGATCCTATGGTATTGTTCTCCTCTCTCTTTGTGACTTCGTGAAAACTTGAATTTTTCTCCGCGCAAGACTTTTGAAGCTCTACCTTTTGAACTCTCCAATATGCTTCCATGTGTCCTCTCGATACAGACGATTAGGATTTAATTCACAGCCTAAGGACTTCGGTGATCCTCACTCCTCAACACTTCAAAAATCTCTAGACCACGAAGTGATGAAAGACTCCATGGCTACCCTTCGTGTAACTCTCCCAGATATGATGGTCTAGAATGATCTCGCTTCCTCCTGAACGGATATTGCTTGCTAATTTGGGGAATCTTAAAGGGATCCTCCCTATTGAATAACTTTCCCTCCCTATCTCTTCTGAGCTTTTTATTCCTTCGAACTGCTAACTCCTCAAAGAGTTTTCTTAGACACTTAGTCGAAATCGAGCCTGTTCATGCCTTGCAACAAGTCTTCCTCCACAACTTAGCTTCTTTGTGGAAAAATGTGCACACCTTGCAACAGTTCTTCACACTCTTCTGCAAATACTCTTAAGTTACTCCTCCTTGGATTCTGAGTCAAAGGAATCTGTCGACGCACCCCTTGCGGACAATATGCACTCCTTACATACAAGCTCCACGTTATCTCTCATGAACTTGTTCCTTCTCGACACTCTAAACTTCTCAGAATGACTTCTTCGATACTTAGCCAAATATCGACCCTGCACACACCTTGCAACAAGCTTCCTTCAATTTAACTCTTGATGGGAGATTGTGCACTCCTTGCAACAGTTCTTATATGGCTCAATTGTTCCTCCTGAACAATATGACTCTGAGTGTGTTTCCTCCTACGCACACTTTCGAGATATCTCTCCTAAACTTTCTGAGTCAAAACAGACTCTGTCAACGCACACCTTGTGGACCCTTATGCACTTCTTGCAAAAACAAGTTTCACGTTATCTCTTCTAAGCTTCTGAGTTGAACTAGAATCTATCAATGCACACCTTGCAGACACTATGTAGTCCTTGCACAAGCTCATAGAAAAGAAACAATTGAAACTTATCTAATATCTCACAGATTCATAGATTCAACCATGTAAATGCATTCATAACATAAGAACAAGTAATAACAAAGAATTAAAATTAACATAAAGCCTACCATTCAATCATTCAGATAGACACAGTAACAACAACACCAAACATTTGGATCAAGTCTTCTTTGTTATATTCATTGAAATGATATGTACATGGACTCATACACTTCTCTTCAACATCTCTCAGCAACTCCTAACAACAACAACTCTCTGCAACTTTCAACTAAATTGCAACAACAACAACTCTCAGTAGCCTTCAGTTACAATAATCTTCAACAGTCTTCAACTAAATTGCAACAACCTCATTTGGGAAATAATACATCTATTTATACAAAATGAACTCATAGATATTTTCTCTATGTTGGCACAGGGGCAGACCCAGGGTTCAATGCTTCAAAAATGCACCAACAAAACCCTAACTATTGTCCCTTTCGGAAACACCTGCGAAGCAGATGAAGTCTCACCCGAGGTAGAGGCAAGGGTAGTTACAGGGCTCAAGTGTCTGCAACCTTAGCTGGGACACAGATCTGTGATTATACCATGCTAACAAAGCACTTAGTAGTTAATATTCATCAGTATTTAAACCTTATCTACATTGCATATTCAAACCCTAATTATAGAGCAACGCAGTATTCAACAAGATCTAACACATCTAAGCACTTAGCACATGGAACAAGAACATATCTAGCATTTATTCACATCACTCAAGCACTAAGCTATCATACTAGATTTATCTAAACATTCATTATTGCACTTAAACTTAAATTGTATACACAAGACAATAACCAGAATGCACAAAGCAGCCATAACACATGATATACGTGGTTCACCCCAGTGTGGGGCTACGTCCACCAACTCCTGTCTTCTTTATTATCTTTTGTCAATCTCATTACATGCACAGAGCCCAAAAAACCCACTCCACATAGGACATGAGATCCGCGCACCTCACCATATCCTCCTTCCCTGAGTTAGGTCACAACACAATGACTTCTTACACAGTCAGCACACATGCCTCTTATAGTCACTTGCACTTATCTCTACAAGTATTAACATATAACATGCACAAAGTCTCTAGCTCTGCACTAAGTCGATTCTACCAGGTCTCTCCTTCTTACATCACCTATATTCCTATTTATACATTACAAAATGGGCCTAAACATGGGTGAACCCATGAGGCGACATCCCATACTCGTTACATAAACCCTAAATCCAAAAATTTCCCTAAAAAGGGGTCAATATCCCACGATCTCCTCTTCGACTTGTGCTCCGCCTTCAACCAGCCTGTCGAAGTTACAAAACAGGTCAAACATGACCAAGGATATCCAAAACTTGGTCAAGGGCCAACATGCCCCCAACACTCATGTGTGACTCGTCCTGAGTCACTCTGGTCTGGGTAACTTTGCCCCAAAATCCTCGAACTTGGCTCAAGTTGCTTCAACCTATTGTTGTGCCAAGGCCTCTTGCTCGACGAAATCTTCAATAACTACCGTGTTCATAGGTCCCTCTAAGTGTTGTTCTATCGAAGTGACTACTTGTTTCAGCTCTACTCCTCGGCCTTCAATCTCCTCAAAAAGTAGGCAAGTTGCATCCTAGACTAGTTGGAGCTTCTAATTCACTTCCATGACTTTTCTTTGTATGGCATGGACCTGTTGTTGAGCCGTGTGTTGTTCTTGGGATATTTTCATTCACTGAACCACTGGCAATGGATTTAACTGTGCTTGTACTGTTGATGCTTGTTTCTTTTCTTCCTGGAGCTATGACTCCAGTGTCTTTAGTTCATGGTCCTCGGTAAGGCGCTCACAAGTATACGCACTGTGACTGATTAGGTGTTTACATTCCATAGCTAATGCTTTGATCCTTTCAACTGCACTCTAGGCAGTTGCTTCTCTCTAGTCTCTCACTTCTTGCGGAGTGCTTGGCACTGTTTGTAGCTCCAATTCTGCTACTCTCTATAATTGAAGTTGTTGAATGGCTTCAACAAGCTTCACCACTTGATTCTCCACCGGGTCTTCCTCCATTTTCTCTAAGCCTGTCACAGAGCAAAAAGATCTGCGGACTGCTTCTTTAACTCCAACTTGATCCGTGAGCAGTTGTTCTTTCTCCTACTGGATTTGCGTTCTATCCTCTTAGAACTTGATTTAGAGGTCGTCCTTCTCTTGTTGCGCAACTTGATGTTTCTCTATGATTTTCTCTTGTGCTTGCTTCAGGGCCTCTGTGGCATGTTCTTTTTCTTCCTGCACACGACGAAGGTGAGCTTCGGTCACATCAGCTATTCTGCAGAGTTGGGTAGGCTCATCTCCCAACTATGGTTCTTCTGGTGGTGGGGGTGCAGTGGACACTGCATGGCTGGAATGAAGGGCTTGTTGTGCTCCTCTTAGCCTTGCTTCAATCCTTTCATACATGGTTTCTTGTTTGGATTCAGGTCTCTGTAAAATATATTTTGAGGCATCTAATACAGCTTCAAAAATGAAGTTGAAGTCATTGACCGTGAGTATATTCTGCAACTTCATCTTACTCACTTTGGACTTCTTCCGCGATGTAGGTTTCGTTGGGGAAACCTCTATTTTCTTTGATGTCTCTACCTCTTCAAGGGGGTTCCTAGGCAGTGTTACTTCACCCTTCTTATGCTTGTCTTATTCCCCTTCTTTCTATTCTTTGTCCACTTGATCGTCTCCTCCTCTGCTAGGTGAATCTGATGCAGTCTCTTCTAATGTGATGTGTATTTGTTGTACATCTCCCTTCTTTTTCTTCCTGCTATTGTTGGGTGCATCATACTCTTCATGAGTAACCACCAGACTTCCAATGAGGTTGGGGTCGGACAATTCTGTCTGGTCGACTGGTATAAGGAAATCTGCAGGCCATTCCTTAGTGATTTCTTCTAGGTCCTCCTCTGTGAGCTTGTAGTAGGACTGAAGCTCTTATTTACTTTCGTCGGCACGCGTAGTAATTTAAATAATATGCCTATCTACATGGAACTTCATAAGGGGCATGAACCTGTCCAGGGTGTTCTGCGTCATATGACAGAAAGACTTAATATCCCTTTTCAGCTACAGGTAGTAGGTATGGAATATTTTGTTCGACTACCATTGTTTTCCCATATCGCTCGAATACCAGAGCATGGTGATCTTCGCAGTTAATGGCTCGAACGGCTCAATGTCAGGGAAGGTCACACCTTCTGGCATCTCCCAAGTAGTGAATGCGATGAGGATCAACAACTAGCTAAAATTGAACTCATAGCCCTAATCCTAAGCTTCGTGACAATCTAGTTCTAACTGATTAACTAGGTAACTGACCCAGTTCATCTGTAGTCCTTCCACACATTTTCTTGCGAGGTAAATGACAAACCCTGTGACCTGCGTGGTTCTGTTCTTTCGAATTGTATTACCAACAATCAATTGGAAAGAAAGGTGCACTGTTCCATTCTGAATGGGGGCTACCTTGTAGCCTCACATCCCTTTCTCTACATTGTCGTAGGTGTCTTTGATCTTCTATGCCAGGGCGTGGTCTGTAACCTTCCCTGGATAAAAGTCTTGTGGGTCTGGTCCCTGCATGATCAATCTGGTGATCCTATGGATCAACGTTGGATCAACGATGATGCGTTTGTCTAACCATAGATACTCACCATGGAAGCACTATAGTAGGATCTTAATGCACACGTTAACCTCATGTTGCCTTCCAAAATGTGGTATCTTCATCATGTTCAAGATAGTGGACCTCACAATGTCCATAGTCCACGACTGGGGGATGATCTTCGACTTCTTCCCCTTTGTCTTGGTCAAATATTTGTGAGGTACGAGCATGCCATATATCTTTTGGTATCCTAGGCTATAGTCACTGATATTTAAGGTTGGAATCCTCTCCAAATGTGGTATGACTGCTTGTATTCCCTTCGGGAGGTACACAGTGATGACTATGTAGTCAAATTCGCTCGGGACACTGTCACAACTCACCACACTGACCAGGGGTGGGATGTAGTTGGGTAGGATGGATGGAATTATCTTCGCATTCACCAAGTCATCACGATGCTTGTTTATTTTCTTGGTCGCATCTCGGGATGGTCCAATTCCACAAGCAGTCGACGGGGAGGCTTGCACTCCTCGCGTTGATGAGGCTTGGATGCCTGTGAACATCACCTTCTCGGCCATGAGTTCTATTAGAATCTCTTCGATGGTTTTTTTTGTTGCACTAATTGCATCTAACATGCACACTCGAGATCTTATATCTCAGGTCAGTGAACAATTCTCAATGTAACAGAATGGATGACGAGGTCTCAATGATCACTGCATGAAATCAACTAGTTCTCTGTGGGATCGGATAATCACAATTGGCAAAAGTTTTCTTGGTGCAATGCTCGATGATATAAATATATATTGTCGTAACAGTTTCTTTCAACGGGTCGCAAAGCCTTATTCAATGCAATTCCATCTGTTATGGCGTGGTCCCAATGGTCCAATGGCAAACTTTTGAGCCATAATTGCTTTCCTAACCGTTCGAGAGCATCGATTGAATAGTCATATTGCCTCCAACAGTCATATTGCTTTGTCATGCTGAAGTACCAATCTATGTTGTACTGATATTTCGGCGAAGTTCAAATTCTGGAAACCTTCCTTCTGCAAAGTTCTTTCTAGAACCTCTTGAAAATTTTATAACTTTTCCCTCTTCTTACTGAGATTTCTGGCCTTCTTTCCCATGATCTGAATCACTGGTTTCCTCTTTCCATTATCATTCTTATCTTCTCTTGGCATGATAAATTCGCACTGTGGAGGATATTTCATAGGATTCAAGGGTAATACTTCATCTCTTTCTGGGGTAGGTGCTCTACTCTCTTGTACAGACAGGTGTCTTCAGTCTTCGTGTGTCCTTTCAACTTTGACATCCATATCTTTGGTCCTTAGTAGCTTCGACTGGTTCTCTTGTTCTTCCAGTAAGTGTGCTATTCTACTAGCCATGGAATCTCTTAGTTCTTGCTTTTTCTATTCTAAATCCTCCTCTTCTTGTTTCCTTCGCATCTGATCCTTCTCAATCCAGGTTTTTCCTAGCAAGATAGCAAATGGGGCGATGTTCTCAAAAAACTTAATGATCTCAAATTCTTCTTATGTTGAAGTGACATGAGAACTCATAGATGTTTGGGTAAGTCTTCCACATAGGGTTATCATCTTTCCTCTAAATAATCCTATTCCTCCTAATGAACGAACCATAACAGGCTTTCCCAAAATTTCCCAAGTTCTTTATGTCATGATATTCACCTTTGTTTCCTCATCCAAGACACAGTCTATGTCAAAGTCTCCTATTCTTGTTTATATGTACTCTTTCTCTTTTAAGACCTCTGATAAGTTGATATTTCTGTGATCATTCAAAGTTTCTTTCATCTATAGTAATACAGTCTCTGATTCTTTCTGGGATTCTATCATATCCTTAGTTTATTGGCCTGTCTCATAGTTTTCTTATTTAATATTCATGTTTCCAACTTTAGAAATCATTCTACGACAATCCAAAACTTCATGGTCCATAGATTTACAGCAAATACAACTGGGTATTCTACCAGGGCATTCCTTAGCAAGATGTCCCAGTCTTCTGCAACTGTAACAAAGGGTTAATCTTCTCTTTCTCTTAAATGATCCCCAACCTTTCCTATATTGCGCACTGGGATGACTGTAACTAACCTGTAAAAAATTCTTTCTAGGATCCTGCATCCATTTTTTAGTCCAAACATTCTTTATATGCATAGGAATAACATACCTTTCATTATTTCTATTAGATCTATTCATATCAAATCTTCTTTCTTCTAATTGTTCACTAGTTTTCAGACTAGGATAAAATTTCTCAAACATACATAGATTCATTCTTTCGGAACAAAACTTTTCACTTATCTTACCTTTCTCAGAGAACAAAGCTTCAAGCTCTTACCTCTTTTCTTCATATTAGACTTCTCTTCTTAGCACAGATCTTCGCAAGTCAAGTAGAATACTTCACACTAAAGTAGCATATCTACAAACAGAGATTTCTTTTCTCCCGTTCCCATCAATCACAGTTTCAGGTCCCGACAATGGAACCATTTGTTGGAACATGGGTAGACCCAGGGTTCAACGCTTTAACAATGCACCAACAAAACCCTAACTACCGACCCTTTTGGCAACACCTGCGAAGCATATGAAGTCTCACCCGAGGTAGAGGCAGAGGTGATTACAGGACTCAAGTGTCTGCAACCTTAGCTGGGACATAGATATGTGATTACACCATGCTAAAGAAGCACTTAGCAGCTAACATTCATCATTATTTAACCCTTATCCATATCGCAGATTCAAAACCTAATTACAGAGAAACATAATATTCAACAAGATAAAACACATCTAAGCACTTAGCACATGGAAAAATATCAGATCTAGCATTTATTCACATCACTCAAGAACTAAGTTATCATACTAGATTCATCTAAACATTCATTATTGAACTTAAGCTTAAATTATATACACAAGATAATAACCATAATGCACAAAGCAACCATAACATAGGATATATGTGGTTCACCCCAGTGTGGGGCTACGTCCACCAACTCTTCTCTTATTTATTATCTTCTGTCAATCTCCTTACCTGCACAGAGCCCAAAAACCCCACTCCGCATAGGAAAATAGATATGCGCACCTCACCAAATCCTCCTTCCCTGAGTTAGGTCATAGCACAAATCCTTCTTACACAGTCTGCACACATACCTCTTACAATCACTTGCACTTATCTCTGCAAGTCTTAACATATAGCATGCACAAAGCCTCTAGCTCCACACTAAGATGATTCTACCAAGTATCTCCTTCTTACATCGCCTAGCTTCCTATTTATACATTACAAAATGGGCCTAAACATGGGTAAACCCATGGGCAGACATCCCATACCCGTTACATAAACCCTAATTCCAAAAACTACCCTAAAAAGGGGCTGAGATCCCGTGATCTCTTCTTTGATTTGCGCTCCACCTTCGACCAGCCTGTCGAAGTTCCAAAATAAGTCAAACATGACCAAGGATCTCCAAAACTTGGTCAAGGGCCAAAACCCTATGAATACCTTAGTGTTATCCTATCGAAATAAAATCTTCCAACTACTAAGGATTTGTTACAATAAATGTTTGAGACAGTCAGATAAGAGAAAATGCTCTAATTCTATATTGCAAGCTACTACATTAAATAAAAATGCATTCCCCATTGATCTCATGCGATGACTCAAATCGTAAGCATTGAAGATGTTCTTTAATTACAATCTTTTAAAGATATTTCATGATATGCCCTTCTTAAATTCAAAAATCACTTCAAAATGTGTGTTAGGGCATTGAGTTGTCTTCCACTTGCGCCTTGATGATGATGCTCCTACATCATACTCCTCTAGACAAAAATTCATGGACTCCTGTCCATGAGATCCTGCACTGACTTTCCATGCTTATGAATATCTTCTTCATTTACCCAATTGGCATCCTCTATTGGGTGTCATTTCCACTTTACCAAATACTCAAAATAAGTCTTTCTCCTGGTCTTCTTACCAGTTCTTTGATCTATGATCTTATCCATCTGTGGCTTTTCTTCTATAGGCATCTGCTTCTCCCACTGGATCTCTTTATGATCTTTTGATCCTCTGGTGTCATCTTCCCTGTATTGGTATAGGTCTGAAATGTTGAATATGGGTGATATACCCACATCTTCTGGCATCTCTAATGCATAAGCATTTTTATCAAACTTCCTTAGGATCTTGCATGGTCCTATCTTCTTCAACTTTAGTTTGTTATATGTTCCCCTTGGGAACCTTTCCTACCTAATATGTGCTAAAACTTGATCTCCCATTTCAAATTGAAGTTTTCTCCTATGTTGATCAACTCTGCATTTGTATTCTCTACTGTTGTTCTACAACTACTCTTTGATCTGATTATGAAGCTTCTTCATTTCTACAACGAAGTTTTTTTCTCCAACGCTTATGAATTCATTCTGCTCCAGATCTGTCAACTCTGATACTCCTCTTGGTTTCATCCCATATACGATCTAAAATGGGATCTTTCATGTACTTTTTTTAGGTGATTCATTATATGAAAACTCTTCTTGTGACAGAATTTGATCCCACTGGTTATGATGTTCAGTGACCAGACTCCTCAAAAAATTTCCTAAACTTCGATTTACCACCTCATTTTGTACATTCGTTTGAGGGTGATATGCTCAACTAAAAGATAATTCTATCCCCAGCTTCTTCCACAATGTTCTCCAAAACTAACCAACAAATTTAGTGTCTCTGTCTGATACAATACTCTTGGGTAACCCATGAAGTCTCACAATTTCTTTGAAAAAGAAATTTGCAATGTGCATTGCATCATTAGTTTTCTGGCATGGGATAAAGTGTACCATTTTTGAAAATATATCAACTACCACAAATATGGAGTCACTTCCTTTTGGTGTCCTTGGAAATCCCAACATGAAATCCATGCTTATTTCATCCCAAGGCCTATCTGGAATAGGAAATGGTTGGTACAATCCATTGTTTTGTCTCTTTCCTTTTGCATACTAGAAAATCTTACATATGTTTACAAATTTCTTCACTTCTTCCATCATACTTGACCAATAGTATGAACTGTTCAAATGTGAAAAAGTCTTGTCATGGCCAAAATGTCCTGCTAGACCTCCACTATGTTTTTCCTTCAACATATTTTCTCTCATTGAGCACTTTGGTATGCACAACCGGAAACCTTTAAACGAAAATTCATCCTGAATCAAATACTATGTCCACTGGCTTCTGTCTCTGAGCACAGGATTTACACATGCTTCATATGCCTCTTTAAAATCTGGATCATCAAGATACATCTCCTTAAGGTGTTCAAAACTTAAGTTTCTCACTTGAAATTCCTGCAGAATCAGACATCTCCTGCTTAATGCATCAACAACTTTGTTAGCATTACCAAAAATATGTTTAATGACAAAAGTGAAAATTTTCATAAACTCTATCCACTTAGCATGTCTTTGATTTAACTTCTTCTGTCTGGTTATGAATTGTAAAGCCTGATTATCTCTATACAAAAAAAACTCTTTTGGAACAAGGTAGTGCCTCCATTTCTTCAAGGCTTGAATTATTGCATAAAATTCTTTATCATATGTGGAGTACTTTCTTTTAGTGTCATTCAACTTCTCACTGAAATATGCAACAGGCCTATTATCTTGGTTCAATACTGCTCCAATTGCAACTCCACTAGCATCACATCTTACTTGAAATGTCTTCCTGAAATCTAGCAAGACCAGAATTGGTTGTTTTGTTATATTCTCCTTTAATATCCCGAAGCTTTTCTCAGCTTCTTCTATCCACTTAAAATACTTGTGTCTCTTCTTCACCATATATAATATTGGTGCACAAATTCCACTAAAATTTCTAATGAACTTTCGATAGAAACATGTTAATCCATGGAAGCTTCTCACCACGAATATGCTTATTGGCGATGTCCATTCTCTGATTGCTCTCGCCTTCTCTGGATCCATCTTCAATTCATTTGAAGAAATTACAAAACCCAAGTAAATGAGTTATGTCTTCATAAAAGAGGACTTCTTCAGATTTATCAACAACTTCTCCCATTGCAATATTCTCATCACTAATTTCAGGTGTCTCAAATGCTCTTCTTCGGTTTTACTGAAGACTAATATATCATCCAGATATACAATCACAAACTTACCAACAAAATATTTCAATACCTCATTCATCAACCTCATAAAAGTACTCGGGGAAGTTTTTAAGCCAAATGGCATAACAAGCCATTCATACAACTGTAATGACACCGTCGTTATGGATACATGAGACACAAGCAAGTGAATATATATATATATTGGGTTTAGGAGCAACAAAAATAGTTAAACCACACAATTTGACGATGAACACAATGCACGCAACCAACATCAACGACACTTATGACTAGAACCCTTAAGGCGAGTGAGAAACAATCACTAAACGTTACAAAACAAGGTACCAAACATCATTTACAACAACCGCTTCACCCTAAACGGGAAGCGCATGACCCATCTAGGTATCATATGTGCTTCTCTAACAACGTGCACAATGAGTCCTTCGAAGGAATCATGTCGCCACAATGCGACAAGCGCACTAAGGTTTCAAGTGAAAACATAAGAACTCTAAACCATCAACCAGTACATAATGTCCAACCTTTTCGAAATCCAACTCGTACCAAAATACATTATATGAAACCAAAGGAGAGCATTTAATCACTCTTGCTAAATGGGGCGCAAGGTAACTACAATCAACACAGAGGTAAGGATTGCAACCTTCTAGGCGTACCTCACTACTATCTTACCCTCATAAACCCATCCTAGCACATCATATCTTACTTCAACCTAAAATAACATATAAAACAACCTTCAAGTGAGATTTACCTTTTCTAATAAAGGGGGTGTTTTAGATTCATAAAATTCACTAAGCCAATCATAACTTTTCAGTTCAATAACGACAATGTACCCTAACCTTAATATGCAACCTTTCTATCTAAATTATGGTTTTTGAAAAAATTAAATTTGGACAATCAAGTTAAGACTTCCATTCCTTCCCCAAGGAATGAGCCCTCCCTACATCTATATTTAATGTGTGCATTATTATTCACTCCTTTTAAAAGCATCATAAATCCCGAATTAAGATGAATCTACTCTATTATTTTTTTCTCTTTTTGGGAGATAAACCTTGCTAACATGGTTTTCAGATATCTGAGTCCTGACAAGCTCCTTGGTGCAGATAACAATGACACTATGAAATAGGATCTATGGATACTATTATAATAAAATGTAAATAATTGAAATTATCTAGTTCTAGTCAATTTATAAATGCATCGTGACCACCATCTAGTTTTTTACTTCCATGTACAAGTCTATATACTATGCAAGAAGCCAGAAGAAAGAATCAATACCATTGATAAAAATTCCATTGATAAAAACACAGTCATCAAGCATCATTCCCAGCAACAAATGATAAACATGTTGTCTACAATATCGTTGTCTATGGTCTCGCTGTATTTTTAAGAGGGATTAAAAAACAAAAAGGAATTTAGCAAGGAAATGAAATTTATATAATGTTTTCATGGTATCGTTGTCTGAGATATCGTTGAGTTAAATCAATCAAGATTACTATCCATTAAAAATCGAAGTCAACAAAATCAAAATCGATATCGCTGTCATAAAAAATCAATATCGTTGTCCATTAAGATAGCGCTGAGTGAAAAGAAATAAGATATCGTTGTCCATTAATGCTATCAATAAAAAAAGATCGTTCTGAATATTAAATCGTTTTGAATCATTAAAATCATATAAAATACCTATCCATTAAGCACAATAAATTGCTACACCATACCTATCCATTCAATCGTTGTTAAATATATATCAATTTTGTTGCCCAGTCTCTCTCTCTATATATATATAGTATAAATTTGCTATGAGAACATTAGTTTCGTTGTCCATTCCATATAACCAAGTTGTCATTCACAACAACAAATGATAAAAACGCAGTCTAATAAAATGTAAAAACGTAGTCTAATAAAAACACAGTCTAAAATGTAAAAACACAATCTAATAACAAATAAACATTTTCTACCAATTGAAATTTATGGAAATTGCTTCTGAAAATGAAAATCATTTTCTGAAAAATAAAATCGCTTACGAATATGAAAATTTGTTTTATGAAAATAAAATCGCTTATGAATATGTTATTGTTGTCGATTAAAAGTGTTATATCGTTGTCCTTTAATATAGGATAACATTGTCATACCTCTCATTTGAAATCACTATCATACAATGTTTAAAATTGAAAATAAGTTGTCCATAAAAACAAAATTGTTGTCCATAAAATCGAATGTAATATGATATCTAACAATGTATTGTTATCCATTAAATATTTGCAGAGTCAAGTATGTCATTTTTTTCTATGTAAAAGGAAATTGCAGAGTTAAAAGTACCATTTCTATCTCTTTAACAGAAATTCGCAGAGTTGAAAATATCATACTTGTTGAGTTAAATAATGGAAGCATTGAGTTAAAACATGATAATTGTTGAGCTAAAAACTGGAAATCACTGAGCTAAGAAAATGATATTGCTGAGCTAAAAAATGGAAATCGTTGTCAAAATACCAAACCAAGCACTGGGATTCATCATTAAAATCGCAGAGATGATACCCAACAAAGTGTTGGGATTTATCAATAAATCGCAGAGGTTATACCAATCAAGCGCTGGGTCATATGCCAAGAAATCGCAGAGATAAAGAACATAGATAATCAAGCAAAACACAGAGATAATCAACACAATAAGGCGCAAGGATTAGAGATTAATTATAAGAAAAAAACATAGATATAAGTAAGGGATAGATAGCTGGGAAAAAAATTATCCTTCGCTCATCATCCATGCACAGAAAAGTAGGGCATTAGAATCTACAGGTATGTAAACACCAAAGTGACGACCGTTGATTCGGCTCCTGGATGACTTCTCAGGCATGGAATGATGACCTAGGGATAAGGGCGGAAGATAAAGCATAATATCTTCATAATAATCAATAAAACCCACACAAATATTTATTGAAATCAGAAGTTGGGTTTGCTGAGGGAAATCCATTCAGAAAACAACAAGCAAGGGGATTACAATACCGTAGGAAAGCAGGTGCAAGACAACGCATAGAAATGAAATCTTAAACCGAGCACAGAGAAATAACATGTGTAAATTTAATTTCATTGCAAGTAACAATTTAAACCGGCATACCTTAGCCAAACGCGACTACTCAATATTTTTGGTTCCGTGTGTGCTCCATCCAGCTTTCGCTTGCTGACTAATGTGACCTCACCGGTACCTCCCAGCCAATTCTAGGGGTACTCTTCTTTCCCCTGAGCCCCCCGAGCTGCAAAGGGGCCACACACATTATACCAGAGAACAGCTAGCACCCAACTCTCCTCGCAAGGTCGAGATGCCACTCATTACCCGAGTTGGGTATCCCAACTCCCACAAGAGAAGCTCATTCAAGACAAAAATTCAGCAGTGTAACATTACGCATAAAGATTAGATCCATACTCCTCCTCCTCCATCCTTTTTATAGAGTTTTTAAGTGATTTTTTTCCCAAATTCCCATTTAATTTATTTTTCATTAATTAATCAGAAAAAAACCTCCCCCGTACAGATGTCACCCATCCCCCTAGCTTCACTAGAAAGTTAATTTTATTAATTATTTAATTATTCCTATTTTCCTCACCCACCTAAAAGCATTCCTAAAAACGCTCCTTGGTGTCCCAATATTCCCTTGCAAATCTTAAATGACTTACACCTTACTAAATTCCTAGTTGAGTTAAAAAATATAAAGTTCCCAAGGCAAGATTCCTTACTAAGTTAGACATTCATCTTTTTCTTTATGTTTCCCCTTTTTCCTTTAGTTTACTATTTCTTTTAAGTTTCCCTCTTTTCCCTTTTTAACTAAAACTCAATTTAGCAAGTGTAGAAAAATAACCATTTACCCCTTTTTCTTTTTAATTAAAAATTAAATTAGCATATGTAGATAAAAGAATCATTTCCCTTTTAAAATTTTAATCCCCCATTATAATTTGATTTTAATAATTTAATTGAATTTCTTACCCCCTTCTTGTTACATGTTTAATTATGATTATTATTTTTGACCACATGTGTTACTTAGACCTAGATTTTAATTTCACTAGGCGGGGTGACATTTTTATTAGGGAAATTGTTTTTAAATCTTACTTATCAAATCCTTCATTTTAAGGTCGACTAGGTTTATTCACTTACCCGTTGAAATCACGGTGTTCCCTTCAGGACACACTAGGTTCTCCAAGGGTGCCAATTGCCTTTTTTTGTTTTCCTTGCACGACGTGCCATTCAAGATGCACTATGTGCTCCAAGGGTGCCACTCACCTCTTGACTGACTTGGTAGACATCAAAAACCCCTGGAGTCAATATTCTTCTCTAGGTGATCTTATGGGAGACTAAGGACCTCTAAGGAATAATTCCCATGGCTTATTGTGCACCCCTTAGAATCATCGTGAGTGACTATCGTTGTCTACCCTCATGACATCATGGGTCTTCTCGAACTAGGTAATAGTTAACCTACAGTTCGAGCCACGGCGGGAGTGCTAGTAGGCTATGGGAGGGTTGTTGTCCACACCTCTCCCTCAAGTCTCTAGTTTTCCTATGTGACCCCTCTACTCCACATGTGAGTCTGGTCGGCAAGCTATCGTCAGCCTACATCCATCAACGAATCATGTCAACAACAATAATCAATCATAATAACATCTAATCATATGTACATGTGTCACATCAATAACATTCAAACCCAACAGTCCTCTCCCTGACTCGATCCAGAGTCCAAGGGGTTTCATCGATACCTCTGCATCCTCAATGTCTAAATTCCTACACACTCAGGAGAACCCAGTCAATTGCACATGTCTATGTGAATACAACAAAATAACATATCGTCAATTCATAATGTCTCATAATCATAATCGAACGATCGATAGTATCATAATCCGGATCACTTGAAAGCAAGTGTCATCAAGGATAAGTTCGCTCAATGCGCGCAAGAGTGGGATGTTACAATAACCCCTCTTTTGTTTTGAAGGTTGTTTTCCACCCATCATCTTCTCTCATTCTTATCTGGTGATATCCATTTTTTAGATCTATTTTTGAAAAATAATTTTCTCCACTAAATAATCCATTAAGTCATCCATCCAGGGTAAAGGAAATATATACCTAATGGTGATCTTGTTTATGGCTCTTGAGTCTGTACACATTCTCCGTCCTCCATCCTATTTTGGACTCAACAAATTTGGTAATGCGCATGGAATCAAGATTTCTCTTACCAAACCCTTGTCCATCAAATCCTGGACTTGTCTCTTTACCTCCTCATTCTATTTTGTTGTTAATATGTATGCTACTTTGTTCGGAATACTTGCTCCTAGTATGAGATCAATGTGATGGATGATACTCCTAATGGGTGGCAATGAGCTTGGTAACTCATCCACTACTATGTTAGCAAAATTATCCAACAATTCCTGAATATCTTCAGGTAGATCATTCACAGAAGTACTTGTAAGGAAAACTCTGGGTTTCCTTACCATAGCAAATTTCATCTCATGTTCCTTCTTAACTTCACTCAGGAGTTCCTTCCCACTCATGAGAAGTATACTTGTGTTGGATTCTTCCTTTACTTTATTTTCCTCTATTGGCAATAACATATGTGTCCTACCATTCTTCTACAAAGTATAAGTATCTTTTCTCTCATCATGAATGAAATTCCTGTGAAACTGCCATGGTCTCCCCAACAAAACATGACATACATCCATGGGAATCACATCACACAAAAGCTCATCTCTATATCCTCCTATATTAAATTCAACTAGGCATTGTTTAGTTACCATTACTTGGTGTCCTTTCTCCAACCATGAGACTCTATACAGGCTCGTATGTGTAGTTGTCTCCAGCTCCAATTTCTCCACCATCTCTATGGATACTAAGTTATCAGTCCTCCCACTGTCAATTATCACCTTGCATACTTTATCTTTAGTCTTGCAAGCAGTTATGAACAAACTCTTCCTCTGCACTGGTTTTTCAACCTTTGGCTCTTGCTTCAAGAGAACCTTCTTCATCATCAAAGATTTCCCATATTTTGCACCTTTTGCTTCAACATTCCTCTTCTGCGCTTCTAAAATGTGAGATTCACCTCCTCCTTCTTTCTTTCTCTCGGGGCATTCCCAAGACATATGTCATGTCTTTCCATAGGAATAACACTTCACTTCGCCTTCTCTACCTCTTCCTCTTCCTCGAGGAAAATCATTTCTACCACCATACTGTCTCCCTCAGGAACGTCCTCCTCTTTCTGAGTGACTATGTTGTTTTCCAGTCTCAACCTTGGGCTTTTGTGCCTTATCATGGACAATTCCCTTGCCTCTGTTTAGACTTCTTCCTCTACTTCATTGGATCTGTTTTCTGGCCAACTTCTCCTCTTCCTTCAACGCAATATGATAAGTGTCCTCCACTATCCTCACTGTCATCATGTTGATTTCATCCTAGATTTCATATATGAGGCCATTTATATACCTAGAAACCTTTTCATAATATTTTCTCTCTATCCATCCCTAATGTTCATCTTGTAGAACTCTGATGTGTACTCTTTTATTGTCATTCCCTTCTGTCTCAGGCTCTGTAACTTATTGAACAGATTTATCTAATAATCCTTGGGTATGAATTTATCCTTTAGCTTGGCTACCATTCTGTCCCAATTCTTGATATTTTTCTTTCCTTTGCATCTGCTTTCAGCCTGCAGTTTATCCCACCACAGTGTTGCATGTCCTTTTAATCTGGTGACAACATGTTTCACCTTCTTCTCCTCATCGATGTCTTCATAGTCGAAGTACTTGTCCATTGACCTTATCCAATCCAGCAATTATGTAGTATCTAAATTTCATTCATACATCGGGATGTCTATCTTCACTTTAGCTCCCAACTTGACAACCGCTTTCAACAAGTGTTCCTCTACAGCATGTTCTCCTACAACTTCTTCAACGTCCACTTCTTCGTTCTCTACGTCATTGACGTCTCCAGCATCAGGTGTTCTCCTTTGCATCGTCCCCATAGCATCTAAACTTGTGTGAATTTCTCTCATCTACCTTTCCACAACTCGATTTACTGCATGTGGCTCTGCACGTCTTCTAGGCAACATTGTGATGAAATTTTATCCTCTACACAAATACCACTTGATGTATCTAATACCACTATATGTTCTCAAACTACTTCTTCTCTCCTACCTATAGAATTATAATTTTTGGCTCTTATACCACTTGAGGGTATCAAACTATTTTCTTTGTCTCCTCTCTGCTACCTAAAAATAAAATCAGGCTCTGATACCACTTGATGCAGCCCCCCCTTCTCTCATAGGGTTTTGCGACCTCCCAGTCAAGGATATTCAAATACTTGAGTTGAATTAGCTCTTTGGGCCCCCAATAGACCCTGGAATAATTTAAACATGCCCCGTTTTTTACCACGCAGGTTCACTTCACCCGTGACCCTACTCTCTGGCGCTTCTGGTAACACTGAGCGACGAGTGATAGATCCTCTGCTAAGATCCTCTCCACATGCGACTTCGGGATATGACCCGGGGTTAAAACCCAAAAGGAGCTTCGGACTCGTCATTTGGGAGTTCTAAACATTTCAAATCATTTCCTTCTGAAGTGATTCACACATGAAGCGACCGATTAAGCACCACGTGCTCCAACAATTAACAGATGGAAATTGCCCTCTGCGATCTGATGACGTGCATCCACTTTAGATCGACAACCATGATCTCCTTCACTAGATCAGCCTTCGGGAGTTTTTGGATACTCTGCCTTCTCCTTTTCTCCAAAGGACTCTTCCTCTTGACCTCATGGATCTCTGCCATGTGTCCTCTTTGGATCTGATGGTCCAGTTCTCCTCACTCTTCGCGACTTCGTGAAAACTTGACTTTTTCTTTGCACAAGACCTCTGGAGCTCTACCTTCCGAACTTTCCAATATGCTGCCACATATCCTCTTGATATAGACAATTATTATTTACTTCGCATCTTGAGGACTTCGGCGATCCTCGCTCCTCAACACTTCAAAAACATCTGGACCACGAAGTGACGAAAGACTCCACAGCTACCCTCTGTGCAACTCTCCCAGATCTGATGGTCTGGAATGATCCTGCTTCCTCTTGAACGAATATTTCTCACTAATTTGGGGAATCTTAAAGGGCTCCTCCCTATTGAATAACTCTCCCCCACTATCTTTTATGAGCTTGTTCTTCCTTCAAACTGCTAACTCCTCAGAGAATTTTCTTCGACACTTAGTCGAAATCGACCTTGTGTGCGCCTTGCAACAAGTCTTCCTTCACAACTTAGCTTCTTTGTGGACGATTGTGCACACCTTGCAACAGTTATTCACACTCTTCTACAAATACTCTTAAGTTACTCCTCCTAGGCTTCTAAGTCAAAGGAATCTGTCGACACACTCCTTGTGGTCAATATGCACTCCTTACATACAAGCTCCAAGTTATCTCTCCTGAACTTGTTCCTTCTCGACACTCTGAAATTATCAGAACATCAAAATTACTCACTTCAATGATGACCTATTGTTTTCATTACAAGTGTTGCAAGTGTCAAAAACATCATACTATAATATTTCCTATGTCGTGTCTTGAACAACATCACAAAGGACACTTCAAAGACACCCTCAAAGACTAGTTTAAGAAAGAGAAATCACATGACAAAAAGTACAAATCTTTTACCATGAAAAAGAGCACTTAAAAGTCATTTTTGAAGGGAAGTGCTCCCCTACCCACTGTCAGGGAGTGGTAGCACTCCTTACCCTCCTTTGAGGGAGCATTTCAATTCTTTGTGCCCAATTCTGGGGGAGTGATGGTCTGTTTGAGAAAATCTTGGGTTGTTGAGGAAAATCATGGAAAACTCCCCCTCATCTCTGGAGTTAGTTTGATTCGAATCTGAGGTCAAGGATGGATATTAGGTAAGATCCACAACTGATGGAGAAATATCCTCAACCTATCCCAAGAATCTCTAAGGTGGTTAGGCCTCTCCAAGACTATATAAGGAGGCATCCTCATGGTGAAAAAGAGAGACATTGAAGGCATCAAACTTATGATCTCATAAGGGACGTAATCAGTGAAGCATAGTCATTTTGTTTGTGGATAATTTGATCAACGGGTTGGACAAGGAAAATTGGAAGAGGTTGTTGCAGCTTCATCAAAGGTCTACAAGTATGTCTATTGATTTCTCATTAATACATGTGCTTGGCTTGTTTCCTTCAAGATAGTGTATGCTTACATGAACTTGTCTTTAACAGATAGATCTAGTTTCAAACTAATCGTAGTAGAATAGGAAGCATTCTTTGTCTTTGATTGGATTGTAGGACATGTTGAAGAACTTGTTGATTATATCTCAACTTGGAACTAGGCAAGGACAAACATCATAAAAAGGTACATCTTCTTCCTCTTCTCTACAGATTAGTTTAGCTAGGTTTAAAGAGATGTCAGTGACCAAAGTTATCACCTTTCTATCTTGATCTTAGAGATTTAGGATCCAAGAGGGAATCCACCTGTCTGCAGGGGGGTTTTCCTGTAACATAAATTGGTGACTCCATTGGGGACGGAGATTTCAGTTTTGGATTCCTTTCTTGGTCTTGTTTTGACCTTTTCTCACCTTCATGTTGTGTTTCTAATTCTTAGATGTGTTGTTGGTTGTTGGATTCATCCCATACACACTCAATTTATGGATTTTCTTGAGATGTTTTTATTTATGGGCAATTTTTTTTTGTTCTGAGAGGCTAGCGCTCCCCTGCCTCTACATCCAGAGCACTAGCACTCCCTTGTAGGCTCCCATAGAGCGTTTCAACACTCTGGTACCCTTGACACTAGAGCGCTGGTCTTTTTTTGCAAAAAAAAAATTTGGGAGTTGATCTCTGACTCTATTTTTTGTTGATTCATCTGCTCAAGGTTATTACCATCTCAGTGTGTCCTTATTTTGGCCTCCAACATCTTGATTTCTAAGAATTGATTATGTTTTGTTTGGATTTTTGACATTTTTCTTCCTTACTTTGAGTCACTCTTCTTCGTTGAAGATTTGGAGTCAATTTACTGTTTTGTTCTCATTTATCTGACTGAATGAAAGCTATTGTAAGGAAATTCAAAGATCTATGCACCATTCCATTTGATCTTTGAGGTCAGTTTTTCAATCATTTTTCTTTTGTTTGAGATTTTTTGTTTTCTTTTTGCAAATTTGGTTTTCTTTTTGTTTCTTGTTTGACCACAACGAGAGTGTGTTTTTGTTTATGTGAAGTTTGCTTCCGATTGATTAAATCTCACAGATCTTGAAGTCTGATTAACATAAGAATCTTTACACCAAACTGATTATCATTCACATATAAATAAAAGGATATATTTTCGTGATTGGTCTTTGAATATTAGAATGGATTTCTAAATATTTTAGCATTATATTGGATTCCTGATTGAGAAACAATTGCATGAGGTTACTGCATCTTCGTGTTTGACAGTGAAAAGAAATTTTTTCTCCTTACCTTAAATAGACATTCATTGAAAGAAAAGATTGTTTATCATTTCTTATGCATTTTTTTGGAATTGATTCATAATATCATTAGTTTCACTCTCATACACCCCTAAGTAAAGAACAGCTGAAAAATCAACTCTAATTAAAATTGATCTAGAACTTTTGTTTTAAGAATCCTCCACCAACATTAGACTAGGATTAGCGCTTTGGATTAGGTTGTGAGTAGAAATCTCCAAAGCATTCAAAAAAAACATTAGCATCTTGCAATAGGGAGAGCAAATCCAATTTTCGTATAAGCTTTCTGGGATCCCCCTCTCACATAGGGGTTACGCCCGAGGTCACGTTTGGGAGAGTTATGGGGATTATCCCTCTGTGGTTCAATCGTTCGTAGTAGTCAGATCGTATATTGGGGGTTCTTCTTGAGGCTCAATTGTCTTCAATTGATCATGGTGATTCATGAATTCTTAATCCGTTCGAGGTCCTCTAGAGTTCTAATGGTCTACTTGTCCTCAGTTCTCTCAAAGGATTTCAGACTTGTTATCCTGCCCATACGTTCGGACTGGACTGTTGACTGTACCGGCCCAGGAGCTGACTATGAGTTTGTGTCCTTAGTAGCCATAATATTTAGGGTCTTTTACAAAAGGTGACAATGAAGGGAAGTCTTCGTTGTACCTGGAAAATATGGTGGTCAAACTCACTCGAGCTCCTTGGAGGGTAAATCCACAATTACTGTGTGGAAGCTTGCACCAAGGCGTAAGTCCGTTAAGAAGTTCACCATCGTAACTATTCCACCGTCTCATATCATAGCCCCTTCTTGACTTAGTCATGTGACATTGGATTTCATCACCAACTAGTACGGTCATCGAGAGAAGGTTTTGTTTGCTTGGTTTGATTCCTAGATTTTATTAGTGTATGTTGTTTCTTTTCACTAGTTGGCCATAGATTTTTTTCGTAAAGTATTTGCTTCGGGCAATATTGACCCTCCACACTGTTCATGTAGAATTCAAGGGCTACCCTAGGAAGATATGAAGGGTTATCAACCTTTTCCCATTGATCCACCAGAGGGCTATCCTTGCCAGAGTGAGTTCCAAGACACCACCACTTCACAAGTGGAAAGAACCGACTCTTTAGAAAATTTCTGAATTTCCAATTCTCTAGAGTCTTTCTGACTTACTCATGGTTACGAGAGACATATTCTCCGACTAAATTCATCCGGGGAACTTATTTTTGACACTTATAGAATATCTACCGGACCCTTACCAACCCTGAAGGCGAGAATCCCTTTTGGATTACTGACATATTTAGAAGCCCACCTCGCACAGTGTGAGACCTTTATGGCTCAGGGGTAGGTGTTGATATACATGTCATCTCTGAACTATTTGAAACGTTTGAAACCTACACGGTACCCTTAGATCACATTTTTGGTACACCTGGCAATGCCACCGTCATTCCAGACACACAGTCAGTTGGTCCTCGCTCGACTATTTCTCTCCAGATGGCCCATTCTACTATGGTCCCGGAGGTTTCTACAATCCCCACCGAAAATGTGACATGACGTAGACCTATCGGCCCTCGAGCTGAGATTTTCTCTCAAGATCATTCGGATTCTCCCTTGAGCCGAAGCAGCTCCTTCGATTCCCTATTGGAATCTGCAATTTATCGATCCATAGGTCCTTTTTGCAACTCGCAATCTCACGAGTTCGCGAGTTGTGACTCCCAACTCTTCCTCTCCAATCTCGCGATACCCGAGATCGCGAAATGGGTATGGCTCCTTCCTCTATCAGCACTTTCCTCGTGCGACCGCTGGCTAGGCTAAGCACTAGCACCTTTCACTACTCGCTTCTTTGCGAGTTTCCACGCCCAACCTTGGCACCTTACCTTCATGAAACCTCGAGAAGCGATGCTGACTTTTCCCCTCACATTCTCGCTACTCGTGACTTCGCGAGTCGAAGGGTTGAACTCTCGTTCCCTTATATCTCGAATCCCTGAGATGCAAGAAGTCAACAAGGTGTTGACTCCTTCCACTAGGTGACGTTTGTCCGCCTGTCTATTTCCCGAGCCCACCTTGTGGTTTGGCCACGTGTCCCTCATGCCCATATTTCGGCACTTCGCTACTTGTGAAGTCGAAAACAACTCCTTTCAACCTCCAAACCCTCGAACATGCAATAGGTGATGGGGTTCCTGATCCAATGGTCCTCTTGTTCTCTGGATCCAACGGTTGTCTTTACTCCTTGCGATTTCGCCACTCACGACTTGGAGCACCCAACTCCTGGGCTCTCACCTGGCGAACCTCCGAGTTCGCGAGATCCCTAGATCTCTACCACCTGTCCTCCTCCGATGGATGGCTCGGATCTTATCACAACTTTTCCACTCACAAAGTCAAGAGACTTCCTCCTCTGACCTCTGATGTTTGAATCCCCGATAGAGTGGATCTCGTGACACGTGTCCTTCTTCCAGCGAACGGATCAGATTCCTTTGTTATTTCGGGACTTCTCCTTTCACGATTTCACGAATCTTGCTACAAGGCTTTCAGTTCTCCAACTCATGAAACCTCGAAATGGTCAACAAAGGTTCGACCTCCGTGTCGACAAGTACGCCACCTGTCCACTCTGTGTTGTCGGATTCTTCTGCACCTTCAAACCTCCGAACTCCGAAAAGAGTATCCACAGGCAATCCAACGGCCCTATTTCTCCTGAGCTTACACGTAGAAAAACACTCACCGTAACCTTCTTTCTCCTCTACAAGATCTGACGGCTTCCAGGACTTTGTGAATTCTCCACAGAGAATTCCGACCGTCAAATTCCTCCTTGACAATTCCTGTGAAATGAATAAAGTGTTCCCTTACGGACCTTGTCCTCCTGCAAAACAACTTCGCTACGCCTCCTTTCAACACTTTAAGGCACTAATTCTTCTTGAGTTTCTCTTCGTCGACTTCGAAGATCCTATCCCTCCTGAACTTGGTTGAAAAATTTTCAATTCCTTTGGGGAAAATTTCTACGCGCACTCCTTGCAGAAATTCTTCAAATACTTCCAAGTATTTGAACCTCTTTGACTTTACACACTCCCTGCGACAGTAATCTTCAACAATTTCTCTCAGGTTGTAACTCTGAGACTTCACTCGGCCTGCACACTCCTAAGCTTGTAGAGACAAACTCTGACTTCTATCAATGCACACCTTGCAGGCAATTTCACTGCACTCCTTCCAGGAAAAACTCTTTCTCAGACAGAGAAACAATTGAAACTCATTCTTTACTCTTCCTCTCTTCAGATTTCAGACATTAAATATGAAATCATACATTCACGCATCAACGAAAATGCATAACAGAGAGTAAACAAGCATATATCAATCATCATGTACAACACAGAAAGAAATTGGACACCATGAGTCTGAACTAAAGATCTTTGTATTAATCCAGAACTTTTGTACATGGGGTTTTACTCTACACAGCTCTCTGCTTCTGCTCTCCTATGCTCTCTTGATTGATTGTGCTGCTAATGTTACAATGATACAAATGAGGGTGTCTATATATGTTTTCCCTCAGCTCTTAAAACTGTCTAATCTAAGAATTCAAAGCTACCTACTTACATTTACTAGCATAAATGCATCTTAGTCCTTCAGACGAGAGCGGGACGCTCAAGGTCTAATTACAATATACAAGTACACCTTTTCTTAATTGTTTCATTTACGTTTGGCATATCAAACTTCAAAACTTTCAAACAATTCATCATGTGCCCAAATGTGTTGGCATTGCCCCACGGTCATTTGTTGTTGGCGATGCTCCTGCATCATACTCCCTCGCTTGAAAATTTTCATGGGCTCCTGTCCATGAGCTCTCGCACGGTCTATCCATGCTTCTGGATCTCTGTTTCATTTTCCCAGCTGGCATCTTCAATTGGATGTCCCTTCCACTTGACCAAATATTCAAAGTATTCCCTTCTTCTGGTCCTCTTACTAACTCTTTTGTCTAGTATGCTTTCCATCAGTGGCTTCTCTGCAACTGGCATCTATTTTGTCCATTGAACCTCTGGTTGTTCATCACTTGTTCCTGCTTCCTCAGCTTTGTATGGGTACAAATTTGAGACATTGAATATCGGAGAAATTTTGATCCCATCAGGTAATTCAATCTCATAAGCATTTGCCCCAAATTTCTTCAAGACCCTACATGGTCTGATCTTCTTCATATTCAGTTTATCATATGTCCCCTTTGGGAACCTTTCTTTTCTCAAATGTGCTAGAATCAAATCACCAACCTCAAATTGAAGTAGTCTCCTATGTTGATATTCTCTGCACTTATACTCTTGGCTCAAGTTCTGAAATCGCTCCTTCACCTGGCTGTGAAGTTCCTACATTGCTTCGGCAAAATCTTATGCACTGCCACTTCTAGTTGCATTCTATTCTGAATCTCTCAATTCTGAAACTCCTCTTGGCGGTGTCCCATAAAAAATTTGAAATGGACTCTGCCCTGTGCTCCTGTTGATTGAATCATTATAAGAAAATTCCATCTGTGGAAGAATATTGTCCCACTGACTGTGATGTTCTATCACCAAACTCCTCAGCAAGTCTCCCAAACTTTTGTTTACAACTTTTGTCTGTCCATCCATCTGAGGATGATAAGTTGAACTAAATGACAAGTTCGTTCCTAGATTTTTCTGTAAGGTTCTCCAAAAGTGTCCCACGAACTTGGTGTCTTGATCCGAAACTAGGCTCCTTGGTAAGCCGTGAAGTCGAATGACTTCTTTGAAAAACATATTCGCAATGTGAGTTGCATCACTGGTTTTCTGACACGGTATGAAGTGTGCCATCTTAGAAATTTTGTCTACCACTACAAAGATCGAGTCAAACCCTCTTTGTGTTCTCGGCAGCCTCAATATGAATTCCATGCTTACTGCATCCCACGGCCTCTCAGATATGGGTAACAATTGATAAAAGCTTGCATTTTGTCTCTTCCCTTTTGAATGCTGACAAATTCTGCATCTGTCCATGAATCTTTTGATTTCTGCTCTCATTCCTGGCCAAAAATATGACTTGTTTAACTTTGAGAACGTCTTGTCATGACCGAAATGCCCAGCCAATCCTCCACTGTGTTTCTCCTTCAGCAAATTCTCCCTCATGGAGCATTTTGGAATACAAAGTTGATTACCCTTAAACAATAATCCTTCTTGGATCATGTATTCTGTCCATTGACTTTTGTCCTTGAGAATTGGATTCTCAGTTGCTTCATATGCCTCCTTAAAATATGGATCATCTCTGTACATGTCCCTGAGATCATCAAAACCTAGTGTTTTGACTCTGAACTCCTGCAACAACAAACATTTTATGCTCAAAGCATCAACAACTTTGTTAGCAGTTCCAGAAATATGCTTAGTTACAAAAGTAAAGTTTTGCATGTATTCAACCCATTTAACATGTCTTTGATTCAACTTCTCCTATTGCGTCACAAATTTCAAAGCATGATTATCACTGTATAAGACAAACTCCTTAGGGATTAAGTAATGTCTCCATTTCTTCAATGCCTGAATAATAGCATAGAACTCCTTGTCATACGTGGATTATTTCACTTTTGCTTCATTCAGATTCTCGCTGAAGTATGCTATCGGACTGTCTTCTTGGCTCAAGACTGCCCCTATTGCAAATCCACTTGCATCACATTTTACTTCAAATGTCTTTTTGAAATCCGGCAACACCAAAATTGGTTGTTCCGTGATTTTCCTTTTCAACAAATTGAAGCTTTTCTCTGCATCTTCAGTCCAGTGAAAAGACTTGTGTCTCTTCTTCACTGTGTCCATCATCGGTGCACTAATTCCACTGAAATTCCTGATGAACTTCTGGTAGAAACTAGCCAATCCATGAAAACTTCGAACCTCAAATATACTCTTCGGTGATGGCCAATTCTTAATTACCTCCACCTTATCTGGATCCATCCTCAACTTATCTGCAGAAATAACAAAACCCAAATAAATGAGTTCTTTCTTCATGAATGAGGATTTATTCATGTTTATCAGCAACTTCTCTTGCTGTAATCTCTTCATGACTATAGCCAAATGTTTCAGATGCTCTGCCTCCGTTTTACTAAAAAACAGTATGTCATTAAGATACACAATGACAAATTTTCCGATGAACTCCTTGAGGACTTCATTCATCAACCTCATGAAAGTACTTGGCACGTTTGTTAAGCCAAATGGCATAACAAGCCATTCATACAACCCTTCATTGGTCTTGAAGGATGTCTTCCATTCATCACCTTCTCTCATACGAATCTGGTGATATCCACTTTTCAAATCAATCTTCGAAAAAAATTTGGCTCCACTCAAGCAATCCATCAAATCATCCAGTCTTGGCAATGGGAATCTATACCTAATGGTAATGTTGTTAATTGCTCTTGAGTCAGTACACATCCTCTAGCCTCCATCTTTCTTCGGACTAAGCACTATTGGAACAACACATGGACTCAAGCTTTCTCTATCCAACCCCTTGTCCATTAAATCCTGGACTTGTCTTTTGACCTCTTCATTCTCCTGCGGCGTCAATCTGTACGCTGCCTTGTTTGGTAAACTAGCTCCAGGTATGATATCAATGTGATGACTTACACTTCTGATCGGTGGCAACGAACAAGGTAGTTTGTCCACTACTATGTCAGCAAACTCTTCCAACAGTTTATGAACCTCTTCCGGTAAATCATTTACCCTTGTACTAGTTAAAACAATTTTAGGCTTCCTGACCATAATGAATTGTGGTTCCTCCTTCTTATTAACCGCTGTAAGAAGTTCCTTCCCACTCATGAGAAGTACAGTGTTGCTTACTTCAGGTTTTACTTCCTTATCTTTGATTGGAAGCAACATGTGAGTCCTCCCATTTTTCTCTAGGGTGTATGTGTTCTTCCTCCCATCATGAATCACATTTCTGTCATATTTCCACGGTCTACCCAGCAATAGATGAAAAACATCCATGGGAATAACATCACAGAGTATTTCATCTTTATACCCTCCTATTTTAAATTCAACTAAACATTGGTTAGTGACATTTACCTGATGTCCTTTTTGTAGCCATGAAACTCTGTATGGACTTGGATGTTCAATAATCTCCAACCCCAATTTTTCTACCATCTCTGTAGAAATGAGATTGTTTGTGCTACCACTATCCACAATGACCTTGCATACCCTGTCTTTGTTCTTGAAAGCAGTCCGAAAAAGTATGTTCCTTTGGATCGAACTCTCCACCTCCTTCTCTGGCATTAAGAGAACTTTTCGCATCATCAACGATCTTTCACCTTCAGCATCCTCTGCCTCAACATTCCTTCTTTTTGCTTTGGCAATGTGAGTCTCACCACCTTCTTTCTTTTTGTCTGGACACTCATAAGATTTATGTCTAAACTTTCCACATGTGAATCATTTCACTACTCCACATCTTCCTCTTCCTCTACCTATAGTACGAGGAAAAATGTTTCCATCAGCATATTGACCTCTTTGTTCGATATGTTGCCCTCTCTGTGAGCTTCCACCTCTCTCAGTTTGAGTTTGAGGTTTCTTCCACTCTTCCTTCGGTTTCTGATTTCCATCCTGGGCAACTGATTTTCCTCTGGGCTGACTTCTGCCTTGGCCTCTTTGACCTTGCTTTTGGCTCAGTTTATCTTCAGCCTTTAGAGCCATCTGATAAGCATCTTCCACCGTTCGGATGGTCATCATGCTCATCTCATCCTGAATGTCGTATCTCAGACCATTCATATATCTGGAAACTTTTTCATCATCACTTTCGTGATAACCTGACCTGATGTTCAGCCTGTAGAATTCTTCAGTGTACTCCTTTACTGACATCAGCTTCTATCTCAAATTTTGCATTCTCCGAAATAGAGTAATCTGGTAATCCCTGGGAATGAATTTTGCCTTCATCTTCGTGATCATCCTATCCCAACTCTTGATTTTCTGCTTGCCTTTGCAGTGCTTGTTAGCTTGTAGCTCATCCCACCACAATGTTGCATGTCCTTTCAATCTCATGATAGCATGTTTGACTTTCTTGTCTTCCTCGACATCTTTATAGTCAAAATATGTGTCCAGAGCTCTAATCCAGTCTAGAAGCTCTTCAGCATCCAGGTTTCCCTCATATATTAGAATGTCCATTTTTGCCTTAGCACCCATTCTTGCAACAACCCTAATCAGGCGTTCATTTGTTGCATCTTCTGTTGTGACTTCTTCTCCTTCATGTCCAGCTTCATCTTCACTTTCGGAATCACTGACATCTCCAACACCAGTTGTGCACCTCTGTGCTATCTCCATGTCCACGAGTCTGGCGCATATGTCACACATATCTCTTTCCATGGCTGGATTTGGCACCTGCCTACCCCTTCCTCTTGGCATTTCCCTTTCCTCTAGCGGACCGGGTGTTTGCCTGTCTCTTCTTCTCGACGGCATGGCTGAGATTTTCTTTCTCGCTTTCCGTGTCTAAAGTATACAAATAGATTCAAGCTCTGATGCAGACCTATCGGCCCTCAGGCTGAGATCCGCTCTCAGGATCATTCAGATTCTTCCTTGAGCCGAAGCGGCTCCTTCGATTCCCTGCTGGAATCTGCAATTTATCGATCCACAGGTCCTTTTCGCAACTCGCAATCTTGCGAGTTCGTGAGTCGTGACTCCCAACTCTTCCTATCCAATTTCATGATACCCGAGATCACGAAATGGGTATGGCTCCTTCCTCTGTCATCGCTTTCCTCGCACGATCGTCGGCTAGGATAAGCGCTAGCACCTTTCGCTACTCGCCGCTTCGTGAGTTTCCACGCCCAACCTTGGCACCTTCCCTTCATGAAACCCCGAGAAGCGATGTTGACTTTTCTCCTCGCGTTCTCGCTACTCGCGACTTCGCGAGTCAAAGGGTTGAACTCTCGTTCCGTTATCTCCTGAATCCTCGAGATGTGAGAAGTCAATGGGGTGTTGACTCCTTCCACTATGTGATGTGTGTCCGCCTATCTATTTCCCGGGCCCACCTTGTGGTTCGGCCACGTGTCCCTCATGCCCGGATTTTGGCACTTCGCTACTCGTGAAGTTGAAAATGACTCATTTCAACCTCCGAACCCCCAAATGTGCGATAGGTAATGGGGTTCCTGATCCAATGGTCCTCCCATTCTCTGGATCCAACAGTTGTCTTTACTCCTCATGATTTTTCCACTCGCAACTTGGAGCACCCAACTCCTAGGCTCTCACCTGGTGAACCTCCGAGTTCATGAGATCCCTAGATCTCTGCCACCTGTCCTCCTCCGATGGATGGCTCGGATCTTCTTGTGACTTTGCCACTCGCGAAGTCAAGAGACTTCCTCCTCTGACCTCCGATGTTTGAATCCCCGATAGAGAGGATCTCGTGACACGTGTCCTTCCAACGAATGACTCAGATTCCTTCGCTATTTCGGGACTTCGCCTTTCACGATTTTGTGAATCTCGCTACAAGGCTTTCGGTTCTCCAACTCACGAAACCCCAAAATGGTCAACAAAGTTTTGACCTCCGTGTCGACAAGTACGCCACCTGTCCACTTTGTGTTATCGGATTCTTCTGCACCTTCAAACCTTTGAAATCCAAAATGAGTATCCACAGGTGATCCAATGGCCCTAATTCTCCTGAGCTTACACTTAGAAAAACACTCACCATAACCTTCTTGTTCCTATGCAAGATCTGATGGCTTCTAGGACTTCGTAAATTCTCCACGGAGAATTCCAACCATCAAATTCCTCCTTGACGATTCCTGGGAAATGAATAAAGTGTTCCCTTATGGAACTTGTCCTCCTGCAAAATAATTTCTCTACGCCTCCTTTCAACACTTTAAGGCACTAATTCTTCTTGAGTTTCTCTTCGTCGACTTCAAAGATCCTATCCCTCCTGAACTTGGTTGAAAAATCCTCAAGTCCTTTGGGGGAAAATTTCTGCGTGCACTCCTTGCAGCAATTCTTCAAATACTTCCAAGTATTTGAACCTCTTTGACTCTGCACACTCCATGCAACAACAGTCTTCAACAATTTCTCTCAGGTTGTAACTCTGAGACTTCACTCGGCCTGCGCACTCCTTGCATGACTCCTTTGCTCAACTTGCACTTCTGTGATAATGAGAACAATGTTATCTCTCCTGAGCTTGCAGAGACGAACTCTGACTTCTATCAACGCACACCTTGCAGACAATTTCACTGCACTCCTTGCAGGGAAAAATCTTGCTCAGACAGAGAAACAATTGAAACTCATTCTTTACTCTTCCTCTCTTTAGATTTCAGACATTAAATATTAAATCATACATTCACACATCAAAGCAAATGCATAACAGAGAGTAAACAAGCATATATCAATCAGCATGTACAACACAGAAAGCAATTGGACACCATGAGTCTAAACTAAATATCTTTGTATTAATCTAGAACTTCTGTACATGGGGTTTTACTCTACACAACTCTCTGCTTCTTCTCTCCTATGCTCTCTTGATTGATTATTTTGCTAATGTTACAATGATACAAATGAGGGTTTCTATATCCGTTTTCCCTCCGCTCCTAAAACGGTCTAATCTAAGAATTCAAAGTTACCTACTTACATTTACTAGCATAAATGCCTCTTAGTCCTTCAGACAAGAGAAGGACGCTCAAGGTTTGATTACAATCTACAAGTATGCCTTTTCTTAATTGTTTCATTTACGTTTGGCATATCAAACTTCAAAAATTTCAAACAATTCATCATGTGCCCAAATGCATTGGCATTGCCCCACACTCGCTTGTTGTTAGCGATGATCTTGCATCATGACACCATCCCAAGCTCCAATTGGAACACCACTTAGACCAAATCTGTCAATTCCACTTGGGCACAGAGCTATGAATCCTTCCATTTCTCACACTACACAGGTTACACCCGAACTTTCTATACTTTTATTTTCTCTTGGATATAATGTCACTGCTAGCTCTATACCTACACCTTTATTTGGAGGATCTAGTCTTGGTGGCTCTAATCCAGTTGGAAGCATCGATCATTCGTTCACTTCTGGTTTCCAGATCCCTCTAGGAACTCAACCTCACGCTGGGGGGAAACCTCAATTTGGGATTGAACCTCGAATTGGGACACAACATCAGCTTGGGGGGTAGCCTCAGACTGGAGTCCATAACCCATTGTATGGACAGAATGCGACACAAAATCCTTGGCATTTTCCTTTCCCAGGAAATCTGCTATTCTCTGGGGGACAACATCCTCAAGGAAAACAACAAACTTCTCTTTCCCATGGGACTAATGTGTATCCTCCTCATGGACAAAATTTTTACCCCCCTTACGGGCAAACAAATCATCTGACTTATAATCCTCAGAACCCATCAGTTTATCCTCCACTTACACATGTTTCTCAACCATCATTGAATCTTGTTTATCCTGGTCAGCAATGACCATATGTAGGAGGCCCTACTGGATACAATTACCCACCTAACCCAGTTTACGGCCCTACAAGTGTCCCCATGCCACACTAGTATCAACCTCATATTAACCAACAACTACCGTTTCTTGCTACTCTGGATCTCCCAGACTTGTCTTGGTTGACCAATGATCCTATACTACATTGTCCCTTTTGGCCAGTAATTCCTGCTAAATTACCTTCTGATATTCAAAAATTTGGCGGTAAACCTCAAGAAGATATGAATAACCATGTGATGACTTTCCATTTGTGGTGTTCATTGAACTTCTTAATGGACGATTTTATACATTTTCATCTTTTCCAGTGAACACTCATGGGCTCAGCTGCCAAGTGGTACATCAAACTTCCACGAGGTTCCTTTTAAGACTTCAATTCCCTCGCCATGTCCTTTATCACACACTTTCAACTACCCATTCGATACAAGAAGGGTACCGAACTCTTGACCTCCCTTCGTCAGACTAACTTTGTACATATATCTGATCATATCCATGAGTGGAGACGATAGTGAAGGTTGATCAAAGCAATCATTTTTTACCAGTTATGTTGGTTGTGGAGCTTGATTATGTTCCTGATTCAGAGGTCCTTGTTTTCAGAGATGTTTATACCCCATGAAGACTTTACACCCCAGAAGTATGTACACTCTTCCACACGGGGGAGTGTAGAGGGGGGATACCTCCTCTGCGGGGTCTGGGGGGCCTGTCCCCCCGGTTGGGGGGTTCGAGGGTGAAGCCCCCAAAGAAAAAATTTCCTTCTAAATGCATATTGTAATTTCTTTGTAAATCTGGACCGTTCACTATAAGGTCGCATATCTAACAGTAGAAATTATGTTAGAGTTTTTTCCCTAGAAGGCAACCCTCTGTTATGAGGGAAATGTATTGTGGCTATGCATTATGGCGAGTATTGTATTCTGAGAGAGGAGAATGTGAGAGAAAGAAGAGGAAGTTACAACGGGTTTTGTTGTAGGTTGCATCCCTTCATTTGTTGGATAATAATAAAGGAAGGACCTGGCAATTTCTCTGGTGGATGTAGCCCACACTGGGTGAACCACGTAAATCTGTGTCTCTATTGTATTGTGTATCTTCTGTGTTTTGTTTCTGCATTTGTTTTATTTTATTGCTCCATGGTCCTGTTTTTCTAACAATTGGTATCAGAGCGAAAGGTAACTTGTAGGAAAAGAGGGTTCCTGGTTCGAGTGGGAGCAATATCAGAAGATGGAAAGTTTAGGGTTGAGAAATTTAACGACCAAAAATACCAGTTATGGAAGATGCAGATGGAAGATTATTTATATCAGAAGGATCTATTCCTACCATTAGGTGGAGTAGAAAAGAAGTCGACGGCCATGAAGGAAGAAGAATGGGATATTCTTGACAGAAAGGCTCTAGGAACGATACAGATGAGCTTGGTAGCGTCAGTGGCTTTCAATATTTCGAAAGAAAATACAATGAAGAATCTGATGGACTCATTGGCTAAACTATATGAAAAACCGTCGGCGTCTATTAAGGTATTTCTAATGAAGAGATTATTTAATATGAAGATGTCAGAAGGTGGGTCTGTTGCAGATCATTTAAATGAATTTAATATGGTTACTAATCAACTAAGTTTTGTAAAAGTGGACTTTGATGATGAGGTGAGGGCTCTTCTAATCTTGTGTTCATTGACAGAAAGTTGGAATGGCTTGGTCATGGCTGTAAGTAACTCTGTCTCTAGTTCAAATACTTTAAAATTTGATGATGTTGTTGGTGTTATCCTTAGTGAGGAAATGCGACGGAAAAGAACAGGTGAGACATCAGGTAATGCATTCAACATGGAGAACAAGGGAAGACAAAAGGATAGAGGAAAGGGCTCAAGGAACCGCGGGAATTCTAGGAAGGGCAGATCCAAATCTAGACTTGGAAAGATAGAGTGTTGGAATTGTGGGAAGAAAGGATATCTGAAGAAAGATTGTAGAGCTCCAAAGAAACAAAGAGATGGACAACATGAGAGAAATCAGGAAGCAAATGTAACAGGTGATGTGTTACAAGATGATTTGATTCTTTCTGTAGATAATATTTATGAGTCTTGGGTAGTAGATTCAGGGGCTTCATTTCATGCCACATCCCATAGGAAACATTTTCTAGATTATGTTCAAGGTGATTTTGGACAAGTTCATTTGGGTGATGATGCACCATACAAAATTGTTGGAATGGGAAAGGTAAAAATAAAGAAACACAATGGAAACCAATGGTTGTTGAAAGAGGTAAGACATGTTCCAGATTTAAGGAAAAATCTAATTTCAACAGGGCAGTTGGAAAGTGAAGGTTGTGTATCCATATTTACAGATAATACGTGGAAGGTCATTAAAGGATCATTGGTGATAGAAAAAGGAGAGAAGGTAGGTACATTGTATTTATGTACTGGTAATACTGACTCTTCTATCTCTTTAGCTTCTACAGAAGTGGATACAACATTGTGGCATCATAGGCTAGGACACATGAGTGAGAAGGGTATGCAAATACTTCACAAAAGAAATTTGTTTCCAGATCTTAAACAAATTGATTTGGACTTCTGTGAGCATTGTGTTTATGGAAAACAAAAGAGATTCAGATGTCTCAGAGTTGGAAAAGAAAAGAAGAATGAAAGGTTAGAGATTGTGCATACAGATGTATGGGGACTAGCTCAGGTATCATCTCTTGGTGGCTCTTGTTATTATGTTACTTTTGTTGATGATGCAACTAGAAAAACTTGGGTTTATTGCATTCAACAAAAATATGATTTTTTTGATACTTTTAAGAAATGGAAAGCTTTAGTTGAGAATGAGACAGAAAAAAGTTTGAAGTGTCTCAGATCAGATAATGGAGGTGAATATTGCAGCAAGGAGTTTGATGATTATTTTTCATACCATGGGATTCGTAGAGAGAAGACAATTCCAAGAACACCACAAGAAAATGGTGTGTTAGAAAGGATGAAAAGGACAATCATGGAGCGTGCAAGGAGTATGATATTGCATGTCAGATTGCCCTTACAGTTCTGGGCAGAAGCTGTAGATATTGTTGTTTACTTAATAAACAGAGAACCTTCAAGCTCTTTGGATGGTAGAATTCCAGAGGAGGAATGGACAGGAAAAAAGGTAAACTATTCTTTTTTGAAAACTTTTGGCTGTGAAGCATTTGTCCATATTGATAAAGAAAATAGAACAAAGATTGAGTCTAAATCCAAGAAGTGTACTTTTATTGGATACGGTGTTAATGATTTTGGTTATCAATTATGGGATTATGAAAATAACAAAATCATTAGGAGTAGAGATGTCATATTCAATGAGAAGGTCATGTACAAAGATCAGTTGCAGGGAAAGAAATAGGAAGAAGAAAAACAAGAATACACAGTGCTTGATGAGATCACTGAAAAAAAACAAGAATACACAAGGCTTGATGAGATCATCAAAAGAAATTCCAAAGGAACTTGAAATCAAAATGTACAACAACAGAGCAATAGGCACCTCAAACACCTACAAGTATTATTAGAAGATCTAACAAAGTTATATACCCTCAAAACAATACTCTCCTTTCATTGTATTATTTATTGTTGACTGATTCTGGTGAACCAGAATGTTATGAAGAGGCAATGTAGGTAGACACCAAAAATAAGTGGGCGCAAGGCATGAAAGAGGAAACGGATTCCTTGGCAAATAACCAGACTTGGGACTTGGTTCAGTTGTCTGCAGGAAAAAGAGCATTGTAGAATAAATGGGTTTACAAGTTGAAGGAAGAAGATGGAGGAGAAAAGTGGTACAAGGCTAGACTTGTTGTAAAGGGGTTTGCACAAAAGAAAGGTATAGATTTTGATCAAATATTTTCTCCTGTTGTTAAAATGACTTAAATTAGGACTATTTTAAGTCTTATGGTAGTAGAAGATTTGCATATTGAACAGTTAGATGTAAAAACAAATTTTCTCCATGGGGCTTTGGAGGAAGAGATCTATATGCAGCAGCCACAGGGGTATGAGGTCAAAGGGAAGGAGAATTTGGTATGCAGGTTGAAGAAGAGCTTGTATGGCCTAAAGGAAGCTCCAAGGAAATGGTATTTGAAGTTTGACAGGTTTATGATAGAACAAGGTTATAGTAGATGTCATTCTGATCACTGTGTTTATTTTAAAAGGATAGAAAATGGAAGCTATATTATCTTGCTATTGTATGTAGATAACATGCTTGTTGTAGGGTCTAATATGAAAGATATAAATATGCTCAAGAAGAAATTAGCCAATTCATTTGTGATGAAGTATTTGGGTGCTGTAAAGAAAATCCTTGGCATGAGAATAACAAGAGACAGAAAAAATCGCAAATTGACATTGTCTTAGTACACAAAGAAGGTGTTGGAGAGGTTTAGAATGCAGAATGCAAAACTAGTTAGTACACCTTTGGCCAGCCATTTCAAACTAACTAAGGAAATGTTTCCCAAGACACATGAAGAGATAGAATACATGTCCAGGGTCCCTTATTCATCAGCAGTTGGCAGCTTGATGTATGCAATGGTTTGCACAAGACCAGATATTTCACATGCAGTGGGAGTTGTGAGAAGGTATATGAACAATCCAGGTAAAGAATATTGGGAGATAGTAAAGTGGATTCTTAGGTATTTGAGAGGTACTGCTACGCATGCATTATGTTTTGGAGGTTCAGACACTTTTCTACAGGGATATGTTGATTCAGATATGGCAGGTGATAAAGACAACAAGAGGAGCACCACAGGGTATGTTTTTATTATAGGTGGAACAACAGTAAGTTGGATTTTGAAACTGCAAAAGGTTGTTGCACTTTCAACAACAGAGGCAGAGTATGTTGTTGTTATAGAGGCTAGTAAAGAGATGATTTGCCTACAAAGGTTTATGGAGGAATTGGGAAAGAAGCAAGAGAATAGCAGGTTGTACTGTGACAGTGAGAGTGCAATTCATCTTGCAAATAACTCAGCCTTCCATTCAAAGACTAAGCATATACAGTTGAGGTACCACTTCATACGATCCACCTTGGAAGATGGAAATTTGAAGTTGGAAAAGATACACACTAGCCAGAATCCTGCAAACATGTTAACAAAGGGAGTAACAAGAGAGAAACTGAGTTCCTGCTCAGTTTCAGTTGGTCTTCAAGAATGAAGATGAAGATGAGAAATTTTCCAAGTCCAAGAAGGTTTAGAGTCCAGCATATACAACAGTGGTGGAGTTGTTGAGATCAGCCTCCAAGTGGGAGATTGTTGGTTGTGGAGCCTGATTATGTTCCTAATTCATAGGTCATTGCTTTCAGCCATGTTTATACCCCATGAAGACTTTACACCCCAGAAGTATGTACACTCTTCCACGTGAGGGAGTGCGGAGGGGGGGTACCCCCTCTGCGGGGTTTGGGGGGCCTATCCCCCCGGCCGGGGGGTTCAGGGGCAAAGCCCCCAAAGGAAAGATTGCATTGTAAATGTATAATGTAATTTCATTGTAAATCTAGACCGTTCATTATAAGGTCGCAGATCTAACGATAGAAATTTTGTTAGGGTTTTTTTCCATAGAAGGCAACCCTCTGTTATGAGGGAAATGTATTATGGCTATGCATTATGGTGAGTATTGTATTCTAAGAGAGGAGACTATGAGAGAAAGAAGAGGAAGTTACAACGGGTTTTGCAGTAGGTTGTATCTCTTCATTTGCTAGATAATAATAAAAGAAGGAACTGGAAATTTCTCTGGTGGACGTAGCCCACACTGGGTGAACCACATAAATTTGTGTCTCTATTGTATTGTGTATCTTCTGTGATTTGTTTCCACGTTTTTTTTATTTTATTGCTCCGCGGTCTTGTTTTTCTAACAAGTTATTGGCATAATGGTTCACCAAATCACTTTTACCCCCGATTGCTCGCGATGTCACCATGGGTGGTGTAGTCACAGAGGAAGAATCCATTGCTCGGGCTCAGTACTTAGATTTGGTTTATTCACAATATGGTATTTTGTATGAGTTGATCCCAAATGTTGCTCATGCCACTACTGATCCATCTAAACCTTCATCCACATCACATGCGGATGGAGTTATCAACTCCGTCAAAACCCAATCTGTATCCCAGTCGACTAGAACTACAAATCAATCTACTTCAGCACCCCATCCCAGTTTGACCTCACACTCCTCTACCTCCCCCCAAACTCAAATCTCTGAGGTGAATGCAATTCAGTCTACCCATTCACAACAATCTGGAGGCAAGAAGAAGACAAAAAATAAACCCAAAAAGAATAATAACAATGAAAAACCCAAAACTCAAACTCCAGCACCTGCTACCAAAAAGAAACCACAGTGGAAATCGAAATTCCCATGTCTTATTTGTGGTGAGGATCACTACACTCGATACTGTCCACATTGCGATGAAGTGGTAAAACTTTTTAAAGGGAATTCCCAAACCGTCGTGCTTACTCATCCTTTTCCTCAGCAACAATCCATGGTTTCTCAAACCCCCTCTCCAAGGGGAATTTCTAGCCACCTTCCTCATGATGAAGCCTCGATAAGTGCCCATATATATATGTTCAATGGGATTGATTTAACCACTCTCTCTATGACATACGACATGCCAACTAAACCTGATAAATAAAACGCTACTAACAGTGCTTTACCAGATCCATCACCATCCTCCATTAATCCTCCATCTATTAGTCCTCCCTGGATCACTTCAGATAGAGAAACCTACGTTTGACTCCATATTACTCCCTCCCAATAGCACCATCCATAAATCTACTTTTAATCTTAGTTCACGTGCCGCCCAAAACTACAACATTGTTGAAGATTTGGCTCAAGCACCATGTGTTATGGTTGCGTTGGAACTTCTACAACACTGCCCAAGTCAACGTAGAATGCTCTTGGATTTTATTGGTGCTTTTGATCCTGATTCATCCAAAAATATCATGTTTAACTTGGACAATTTTAAGTCTTGATTCTCTCACCAAATTTCTTTTCAAATTGATGTTGTTGTTCACAACCAACAAATTCATTGTACTATATTTGATGAGGGAGCCTCTACTTGTGTCATGTCTTTAGACTCTTGGAAAAGATTAAAATCACCCACACTTAACAAATCCCCTATGATGTTACACACATTCGATGGGCGAGGGTTTTATCCTCACGGACTCTTTCAGTCCTTAGTTGTTCAGTTGGGCGGCAAAACAGTCTCTGTTGATGTTGAGTTGGTCAATGCTCCCCTCAATTACAACTTGTTACTCGAAAGAAGTTGGTTTTATGCTATGACTGTCGTTTCTTCAACAATGTTTCTATGTGTACAATTTCCTCATCAAAGCAAAATTGTCACTATCGATCAGTTAGATTTTTGTACACCATATGCTCGCGCTCCCGCTACCAACAATATTCCTTTCATGGGAAATCACAAGATCACGTATGAAAGTATTGGTTTAGGATTGTTAAAATATTCCACCCTTATGAGCACCTTCCCTGCACCACTTCCTCCTACCATGCATCATATTTCCACAGTCAATATGATTTCGACTATGACTTATAAGTCTTTGGAATCATTTGATCCTTATATTGTACCTAGTCCTCTAGAGTTCAATGCACTAGGTGACACCATGCCACTTAGTCCAACTGAGGATTCATATGTTGCTATTCAATCAACCTCTTCCTCCTCGGATGACCAACATCTATTGGTGCCCGAAACCTACTTGATGCCATCGTGGTTGAATTCCTTGTCTTCTTCTTTTGACTACATTTCCCAAATTTTTCCTTCTGATGAATCTATTATGGAAATTATTATCATTGACGAAGTACCTTGAAATGATAACCATCATCAATCTTCTTTTCTTCCACCTCTCGAAGAAATCTGAGAATATATACACTTTATCTTCCCCCCTGATGTTGTCAACTTTCCACAATCTCCTATACTTACACAAGATACTATTTTTTAGGGGAATTTAGGCAATAGTTTTTCTATGGTCGTTATTGATATTTCGATCAAGGAAGGTGTCGTGGAAAATATTAATCTCGGTGCTAATTGTTCACCCGAGGAGGTGATTTCTTATACCGCCTTATTCAAAGAATTATGTGATGTCTTCGCTTGGAGATACGAAGAAATGCCAGGCATCGATCCTTCGATCATTGTGCATGAAATTAAAACTTACCCAGGTGTTAAACCTGTTCGATAGAAACTCCACCTGGTTCATCCCAAGAAAACTGAGGCCATAAAGGCAGAATTTGAAAAACTATTGAAATATGGCTTCATCTATCTTGTCCCCTTGACGTAAAGGGTTTCTGACATTGTTTTGGTCGCTAATAAGCAAGGGACCATTTGTGTCTACGTTGATTATATATATCTCAATAAGGCTTGTCCGAAAGATGATTACCCTACGCCCTTCATCGACCAAATCATTGATAATTGCGCAGGTAGCATGGTTTTATTTTTCATGGATGGTTTCTCAAGATACAACCAGATTGAGATTTTACCCATTGATCAGCATAAGATAGGCTTCATCTGCCCGTGGGGAACTTTCGCCTATCGTAAACTACCATTTGGCCTAAAAACTGTTGGTGCTACATTCCAGTGGGCCATGTCATATGTTTTCCACGATATCAAACATATTGCGGAACCTTACCTCAATGATTTACCTGCCCATTCATCCAGTCGATCAGACCATTTTGGTAATCTATAGGCTATTTTTCTTCGATGTCGGTTCTACCGTATTCATTTGAACCCATAAAAGTGTATCTTTGTTGTCGAATCGGGTCAAATCCTTGGCTTCATTGTTTCCAAGGACTTTATTTAGGTGGATCCCTTAAAAATTAAGGCTATCCTTGCTTTACCTCCACCTAATAATTTGACACAACTCCAAAGTTTGCAGGGGAAAGAGAACTTTCTTTGTTGTTTCATTTGTAACTACATTGAGATTACCAAAGGATTCATGCGATTGTTGCAGAAAGGCACTCCTTTCATCTAGGATGACACTTATCAACGACCCTTTGATGATTTAAAGCATGTGTTAACCCATACACCTTTGTTCCATCCTCTGCATTATACGCAGGATTACATCCTTTACTTAGCGGCCTCTACTTCAACTATCGCTATGGTGTTAGTTCAAGAGGACCCTAACGGTGATGAACATGTGATATATTATCTGATAAAAAGTCTATCTGGTCCAAAGCTCCAATATTCACATGTTAAGAAGTTGGCTCTCGCAGCCGTCATCATTGTCAAGAGATTTCGTCATTACATTTTGCTATGCACCACCACAGTTATCGAGGACTCTAACCCCATGTATCACATTCTGACACATCAATTTATTAGGGGAAAATATTCCAAATGGATCGTCAGTCTTCAAGAATTCGATCTCGAGTTTGCTAAGTCCAAAGCCAAGAAATCCTTGGTGTTTGTGGAGCTCATCTGCGATATTCCCCATGTTGATGAAGACATTGAGCCTAGAGATTCTCTCCCTGATGAATCTTTGTTCGTCATCAACACGTCCAATCCTTGGTATGGATATATCCTTCTTTATCTCCAGACCCAACGTTTTCAACCCGATATCTCTCATGAAGAACGTCGTCATATTCGTCACCATTATCGATGCTACCTTATCATCAACAACACTTTGTATCTCCGTGGTATCAATATTATCCTATGATGATGTTTGACTCATGAAGAGGCTAAACACGTCCTTAATGACTGCCACCTTGGAACCTGTGGCGGTCATCTTTCTGGAATGGATACAACTCAGAAAATCTTACGTGTCGGCTACTTTTGGCCCTCTATCTTCAAAGATTGTATCGAGGCCATCAAAAAATGTCCACCCTACCAAGTTTTTAATAAAAAGGCATGCACCCACCCCGCTCTCTTTTATCCCATTATTGCCATTGACCCCTTTTCCAAATGGGGCATTGATGTTATGAAGTGTAAGCCAACCTCAGTTGAGGGGCACAGTTATATCATTGTCTTCGTTGATTACTTCACAAAATGGGTTGAGGCTATGCCTACCTTTCTGAATGATGGTTGTACTACAACTCTTTTCTTCTTCGACCACATCATCACTTGCTTTGTTGTTCCACAAGCCATTGTCACTAATCATGGTTCACATTTTCAAAACTATATGATGAGTGAGTTGCATGCCAAGTTTGGTTTTTTCCATGAGAACTCATCCCTGTACTATCCTCAAGAAAATGGACAAGTTGAAGCTATCAACAAGGTCCTTAAAACCATGATTCAACGTATGGTAGGGGAAAACAAGACATATTGGCATCTACAACTTTTCTCCACTCTCTGGGCTTATCGTACCTCTATGAAAACTTCTACTGGATTCACTCCTTTCCAGTTAGTATATGGCATGGAAGTTGTTTTACCAATCAAGTGCGAAATTCCCTCGTTGAAACTCAAAGTAGAAATCCTTCCTCACACTTATGTTGAAGAAGAATGCTTCTTACACCTGACCAAGTTGGATGAAACACATCATGATGCCGCTCTCGTTAACAAGACATATCAAAAGAGAATCAAGAATCAATACAACAAATCTGTCCATCCTCATACTTTTGCAGAAGGAGACCTAGTCCTTGTTTACAACCAGGCTCATGATAAGTTAGGGATAGGCAAGTTAGAACCTTTGTGGCATGGTCCTTACATCGTGAAACATGTTTTACATAGAGGCGCCTATGATCTATTTGACTATGACAGAATCTCCCTAGGTGAGCCCCGAAACAGGATTTACCTTAAGAAGTACTATGCATAGTACATATAGCATGCATGCTTTGTACACTATTTTATTTTTAGTTTGGTGTATCTTTTTCTCTTGCGTGCACGAGTTTTTCCTTAGCCGCTTATAATTTGTCTTGTGTTTGAGTGCGCAGATGACATATTCATTTCCTATATTTGTCGGGTTAGCGGATGGCGCTAGTCGACACACCCAAAATATTGCTTTTGCAGCTTGGGTAATTTACCACTCTAACGAGTTGGTGAGTTCAAGAGGTATTTTATTAGGATCAAAAACTAACAACATGGCAGAATATCATGATGTCAACAGAATTTTAACCGAAGCCTCCTCCCTAGGTATATCTCATATGATCATTAACCTAGACTCTCAACTTGTGGTCTATCAACTTAATCGAATCTACGCCATTCACAAGCCTATCCTATTGTGTCTCCATCTACAAGTTCGTCGTCTTGAAAGAATGTTTGATTTGATCGAATACAGACACACACCAAGAGGACTTAATACAACTTTGGATTCATTAGCCAATTACATCATGGATCGGTACCTCGCACATAGATGAGTTTTCATAAAGGAAATAAATCATACATCACATGTAAATTAAATGAATCACAAAAAGACATCATTATTTGCAAACATCATTTGGCACCATAAAACTTGGATATGTATATATATATGGTCTGATAAAAAATGTTTGATTACATCAAAAAGTACATAGAAGGTAAAAATGTTGGGTCCTCATGCCCATAACATCATCATATAGACTATACAAAAAAAATCAGAGATTTCCTAGTCCTCCTGCATCACATTGTGCTATGAGTAGCACACTACCACACATGCTACTCATCTCAGTAAGTAATTAAGACCCTCAGGGACTCCCATTGTATGTCTTTGTAGACGCAAAGGTACATCCCGCCTCCTAAGAGGAGGGACACCCATCGTGAGACCACAGAGGTTTCTCTCAACCTCCCGAAGACCCCCTGCCGCTACCTCATGATATGCTTCTATCTGAGCATCTCTGTGGCACCCCAGTGCCAGTATCTTTGCTAGATGTGTTGCTCCCCTATCTGCACAATGAAAAGATACGTCTGTTAAAAACTCTTCTAGGTACCCCAAAAATTAATATAAACTTTAAAATAAAAAAAACACTTGACAAGATTATTTTGGTTTCTTACCTGAAGCGTCCCAGTCCGTTCCATCTAGAAGAACCAGGTCCATGCTCCCCCGGAAATCCACTCTGGCGTATGGGAAGTCCTCTATAACGATCAACTGGCATCTCATCCAAGCAAAGAAGTCACCTGTAAATTTGAACTCTGACTCCATTCCCATCCTCGGAGACAGAATTGTCCAAAGTTCCATACGTGGTTCACCCGTCGGTCGTACTATAAGAGAAATCTATGGTTGCATTTGAGGAATGCGTTCTAGGAAGAACGAAACTAGAAACGAACCATATCCAAATTGCTTTTGTTGTCCCATCTAGCATCTCAAAATCTGCTCCTTCACATTTTGAAGGAATGCAACACTCCAGTTAAACACAGTTGGCTCTAAACACTGCAAACCATAAGCCACCTATGACATTGAAGCCAAGTGTGAGCTGGTACTCCCTGCTAAATTCATGATGGCAAATAGAATATGTCAAAGAGGTAGATCTCTGACATCTTTTATTGCCATTCTACCTCCCACCGATCTCGATCCTAGGACACAATGATTTTCCAAGTACTCTTCTATAGGCATGGGAAGTTCCCTAAATCCAGATAATATAATAGGAGCCCCTCCCTTTGAGAGGCCAGTTAGGAAATACACATCCTCCAACTCAATGGTAAGAATTTGTGTCTCAATTTGGAACCCCTGTTCCATAGTGTTCCACAACCCGATCATGTACTCGAGAAGGAGAACTTCCTTCTTCATCTTTTGCATCTTAAAGAACTTGAGGAGACCACAGTTCCTCAATAAGGCCCTTGATCGGGGAATTTTCAATGCAGCCACATCATTGAGCTCATGCTCTCTTTCTTTCCACTCGATCATGATTTTTGCCAAATATAAACTGCAATCATCATCAACAAAAGTCCATTAGTCATGCCATATTAACATGTTTTGGGTAATTTAACTTTAAAAATATTTTTTCTTGTGTTTGTCATGCCATCGCTCCACCAACAATCTTACCAGAGTGCCATTGTTCCCCCAATGGGCTTACCAGAGTGCTCAAATTTCAACTAGCACTCCCCCTAACCTTTTAGAGGAGCGTTGACCCCTTTTTGTGCATTTTTGGGTAGCGCCCCCTCTATCATTTGAATAGAGTGCTAGCACCCTCCAAATAAGCTTAGTAGAGTGCTGGAAAATTGAGAAGCACTCCCCCTAGCCTTTTAGGGGAGTGCCAAGCCTTTTTCGGTGCTTAGAACCTCCTAGGGCATCAATTCTAAAAGAAAAAAACTACCTAAAAATGGATTGTAAACCATGCAAAATGTAGGGAAGAAGTAGAGGACCAACCTGATACAAACAAAGACAGAAATTGATGACTGTAGCTCTGGTACTGATGAATGCAAGAATCGCCCTCCAAAGCCAATTTATCCACTACTAAAAGTCTTGGCACAAATGAATTCGTAAGACATTTTAACCCTATATTACTATTATAATTTCATTTTTCCTAAAACCATAGTTATTTTGGGTTTTTGAAAATCATTTTGGAGGTATTATTAATACCCTGGTGTGCAACTTTATCATTATTGGTAGGTTTCAAATCAGTTTTGTTCGATTTTTATCTTGTCACATTAACGAGCATAGTCTTCGTTCGTTCTCACGCTCAAAAAAAACACGAGAATGCACTGAGTAAACTTTTATCTCTTTTTCAGACTCGCATAGATACACGAAAAAGGAACCCCCTGGAGTTATATTTAAGCTCTTTTCAGACTCTCTAAGCATAAAAATATTGTCTGGTGATCTTGCTTCCTTTCCCACTCATTAAAAGGTTTGAAAGGGAGTCCTTCGAGTGATAATTTATCTCTTTTCGGACTTGCAAGACTAACATTACAAAAAAGGACAACAATGGAGTCGTCTTTAAGTTCTTTTCAGACTCTCTAAACATGAAAAATAATCAAGTTTACCTTCTCTGGACTCGTTAAAAATATACATTGAAGGGCCCATATGGGACTGAACCCTTACTTCTTCCAGTTCGTTAAAAAAAGGAAGAGAGACTTACCAAAGGTGATTTATATCGAGCATGTGTTACCCTCCTCGAGCTCGTTAAATTTAAAAGAGGTACTCGTCTATCTAGATGGGGAAAAAAATTGAAGGAAGCAAGCCAAGCAGTTTTTGAAAACATCACCAGTCACTCTTACAGTCGCCCTTGAACACGCCACTTTGTCTTTGCACACATTTCAATCCATTGAACCTATACACTGAACCAATCCTCTGAGTTTCCTTACTCCTTTGGGTCACCCAATGAAAGTCACAGTATCCACTGCATTATCATGTTTTGGTCTATGTCATATTTATGTTGTTGTGCCTCAATGTTCAAGGGAAGTATCTGCCTCGAAAGTCAACCATAAAAAATTCATGTTTCAATACCCGTGTCAGTCCATGTTCATTTGATCCACCAATTTACATCTTTGTTTCAGTTTCGTGTCGTTGATGGGGGATACATCAAGGCCCTCCTTCGAAGAGTTTGTTCCTGTCAACTTCAGCGCATTATCCGGGAATTAGACTTAGAAACTAGTTAGTACCTTGGGACCTGCATGCCTTAATGGAAGGCCTCCTCGCTTCTGACAGTGGGTTTACATCTTTGAACTTTGATCGAATGATTCCACAGATGTTCGAATTCATCTCATTTATTCACATTCGTTGTAATGTACTAGGGTACCTTGGGAATAATTGACATCAATGGTGATTTCCCTCGCACTTGTTAACGTTTTACCTCATTGACCGGTAATCAAGTGGTTTATACCATGTTCGACATTGGTACATCTATTCACATGGTTAGATTTGTACTACATCGGGATCGGTAGGAAGACCCTGGGTTGACTAATCACTTCGTTATGTACTTTTACCAGGTTGCGACAGAGTTTCTCTTGAATATTGACACATATATTGTCACATAGATCCACTGTGTATTGGTTTGTGGAAATGCTTTGTCGTCTCATAGATCCACTGTGTATTTTCCATGGCTACGATCATTTCATGTCATGGAAGTGTAGATCCATAGTGTATCTTCGGTGGCTATACCTTTTTGTCAATATAATTATGGATTCGCAGTGTATCTTATGGTGGCCATACCTTGAAAGTATTTATCACTCAAGCATAGGTATGCCTACCTTGGGTTTGAAACATGTCATAATGTTTGTTTGATGGTTGTGTGCAGCTTCTACCAGGTTCTCCAAGTCCATACCCTTGCTCGAAAAAGTCTACAAAGTACTTCAGTCATCAGTTTTTGTCTTCTAACTTCGCACTTTAGGGGGCAATCTATTACACATCAAAATTACTCACTTCAATGATGACCTATTGTCATCATTATAAGTGTCGCAGGTGTCTCAAACATCATACTATCATATTCCCTATGTCGTGTCTCAAACGACATCACAAAGGACACTTCAAAGACACCCTCAAAGACTAGTTTAGGAAAGAGAAATCACATGACAAAGAGTACAAAGCTTTTACAATGAAAAAGACCACTTAAAACTCATTCTTGAAGGGAAGTGCTCCCCAACCCACTGTCAAGGAGTGCTATCACTCCTTACCCTCCTTTGAGGGAGCGTTTCAACGCTCTATGCCCCATTCTTGGGGAGTGTTGGGTTGTTTGAGGAAATCATGGTTTGTTGAGGAAAATCGGGGAAAAATCCCCCTCATCTATGGAGTTAGTTTGATTTGAATCTGAGGTCAAGGATAGATCTTAGGGAGGATCCACAACTAATGGAGAAATATCCTCAACCTATCCCAAGAATCTCTAAGGTGGTTAGGCCTCTCCAAGCCTATATAAGGATGCCTCCTCATGGTGAAAAAGAGAGACATTGAAGGCATCAAACTTATGATCTCATAAGGGAGATAATCATTGAAGCATAGTCATTTTGTTTGTGGATCATTTGAGCAAGGGGTTGGACAAGGAGAACTGGAAGAGGTTGTTGCAGCTTCATCAAAGGTCTATAAGTATCTCTATTGAGTTCTCATTAATACATGTGCTTGGCATGTTTCCTTCAAGATTGTGTATGCTTACATGAAATTGTCTTTAACGGATAGATATAGTTTCAAACTAATCATAGTAGAATAGGAAGCATTCTTTGTATTTGATTGGATTGTAGAACCTGTTGAAGAGCTTGTGGATCAGTGCTCAACTTGGAACTAGGTGAGGACAAACATCGAAAAAAGGTACATCTTATTCATCTTCTCTATAGATTATTTTAGCTAGGTTTAAAGGGATGTCAGTGACCAAAGTTAGCACCTTTCTGTCTTGATCTTAGAGATTTACGATCCAAGAGGGAATCCACCTGTCCACAGGGGGATTTTCCTGTAACATTGAGGAATCCATAAATACTGATGGGGTAAAATTAGAAATGAAATCTGTAATTGAATAAGGGAGTCATAATTTGATAAATGGGGTGACATTGTATCTTTAAAAGGAGAATTCAAGAAGGTCACCAAAAGATACTTGAAGAAGTTGAACTTCATCTAGAGGATGTACATGCCAAATATGATGGTATTATCTCCAAGGCTAGAGTAATAAAAGATCAAGCAAAGAGGATAGAGGATTTCATTGTCTCTAAAAAGAATATAGATGAAATGCATGTGTAGAGTGAATGAAAACTGTCAAATGTGAAACCATATCGACACTCTGATTACCAGGAAAGATTTCAAGGAAGAAAATAAGGTTGAGATCAAAATTATCAAGGAATAAGATGGAATACTTATCAATATTCATGGAAAAAGGCATCACAAAACCATTATTCAATGTGATATTATCATGGACCAACATCTACTACAAATTGGAAAATCTTCAACAACAATACATGGAATCAAGGGAAAAAAGAGTATGCAAAAACTAGTCACCAAGGATTATGACCAAAAAGATATGATTTTGGATGGATGGATCATCAATGGAAAGAAGAAGGCATGAACATAAGAAAATCATATTACTTGGTTTCATCACATGTGAAGCCTTTAATTACAAATCTTTGAGGACAAAGTTTTTTGGAGGGTACTATGTTATGACCCAAGGGGGGCATATATAGAGTTAAATGTATACAATATGACCCCAAGGGTGAGCATATATGGGGCTAAATGTACATGTGATGTGTATATATATATGTAATTGTTAAGAACCAAATATCAATATAGCATAGAAAAACCTTATAATAAGTACTCAACGCCTTGAAAAAGAGAGAAATTAAGATAATAAGCCTCTTCGAGGGGGAAACCTCCTTATACCCACATAAATGTCCAATTAATAGATGATTCCAAATGAAAATGTCTCCTTGTTATATATAGGAGACTAGGAGGTACAATTACAACTAATGGACTCAAGCCAACATAAATAAAATAACATTACTAATGTAATATGCCCCAATTAAGGGGTAATGAGCCACTATTTAGGGCTTAACATGCCCCTCCCCTTGAGACAAGTATTGTCCGCAACGCTTGAGTAACTCTGGATGTTTCTGTATAAAAGACTCATCATCCCAAGTGGAATATTTAGCTAGTATATTCCTCCATTTAATGAGATACTCTGAAATGGATCTATTCCTCAGTTGGTGAATTCTTGTGTCAGTGATGGCTTCAGGATCCAATATGATTTTTCCTTCCTCGTCAAGTTCTGGAAATATAGTTTGAACTAGGATCTTGTCCCCTATAACCTTCTTTAAGCATGAAACATGGAAAATTGGGTGTACTCGTGAAGATGCAGGCAACTCCAATTTGTATGCCATAGTACCAATCTTTTGCAACACCTTATAAGGGACATATTACTTTGGTGATAATTTATTATCCTTCTTGGCTTGCTTGAGGGACATCTATTTGTATGGTTGTAGTCTTAAAAAAACCCAATCCCCTAATTCAAAGCTTCTTTCACTATGATGTTGATCTGCTTGTTGTTTCATGTGATTCTGTGCCATGGTTAGGTTTTCCTTTAACATTTGGAGAACTTGTTGTCGATGCTTGATGTGATCTTCCACTGCTTTAACCTTAGATTTTTATTTTAGAGAAGAAGTGATGGAAGGAGGGTGGTATCCATAGAGTGCCATAAATGGTGTCATTTTTGTTGTAGTATAAAAGGAAGTATTATATCACCATTCTTCCAAGGGAAACTGATGCAGATGCCTCCTCTGCCTCGACAGAGTCATTGCGCGACCTCCCGGTCTTAAGGATCATTCAGTTTAATTCATGAGACGAAGTGACTCTTTCAATTCCTTGCTGGAATCTCAATGAAATCGATCCACGGGTCCTTTTCGTAAGCTCCCCTGTGTGAACAACACTAGGCACGAGCTCCACCTTTCCCAAGTGACCACAGCACTATGACCAAGGGCCTAACCCTAAGTCACTTGTCTCAACTCACGATCTCGCAAGTTCACGAGTCGTAGCATTCGACTCTTCCTTTCTAAATTCACGATACCCGAAATGTTGATACGGGTATGGATCCTCCTTGTCAGCACCCTCTACGTGTGACCAACAGCTAGGCTAAACGCTAGCTACCGTCGCAACTTCGCAACTTCGCAAGTCGAAGGGTTGAGCTTTCATGCTCTTATCTCACGAATCCCCAAGGTGCGAGAAGTCAACAGAGTGTTGAATCCTTTATCCAGGTGACGCGTGTCCACCTGTAAATCACGCGGGCCCCACCTTATGGTTCTACCACGTGTCCACACTCGTGCCTCGACTCTCAGCACTTCGCAACTTCTGCAGTCGAGACGAGGTCCTCTCAACCTCCGAACCTCCGAATGCGCGATACGCACGATGAGGCTCTAATCCAACGGTCCTCCGCGACCCAGATCCTACGGATATCTCCACTCCTCACGACTTCGTCACCTGCGACTTGGAGCACCCAACTCCTGGTCTCTCACCTTACGAACCTCCAAGTTCGCAAAGCCTGCACTCAGACTTCTTCAGCACTTCCGCCAATCCTTCTATCACTGCCACCTATCCTCCTCAGATGGACGATCCCGATATTCTCGCGACTTCGCCACTCGCAAAGTCTGGGCGCTCACCTCTGTGAGTCTCGGTGCCCAAATCTCCGAAATGGACGATTCCACGACACGCGTCCTCCCGCAGACGGATGGCTCAAATCTAATTCTCCCTTTTGGGATTTCTGATGTCGAGTGCTTGGAATTTCATCCTTCGGACCCCCAAACTTTCGAATGCCAAAATCCCAATATCGACCCTTTCAGGACTTTTTCTTCTGCTACTCTATGCATGAGGGTTTAGACCTCATGCAACTCTCGAAAAATCCAATGGCTATCAGGTTCTTCACTCAAGATCTGACGGTTTAGATCATCTCTCCTGTGCACTCCTTCTGCACTTCCTCCTGGACGTGTAAACCTTCAACGATCCAGATCCCTTCTGAGCATCCGACAGTAGCTATTGCTCCTCCTGAGATTTGGCGCATTTTCTGCCAACACTTGGAAAAATTCCAATGTTCAAAGGCATCGACCTTTGTTCTCCTTTCCCCGCGACCTCTTCACCTTGGGTCTCGCCTGCGTTCTCAAAGACGCTAATCCCCCTGAGCTTATCCTTTCGAATCCTCAAAAGGATTATGTGACTTCTACACTCCTCGCAGAGTCTTCACGCACACAAAAGTGCTACCCCTTATGAGCTTTTCTAAAACTCAGACTCCTAAGGGAATAAAGTCTTCTCCCTTCTCCTGCAAATGGAGAATTCGGATGCCCTCCTAGCTATCCTTCACTCAAGCAACCTCTTGCTGAGTGCTCAGGGTGTTCAACAACCCTGTGAAGATACTTCAATGGATTCTTCCTCAATTACAGAACTCGACAGAGTTCTCTTCCTCTCTGTGCCTACCTGCATGTTGTCTCAATGCCCTCCTGGCAGAGTGTCAAGAATCTTCAGATGATTCTGAATTCTTAAGAACTCACAGCAGAGTTCTCCTTGCACTGGCTCAATTCCCACTTGGCAGAGCTTTACAGAACTCAAAGAGAGTTTATGTCTGCAATTGTGTCTCGCCTACACATCCTTTCCTCCTGAGGTGTTCAGCAACCTCACAGGTCTTCTCCTTGATTTGGTGATTTTAGCTCATGTGCCCGCCTGGCATGCCTTTGTCTGAATCCGCAGAGTTCAGAAGTGCTTCTGTGCACTGGTATTCAGAGACTGTAGTACTCTGTCATGCCCTCCTGGCATGAAACCACAAAGAACCTCTCAAGCCTGAAAATCAAACAACTCCCTGCAAATGAAAACCTACAGCATACATCTACAGCATAAATAGAACACAAAGGCATGAACACTCAAAAGACATTCATTCAATACAGGAATACATGCAGGAAAAACTGCTTCTTTGTATTAAATGGAAAATGCTTGTTTTACAAGGGTGTTCTCAATCTCTGACTTTAACAGAGTCATAGCTACTTCTCTATGCACACTCGCTCTCTCTTGTGCATACTCTAACTTCCACTCAAAAATGAGATACCATCTAAAGATATTTTACATGAGGGGGCTCTTAGAGCTCTTTCCTCCAATCTCACCTACCCTATTCAATTACATTGAATGGGTTGTCTAGTCCACAATTTGGATCTAGATCTCAACCTTATCTAATTCTACGCCTGCGAAAAGCACGGCCTCACGATTCAACAGCCTAAAACATTTAATTACATTCATTCAAATTCAATTTGAAAACGAGGGTTGCGCCTCTCTTCAGCACGCAATTTGAAACCACTAACGTGGTTGTATGGTTGGCTAGATGACGTGGAGAGATGCTCCTACATCAGTAATCATTTGAACCATTATGTTTGTTTATCAGAGACAAAGCAACGAAGGTAGTCTTCCAAACATTTTTTCGGTATCTCAGTTTTTCCATCAGATTGAGGATGATAGGATGAGCTATGAGCCAATTGAGTACCCAAACAAGAAAAAAATTATGTCCAAAAATGTCCAGTGAAGATGGGATCTCTGTCACTTACAATAATCTTTGGGCTGCCAGGTAGCTTTTGAACTGTCTCCATGAATGTGGTGGAAACTGTACTGGATTTTAAGGGATGAGAGAGTGCACAAAAGTGTGTGCATTTGGTCAATCTATCAACAATCACCATGATGACACTATTTCCTTCAGACTTCAGTAACCATGTGATGATTTCAATGGGAACCTCCTCCCAGCGCTGACTTGGGATGATTAATGGTTGTAAAATACCTGGGGTCTTAATTGTTTCCACCTTTTTTTGTTGGCAAACCAAACATTCTGCCACAAACCATTGAACATCAGTTTTAAGGCCATCCCAAAAAAAATCCTTCTTGACCCTATGGTAGGTTTTCAAAAATCCCAAGTGCCCTCCTACTGGAGAGGTGTGCAATTCCAATAGTACCTTTTGTTTGAGTTGGGAGTTCTTACATAAATATAAGTGATCTTTGTACCATAGTGAATAATTTTTCCATGTAAATGTATCTAATGCACTTGAATCTTGTTGCAACCTTTGAATGAGAGTCCACACTTTTTCTTCATTCTCCCATTCATCTCTTGCTTCTATTATCCAATAAGGTTGGATGATTGAGATAGCACAGAGAAAGGCCTCAACATCTTCATCCTTTCTTGAGAGTGCATATGCCACAACATTTTGCTTCCCTTTTTTATAGACGATTTCAAAATCATAACCCAATATCTTGGTCACCCATTTTTGTTGTTATTTTGAAGATAGTCTTTGTTCCAAGAAGTATTTAATACTATCATGATTTGTTTTGACCTTGAAGTTCCTACCTATTAGGTAAGGATGCCATTTCTTCAATGCATGTAGTATTGCCATCATTTCCTTCTCATAAATGGGTTTGTGTAAGTCCTTTCCCTTGAGTGGTCGAATTTAAAAATCCAAGGGCCTTCCTTCTTGCATTAGGACAACACCAGTTCCATTTCCCGGGGAATCACATTCCACAATAAAGGGTTTTGTGAAGTCTGGAGTGGTCAAGACAAGAGTTTTTCACATCACCTCTTTAAGTTGTTCAAAATCTTTAGTTGCCTCTGGAGTCCATGAAAATGCATCCTTCTTAGTTAGTGTTGTTAAAGGTGCTACTATTCTTCCATAGCGCCGAACAAACCTGTAGAAGTAACCTGTCAAACCCAAAATCCTCTAAGATTATTCAATTTTTTGGGAATCGGCCAGTCCATCATGGCCTTAATCTTGTTAGGGTCTACCTTGACACCTTCATGAGATACAATATGACCCAAACACTCTACCTCGTTCACTCCAAAGACACATTTGGATGGTTTGGCATATATTTGTTTCTCCTTTAGTAGTTGTAGCACTTTGTCAACATGCCACACATGATCCTCCCAAGACTTGCTATAGATTAGTATATCATCAAAAAATACTAACACAAATTTTTGAAGGAAGGGCTTGAAAATGGAATTCATCAACCCTTGGAATGTGGAAGGTGCATTTGTAAGGCCAAAAGGCATGACAAAAAATTCATAATGGCCTTCATGAGTTCAAAATGTTGTTTTTGGGATATCTTCTTCCTTCATTCTAATTTGATGAAATAAATTGCTCCATGTAGTTCATCTAACAATTCATCAATGATGGGAATGGGAAACTTATCTTTAATAGTGATCTTGTTGAGCTCTCTATAATATGGACACATACACCATGAGCCATCTTTCTTGAATACCATTACCACCGATGCAGAGTATAAAATTTGGCTAGGTCTAATAATGCCATCCTCTAACATTTCTTCAACCATGCGCTCAATTTCACTCTTCTGGGCATAAGGGTATCTGTATGGCCTGATGTTAGGAGGAACACTCCCAGGAATTAAGTGAATAACATGATCATGATTTCGAGTGAGTGAAATACCTTTAGGAATATCTTCAAATGCTTTGGAATGCTTATCAATGATCCCTTGGAGATCTAGAGGAATAGATGGCTTAGATGTTTGAACATCTAGTGAGCATAGTTGTGAAATAACACCTTGATGCCCCTTTTTAAATAATTTTGTCATTCCATTAGAGCTTATCACCTTACTGGGTTTCCCTGTGATTCCTCTTAACTCAATTTATTTTCCTTCCAATGAAAATTTCATGAAAAAATCTTGAAAATTAAAAGCCACTATTCCTAATGATTGTAACCATTGGATTCCTAGTACAACATCAGCACCACCCATGGGTATAGAAATAATTGGACTATTCATTACATATTCCCCCATAGTAAAATTGATCTTATTGCATTTTCCTGAGCAATTAATAGTTCCTCCATCTACAATCATTACTTGAAACTATGGCGTTGGATATACAAAGCATTTGAGAGCTTTGGCTAATTTATAGTGAATGAAATTATGAGTACTACCAAGATAAATTAGGACTATAACCTTTTTCTTTTTGATATATCCTTCAATCTTGAGGGCTTGAGGAGTGCTAATTATAGCCAGTGCATTACACGATATCGTGGGAGTCAACTCTTCAAACGAAATTGCTTCTACGTTTTCATCTTCAGATGGTTCTTGTTCTTGTTCTTGTTCTTCTTCCTCTTCACAATATATGTAGAATAATTTCTTCTCACCACACTTATGTCCCTTACTGTACTTGTTGTCACAATTAAAGCATAAACCTTTTTCTTTTATTTCCTCCAATTGTTGAGGTGTCAACACAATTAAAGCGCATAAACTTTTTTCTTTTATCTCCCTCCAATTGTTGAGGTGTCAAACCTTGTAGGTTGAGGTGTTTTAGAAGAAGGAGCAGATTCTCTATAGATGCTAGGGATTGGTCCCTTCCAGTAGCCATAGCCATATTTTTACTTTCAACATTTCTTGCCACCCTAAATGCATTCTCCAATGATTTGGGTTCCCAAAGACGAACCTCATGTTGAATGTTATCCTTTAAAGTTCCTATGAATACATCAATCAAGTGCTCATCTGGAATATCTGTTACCTTTGTATCCAATCTTTGGAAGTTCTCAATGTTCTCTGTAACTGAACCCTTTTGCTTTAGATTTATCAATTGGCTAAAGAAGGTATTGCTCCCTGTATCTTCATAGTGTGCTATCATTTCTTCCGTGAAAATTGTCCAAGTGACGAGTGATTTGCGAGAACAAATCCATCGATACCATACAAATTGATTGGTTTCTAAATATAAAGAAGCAATTTGTACCTTTTTTGTATGTGGCACATTATGCAGATCAAAGAATTGCTCCATCTGAAGTTTCCATGTGATTGGGTACTTTCCAACAAACTTCCTCATATCGATCTTCAGAACGTGGTTGGTCTTCAACCCAAAGTTGGAGTTTCTCCATTCTTGATTCATCTTCCTTGTTTCCTCATCATGAATTTCATGGGACACATTTTCACTTTCAGGTGTCCTCTCTATTATGAAAATTTTCAATCCTTCCATGATCTCCCTTTTTAAACCATCCATCTCAGTATCCATTATTGCCTCCAGTTCATCTTTTGTCACTATCTTCTTTTGTAATTCATTTATGTCCCTAAGCATTTCTTCACCTTCATCAAGAGTCCAAGTAGGACTGTCTGGAGGCTTATTTGGTTTAGAAGTTCCCTTTTTGGGTGGCATGTTGGCCAAGTATCACTTTTGAACCTTGATTTTGAGGTGGTTCTGCTAGACAATCTTTCTTCTACTGTATCTCCAAAGTTTCATCCCTTTCTGGGTATGGAACTTTATTTTTTTTAGTTCTCTGATATTTATTCTCTGCAATGCCACAGGTCTGATCAAAATTGGATTTTCCAAGTGGAATTTACGGTAACTTCCCCACAACTTGCTGATTTTTTTCCTTTCGAGGAGATCTCACTTGTATAGCATGCCCCGCACAAAATAATTTATATAAAATTCTGAAACTCATACCAAAAATAATACAGACTGTCCAATATCCAATTAAACCAGTCTCACTCAATTTGGATACTCTAGGAAGAAGTTATTATTGTTTTACCTGGAACACCTTCTTGAGACTAGTCAATAGGACTAGTCAGATACCCTATCTTCCACAGGGTGTATCTACAAATTTAATATGACCCATAAGCTAAAATGTTTACCACATATACCTTACTAATTTCTGTGAATAGCCTCTAGATTTCAGGGTCTGAAACGTTACAGAACAAGTTTAATACCAAAAATTCCGCAATGACTCAATTCAGGATGATTCCAGAACCCTATCTTACACAGGCTGTATCTATGAAAGTATAAGGCCTCAGGAGCTAAAATTTTAACCCAACATAACTTGAGCCATCTACTAAATATCCTCTAAGTCGTTCCTTCTTAAACATTGCAAAAAAAAAAATTTAGATAAAATTTCAATGTGTCTCAGATGTAGCAGTGAAACCCCAAGACCTTGAGCTCTTATACCATATGTTAAGAACCAAATATCAATATAGCATAGAAAAACCTCAAAATAAGTACTCAACGCCTTGAAAAAGAGAGAAATTCATAATAATTCTCTTCGAGGGGGTAACCTCCTTATGCCCACATAAATGTCCAATTACCAAATGATTCCAAATGAAAATGTCTCCTTGGTATATATAGGAGACTAGGATGTACAATTACAACTAATGGACTCAAACCAACATAAATAAAATAACATTACTAATGTAATATGCCCCAATTAAGGGTTAATGAGCCACTATTTAGGGATTAACAATAATAGGGTTGGTGTAATAGTAAACGGGCCTCATGTGTAGGTGTGAATAGGTATATATAGAGATCATGTATTCATTATTGAGGACATGTGAATTTTGATCTATGAATGTGTTTGGTTATGTGGAGGAGGTTATCCTATTATTTAAGGAGTTATTGTGTAACTCATCTCTCTTATCTATATTGGAGTTGTGCTCCAGACTCACATTGTTGTACATGGTGTGTACTTTTGTACTATTATGATATCTTAGGCATTTGGAACATACATATTCACTATTTATTTATGTAGGCTAACAAATTTGATTATTTTTAGGAATCACGATAAGAACATTCGTGATGTTATTATTTTTCTACATGTGATAGGTGTTGAGATTTTTATTATGTTCATGATGTTAGGTTATCTTAAGAGCTTATGGTATTTACTTATGATGTTATGTGATTCCATTTAATTATGTTGATAAAAGGTTATGTCTTCGATAAAGATGTGTTGAGATGATTATCATATTCATGATGAGATGCTATGATGTTGGGATAACATATGGTTCCATTTTTGTATTTGATAAATATGTATTGAGGTTATGATGTTATGATAATATCTTCTGATGTGATGACATAATGTAATTACATGGAATTCTTTTATGATAATGTTTTTATGATGTCATGATGTGATGGCATGTGGTACTTACATGTAGATTTATGATGAGATGTTTAATGATGACATGTGTGACTATGTAGTTTCTTATGATCCAATATGTCGTGGTGACAATGATGTTGAGTTATCGTGATGACATGAGAGAGTTAGCATGTGGATTCTTTCTTTGAGATGATGATATTATGATTATAACTAATGCATTGGTTGCATGTTGTGAGGTGGTGATTGTCAGGTCATCCACTAGTGGGCCAAGAGGGACAATTTATTTGATGATTTCATGGGAGCCCATACCTACGAGGGAGAATATTTACAAAGTAATATCATATGGGTTGGGGAGAGCACAATCAAATAGTCTATGCTAGTGGTTCTTTTTCCTAGTAGGACCATATGGAAAAATCCAGTGTCTGATGTAGAGTTGTGATGTCAAAGACCCAAAGAATGATTGGAGTTTTTTTTCACCGGTGGTGTTGTGGGAATGGATTTCAATGTCTAGGGTTGTGTACTTGAGGGAGGATAAGGAGGGAGTTTGTTCTATCCTTTCAAGATGACTGGTGTATGAAAGTATTGATCCATATGACTGGTGCACGTGAATATTGATTCAGATAACTGATGTACTTGAGTATCGTTCCAAATTCTTGCTTTGGTAGATGAGGTCTGGTGCCTAGATCCCTGATAGATCAAGATGTCTTGGTATGGTGCCATAGAGCCCTTATGGAAAAGATAGGGTCTCATGTCTAGAGCTCTGATAGACCAAGAGGCTTTGAGCCTAGTTCTAAAAGTCAAGAAGAAAATCTGGAGAGTACTCGTTCTTCCCCGTTGGGGATTGGACTTTCAATGTTTGTTGTAGTCACTTGAGTGACTTTGTACTAGTTTAGTAGAGGGTGTTGTGGATTATAGAGGAAGAAAATTAAAAAAAAAAAAAACTATAAGCACATAAATAACATTAAGTTCGGGACGAAGTTCCTTGAAAGGGAAAGTATGTAATGCTCAATATTAATTATAATAATAGTAATATAAAAATTTAAAATTGTAATAATAATAATAATAATAATAATAATAATAATAATAATAACAACAATAATAATAATAATGGTAAATAGTTAAATATTACAAGAATAGAAAATAAAGAAATGCAAATAAACAAAAAGAATTGCACTCAATTAAGTTAAGTTAAGATAAGAAAAAAATAAAAATTGCATGATGACAAGTGGAATCTATGCATGAGGTTTCTTTGCATGGATATGTAAGAAATACTCTATATATTCTGAGGTGGAAAATGAAGGGAATCATCTTTTTTCTGGTGCAATTGACAGATAGGCTTGAAGGCCAATATAGTTGGTTGATTAAGAGCTCGGGGGCTCTCAATTGTGATGACTAAGAGGGTTGGTTAGAAGAAAATTGTGATGACATAGTTGGAGGAAATTCACCCCGTACTATTGTTGAGACATGCTGGATCAAATCTTAAAACACAATGGATTGACAAATATAGTGTTATAAGTAAATCAAAATCTTTAATATTCAAATAAAATTCTTACCAATATAATATCATCTAAATTATACAATCAATATTTTTTTATCATATCAAATTTATAGTTATAATTTATTTGTTTTTATATCCACTATATTAATTTTATGTATTATCATAATCTAATATCATATAAATTATACGATCAATATTTTTTTATCATATCAAATTTATAGTTATAATTTATTTGTTTTTATATCCACTATATTAATTTTATGTATTATCATATCAAATTTATAGTTATAATTTATTTGTTTTTATATCCACTATATTAATTTTATGTAAATTTTATGTATTAGAGATTTAATAGTTATAATTTATTTGTTTTTATATCCACTATATTAATTTTATGTATTAGAGATTTAATAGTTAGGTAGACCATTACACATTCCGTTCCCCAAAAGAGGGAAATGGTACTTCATATTAAAAGTGTATAATATATTTATTTATTCTCACTAACCAACACTTCAATAATATATAAATAAAAGGACGTGGATCCATTATATTTATTGGAAGAGTGGAGTATATTAAACATGTGACTATGGATTAGGTACACCCTAAGCAAATTGCCCACTTGAGTGGTGAGTTTGGATTAGGTACATGTGATGTTTTTAATAAGTAATAATGACAATCACAGGGTTGTATTTTGATTGACCTCACCTTCACTCCAAAGTAATACAATTTGTATATCTAATTGTTTTTTTCAAAAGATTATGTACACCCTAAGAAAATTGCCCACTTGAGTGGTGAGTTTGGATTAGGTACATGTGATGTTTTTAATAAGTAATAATGACAATCAAAGGGTTTGGTATTTTGATTGATCTCACCTTCACTCCAAAGTAATACAATTTGTATATCTAATTGCTTTTTTCAAAGGATTAGGTACACCCTAAGCAAATTACCCACTTGAGTGGAGAGTTTGGATTAGGTACATGTGATGTGATGTTTTTAATAAGTAATAATGACAATCACAAGGTTTGGTATTTTGATTGCTAATTTTGATTGACCTCACCTTCACTCCAAAGTAATACAATTTGTACATCTAATTGCTTTTTTCAAAGTACAAGTTGCATGTGGAGTTTATCTCCGTGTAGAATCTCAATGCTTTTTGCAAAACGAAGTTTGTGGTTGTACTAACAAAACCAAAATGATTATTATTTATTTTTATTTGAGATTCTTGGGGGATTATTTTTTGGTGGAAGCCAGTTGTGAGAATCCTTTAATGAAAGGAAGTACGTGGGGGCAGGTTTAGGAAGTTCTCAAAGATTCATAATTTTGTTTGTAAAAAACATAGTTCTCAAATATTCGTAATTTTGTTTAAGCGTAAAAAAAATATTTTTAAAAGTTGAATATGTGGGAATTTGGAAATGTTTTTATTATATTTGTATTTAAGATTTAAAAAATTATTAAAAAAGTTGAATATGTGAAGAAGTTGGATTAATGTAAAATATCGTTTGAGTGTTTATTGGTCAAGTGTTGTATGGAAATAGGTTCGCAAAGTTTATTATTATAAGTTTGAGTTTAGTTTTGAATACAATTTATATAATATTTTTTTGAAATTTTTGAAATTGCATGTTTTAAAAAATTAGTTTAAAAATATTAATTTTAAAACTAAAAATCTTAATTTGAAAATTAAAAATTGGTGGTAGAATAAGATATTATTTGAGTAGGTCCCTGAGGTGTAGGATAGTCGGTAACAGAGTGTGTTGTTAAGGCACTCCGTGATGTTAAAGTCATCGGTTCAAAACTTGTGGGGACAAAAAATCCAGTCATGTTAAGGGTTGGTGTGGCTCAAGCCGAGTGCGATCCCTGGGTGATTTTGATGGCTTAGATGCCCTTGAGTCGCGGTTTCTCAGCCACGGGCTAGTCCCACAAGTCACGAATAAACTAACAAACAAAAAAAAGATACTATTTGAGTAGTTTGGTGTAATAACTTGCTATGTTATGTTTTTTGGTTAGGGTTTGTTGTTGATGGTGGATGTTCTAGCTAGGGTTTGGATATATTGTAGAGTCTTAGCTTGTTATAAGTTTAAATGGCATTTTGTACTAGATTGTGATAATTTGTTAGTATGTATTTGTAACTTCATTTTTTGTATACATGAAGTGTACTTTGTTGTCCAAACTTTTTGTACTTGCATATTTGATTTCTAGGTTATGTTCTCATAGTTATTGAGTAGTTTCTAGTGCTAGTTATGTGTGTTGAATTAACATAATGGTGAGTAGATTTTATTAAGTGATTTGACAAGTAAATAGAAGCTAAGAGGACATATTTATGGTTGTAACAAACCAATTGTTTATAAGTGATTTTTAGATCTATTATATGATGGGGATTGTGTCCTTAGGGTTAGAAATCTAGTTCCCTTGAATTACATTGTTTCACTGTTTATTTTCTTGGTTTCCTTATGTATTTGCTTAGGTAGAAGTGAAATAGATAGTTTCCACACCATGTTTTTCATGGACATAGGTCATGTATTAATGACCTACTATATATGCAAATAATCCTAAAAATGATATTTCAAAAATCAACATTGCTAACAAAGTAGACACATAGACCAATCAATTCTTACAACATGGTCTGCATAGATAATCCAAAAAATGATATCTCATATGTTGGACGATGGAAGTCCCCCAAATACTTAAAATAAAGAGTCAGGGGAGCTATAAATGAATATTTCATAAGGCACAATACTTGCTAAGGTTTTGCAAATGGGGTAGCAAACTAAGTGGACTTGACTATCACAAAAAACTCCACAATTAACCATACTTTAGCTAGAGGAGTTTTGGAATGGGTGACATCTTGGGAAGTCTCAATTACTAGGTGCAAGTCTCGAAGGTGATGATTGATTCCATGTGATTCATTTCACTAGTTTCAATCAGAGTTATTTACCCTTGTGAGCATCACCCAATGCAAGTAAGTGTACTATTCAATATCAAGAGAAATTTGATCATTTTAACTAATGCTCATGGACATGGGTCATGCATTGATGACATACTCTACATAGATAATTCAAAAAATGATATATCATATGTTGGACTACAAAAGCCCTTATATTGCTTAAAATAAAGAGTCAAGGAAGTTCTAAATGAATAGTTCATAAGACACAATACTTGCTAAGGTTTTGCAAATGGGGTAACAAACTAATTGGGTTTGACTATGAGGAAAACTCCATAGTTAAGTGTGCTTGAGCTAGAGGAATCTTGGGATGGGTGACATCCCAAGAAGTCTAGACTACTATGTGCAAGCCCCATATGTGATGATTGATGCCATGTAATTAATTTCACTAGTTTTAATCCCACTTCTTCACCCCTATGAATCACCCGATACAATGAGTACTAAGTGAATTATTCATTATCATGAGAAATTTGGCCATTCTAACTAATTCACATGAACATGGACACGACATAGATATTACATTATTGACTTGCTCTATACATGTAACCCCAAAAATGACATCTCAAACATCAACATTACTAAAAAGTAAAAAGGTAAACACATAAGCCAACAACATTTTACCAATACACCAACACATTAGGGAAGGAAAGAATCATATAATATTTTAGGTTAGGGAAGGAAAGAATATTTTAAATGTTATTCCATGAAGTGCAAAATTATTCAGATTTCCCTATATTCCCAAGCTCATGCGACATGGTGTCATAGGACATAACCCCATCATCCATGATGATGGCATCATGCCATCAAACAATAGGAGGGATAATTCCTTAACAATATTATATTTTCACTTGTGCATGATGACATCAACAAAGCATGAGCCAGAAGTACATGTACTAACACGTTGAGAGTGCCATGTGGTACTAACACATCAGATACTTGCATGCTTTTCTTTTTAAAACCATACATAGTAAGGGTTGAACACAAAATGTTATTAAGTGTGTTTTATAAGACTCTCAAATCCATAATCCCGAGATGATCCTAGAGCTTATGTTATTTTTAACGTGTATACGTTCGAACATGGAACTCAACACTTTTTATAACCATAATTTAATAATATTCTAGGTTTGTATGACAAACAGATCTCAAACTTTGCGTTTCTTGAACTAGGACTCTAAACTCATCCATTATCCAATCTAATACTATTCTATAACCTTTTTAGGTCGCTACTTCGAGAAAAATTAGCTCATTATGTTTTATAATACATGCATGTTTTAATTAACAATGAACTAACCAAATTAATGAAATTTTGGATTCAATTCTTTGGGTGAATTAAAGACCTTGTGTGTTTTAAACTACGTATCCTCTTCCAAGGACCTTATCCCTAAATTTATTGAAATCTCTCTATTTTGAATATAGAATATAGGAAAATAACTGAAGTATAATAACAATAATAATAATAAAGCTTGAAGAATCACATACTTCCCATAAATTTACCAAATATAATACCACTTACAAATTCACCCAACACTTATAATATTGACAATTGATATAAATACCATAATAACTTCAAATATTAAACTTATTAATACTTATCAATATCTAACTTTTATATCAATTATTACTTTACACATTTTTTCCAAATGAAAAATGTCTCAAAATTATATTAAATATAATTTCTTTTACAACGCAGAAATGATATTGAAGGATACGAATTTTAAAACAGATTAATCATCCCAAAGAGCTATTAAGGATTGTGCTCGATACAATTTTACCATCTGTTCACATAAACCCCAGACTAAGAATCGGAAAATGGGTAGGAAATCTGCAAATAAAATACATTACTCGTCTTTACTTCAAAGGCACTGCACAAACTTCTTGAACGACTCAGTCTTCAAAGATGTTAAGGTAAGTATGAGAGATTTCTTCCCCATTTTCCCAATGATAAACTGACAATCTACCTTTAATTTCCTTGAGAACCCTCTTTGACAGTAAGTCAGCCTCTTTATTATGATCCCTATAGATGTGTTGAAAACTTATATCTTTGAACTTACTTCCCAGTTCCATTGTTTTTGTTTTCCAGCATTCGATATTCACCGCATGGAGTTGACCCTGTTGTTTTATCCAATCTATAATAACTTTCGAATCCCCCAGGATTTGGACTTTTTTAACCGACCAAAGCGTAGCCAAAGTGAGAGTCGCCCACAATCCCAAGAGCTCTGCCTTTGTGTTGGTGTTAGCTCCGCAGTTTAGGAACCATTTGGTAATCCTTGTCGCATTAGCCTTGAAAAAACCACCTGCTCCACAACTCTCACCATTTGCTAGTGTTGCTCCATCGAAGCAAGCTAGATTGAAGCCTTCAGCTAGAGTAATATCACAAACTCTATTTGGGATAGACTTTGGGATAGTTGGCTGCCAAGAGAAGGTGGTTGATATCCTATGCACCACTGAGCGGTAAGAGGGGGAACGCTCCTCAAATAAGGCCTTATTTCTCTCATTCCAAATGTGCCAGCAAGTAGTAGCTTCCAAGCTTGCTGGAGGAGATTTATCTCTTGTCCATCCCATAAAAAAATCTGAGACTGAGTTGCCTACCCACTGAGTTTTTACTCTATAGAGATCATATATATGGAGCCACACTGATTTTTTGAATGGACAATGAATTAGAAGATGGTTGATAGTTTCATAACTACAATTACACAACTTGCAGACCCCCGGGCCTTGCCAACCTTTTCTCTGAAGCGAATCCCAGGTAAGTACTTTATCTTTTGTTGCTAGCCACACAAACAACTTTATTTTGAGTTGGATTGGCCACTTCCACAACTGTTTAAACCAAGAGTTGTCACACTGGTAATCGAAGGCATTTATGAGCGCCTGGTAAAGGTTCTTTGTTGAGATAACACCGGACGAATCCCCACCGGCCCAAACCGGAGAATCTGCCAAATTCCTAAGAGTAATTCCCGCATCCCTTAAAGGAATAATGAAGGAATTCCATTCAATTGCATCCTGACCACCAAGACTCAATGAATCACTATTGCGCCACCGTCCCAGAAAGGAAGAAATGGTGTCAGTGTCTCTCGCATGGGCAAGAGAGGTGATGTGAATGTTTGACAAGTGAGAGCACAAGGATTCAGAGAGGAGCAATTGGTTCTCCAAACCGATGATCTGGTCCCTTCCTAAAGAAATTGAAGTTCTGGATCCAAGAATCCAACACATCCAGTGCAATATCACAAAAAAAAATGTGGTCATGCCATTCCAAAAGGTGGACGCCTTTTGTTGTTGGTGAGAAGACTTCTGAAGCCAAGTAGAAATAGAAGAATTACCCAGGTATTTGCCCAAAAGTATTATGTTCCAAATGCTACCATGAGTCAGCGCCCTCCAAAAGGTATTTGCTATTAAAGCTGAGTTGAACGTTGGAAGATTTATGAGCCCCATCCTCCACAGATTTTTGGTCCAGCCAGGAGATCCCATCTACAGAGATGGAATTGGAACTTTTCCTTATGTCCACTCCACAGAAAAGAGAAACTTAACTTACAAATTTTATTTAGAATAGTTCTTGGAATCACCTCCAAGGAAATCCAGAACACCGAAAGACTTTCCAACACTGCTTTTACCAAGATAAATCTACCTCTGAGCGAAATCCATTTATTACACCATGATGCAGGAGCATCGCCAACGCATCAAGCGAGCCAGCGTGGAGCGGAAGAACAGCTGGATAAGCCAGCACACATTTTGAAATACTTTGAATTTTTTTGCGTGATCTTAAATGGTTCATTTAAGAGACGGTGCACTTGTATTGTAATGGACCTTGAGCCTTTAAGCTCTCGTCCTTAGGTAGATGAGGCATTTAATAGATTTAATGCAAGTAGATAGATGTTTTAAATTCTAGATTTGATAGTTTAAAGTTCGAGAGGGAAAACGGATATAGACACCCTCATTGTATCATTGTAACATTAGCCAGCATTGAGAGAGAAGAGAAGAGGAGAGAATATTGTGAAGAACACCCATGTACAGGCATTTGAGTTAATAGAAGGAAGTTCTGATTCAAATTCATGGTTGGTGTTGTTTCTCTGTGTATATGGTTGATGTGCTCATGAATGTTTGCTTTATGTTATGTATTTTCTTGATATATGTTGTGCATGTGATTTCATGTTTTGAAACTGAAGTCTGAGAGAGGATTGAATGAGTTTCAATTGTTTCTCTATCTGATCCAGGAGATTCCTGCAAAGAGTGCAGTCGAATTCATCCGCATAGAGTGCGTTGATGAAGGCTCAGTAGTCTAACTCTTGTTCTCATTCACCTAGAAGTTGATTTGGATTATTGAAGCCGTGCGAGGAGTGCATAGGCTGAAGAAGGAGTCTCAGTTGTCAATCTGAGAAAAGGGGGTTGAAGACTGCTGCCGCAGAAAGTGCGCAGAGTCAAGGGGATTCAACACTTGAGAAATTGTTGAACGTTGAGTGCGAGGAGTGTGCACGAATCCATCTGAAGGAGTCAGAGTGGAAAATCTCAGGAGGGTTAACACTTCTTGATACCGTGAAGGAGAGCACATAAATCTGTGTAGAAGGAAGGACCGAGCAGAGTTTGCAGGCGCAGGCTGGGAGAGCAAGCCTCGAGCAGAAATACTTAGCCATCTCAGAGAGACCCCGAGAAGGAGAAATGGACGGTCAGGATTCGCTGATGAAAGCCACGAAGTCCTGTCGCCCGCTAGATCTCAAAAGACTTGTATAAGGTTTAGGCCTGTAGGAGCGGAGGAAGGTCCCGGAGAATCGGAGTTCGGGATATCGGGGTTTCTGTGGTCAAGAAACTCGCGTAGAGAGAAATCGCAATTAGCGATTTCTCGACGTGATCGGAGCCGTTGATCATAGTGGGATACGTGGCACGAGATCCCAGGAAGTCAGGGTTCAGTGTTTCGGGGTTCTCTCATACAACGAAATCGCAGCAGGAGGAACCGCGATTTCGCGAAACGTGACGAGCCCCACAGTATTAACACTTCAGTGGAGGACAGGTGGCATCGGGGATCGGGAATCGGGGATTCGCAAGAGCAGTGACCCACGACAACGTGAGTACCGATTTCCCGATGGGATAATTCCAGACAGGAGCAAGGAAGGCACAAGTGAATATTCCATCGGGTTTCGGAGATTGTGATATCTGAGTGCAGGACTCGCAACCCAACGAGTTCCGATTTCCCAATAAGGTAAAGGGAGATCGTCGGAGAAGCATCCTGTGGGTGCAGAAGAGTCCCGATAAGGGATCTTAAGAGCAGTTTAGCTCTTCGACCGAGAGAAGAAAGAAGGTCCTAGTGATAGCGGACGGGTGCCAGGGGTGACGTCTGCATCAAGTGGTATCAGAGCGAGAAAATCTCTCTGTTTTCTGTAGCAGAGGAGAAGAGAAAATTTCACCATGCCGCCGAGAAGAGGTAGACAATCACCCAATCCAGAGGGGGAAAGGGAATTGTCCAGGGAAAGAGAAATGTCCAGAGAAAGAAGTAGCCAAGGACAGAATGTAGAGATGGAGAGGGAATTACGAAATCTTCGTGCCAGAATGGAAGATATGGAAGCAGCGCAGAGACGCACAACCAATACTGGAGATCTAAGTGACTCCGAAGGCAAAGATGAAGTTGTACCACAAGGAGAGGTCACAACAGAGGAGGCATCAACTGAGCGATTGATTAAAGCTATCGTCGGGATGAGTTCCAAGACCAAAATGGACATTCCAGCTTATGAAGGAAGCCTGGATGCAAAAGAGTTGTTGGACTGGATCAGAGCTCTTGACACCTACTTCGATTATGAGGATATCGAAGAGGATAAAAAGGTTAGGCACGTTGTTACCAAGTTGAAGGGACATGCAACATTGTGGTGGGACGAGCTACAGGNAGACAATCACCCAATCCAGAGGGGGAAAGGGAATTGTCCAGGGAAAGAGAAATGTCCAGAGAAAGAAGTAGCCAAGGACAGAATGTAGAGATGGAGAGGGAATTACGAAATCTTCGTGCCAGAATGGAAGATATGGAAGCAGCGCAGAGACGCACAACCAATACTGGAGATCTAAGTGACTCCGAAGGCAAAGATGAAGTTGTACCACAAGGAGAGGTCACAACAGAGGAGGCATCAACTGAGCGATTGATTAAAGCTATCGTCGGGATGAGTTCCAAGACCAAAATGGACATTCCAGCTTATGAAGGAAGCCTGGATGCAAAAGAGTTGTTGGACTGGATCAGAGCTCTTGACACCTACTTCGATTATGAGGATATCGAAGAGGATAAAAAGGTTAGGCACGTTGTTACCAAGTTGAAGGGACATGCAACATTGTGGTGGGACGAGCTACAGGAAGATAGGCGTTCCAAAGGAAAGCAAAAAATTAAAAGCTGGGATCGAATGATTGCTAATATGAAAGCAAAGTTCATCCCAAGGGATTATCAAATCACACTGTTCAGGAGGATGCAGAACCTAAGACAGAATTTGATGACGGTGAAGGAATACACCGAAGAATTTTACAAACTCAATATCAGAGCAGGTCATCGAGAGAGCGATGATGAGAAGGTAGCCAGATATCTAAATGGTATGAGATATGACATTCAGGATGAATTAAGCATGGCGACCATCAGAACAGTGGAGGAAGCTTACCAGATGGCTCTGAAGGCCGAGGAGAAGCTGAGCCGTAAGCAAGGTTAGCGAGGGCGAGGCAGGAGTCAGCCCAGGGGTAAGACAGTTGCCCAAGAGAAATACCAGAAGCCCAAGGAGGAATGGAAGAAGCCTCTGGGTAAGATTGAAAGAGGTGGAACCTCACAGCGAGGACAACAATATGCTGAGCAGAGGAGACAACATACAGAGCAGGGTGGCGGGTATGCTGACGCCAACACTTTTCCTCGTACTAGGGGTAGGGGAAGAGGCCGAGGTGGAATCATCACATGTTTTACATGTGGGAAGGATGGACATAAAGCCATTGATTGTCCAGACAGGAAAACGGACAAAGGAGAAGCTCACATCGCTGAGGCCCAGAGGCGTGATGTTGAGAATGAAGACACCGAAGAAGGAAGGTCGCTGACGGTGCATAAAGTTCTTTTGACACCTGAGAAAGAGGTAGAGGACACAACTCAGAGGACCAGACTGTTCAGGACCACATGCAAGACCAAGGGCTGGAAGTGCAAGGTCATTGTGGACAGCGGAAGCACCGACAATCTCGTTTCAACCGAGATGGTGGAGAAATTAGAGCTGGAGACGACTGATCACCCGAGTCCATACAAGGTCTCATGGCTACAAAAGGGACATCAGGTGAGTGTCACTAAACAATGTTTAGTTGATTTCAAAATGGGTGAATATAAGGATAAGGTCTTATGTGATGTCATTCCCATGGATGTCTGTCATGTATTACTGGGTAGACCATGGCAATATGACCGAAATGTGGTTCATGACGGGAGAATGAACACATACACTTTGGAGAAAGATGGGAGGACACACAAATTGCTTCCGAAAAAGTATGAGGAGGTGAAGCCGGAAGTAAGCAGTACCATACTTCTCATGAGTGGGAAGGAGCTTCTCACAGAGATGGAGAAGAAGGAAGATCCGCAATTCTTTGTGGTCAGGAAACCGAGAATTTTCCTGACTAGCACAAGAGTGGACGACTTGTCAGGAGAGATTCAGGAACTGTTGGGAGAGTTCGCTGATATCATAGTGGACGAACTACCTCGTTCGATTCCACCGATGAGGAGTGTGAGTCATCACATCGATCTCATACCCAGAGCCAGTTTGCCGAATAAGGCTGCATACAGACTGACGCCACGGGAGAATGAAGAGGTCAAAAGGCAAGTGCAGGATTTGTTGGACAAAGGATTGGTCAGAGAAAGCCTGAGTCTGTGTGATGTTCCGACAGTGCTTAGTCCGAAGAAAGATGGAGGTTGGAGAATGTGCACTGATTCAAGAGCGATCAACAAAATTCCCATCAGGTACAAGTTTCCACTGTTGAGAATGGATGATCTGATGGATTGCCTGAGTGGGGAAAATTACTTTTCGAAGATTGATCTGAAGAGCGGATATCACCAGATTCGCATGAGAGAAGGTGATGAATCGAAAACAACATTCAAGACAAACGAAGGTTTGTATGAATGGTTGGTCATGTCGTTTGGCTTGACAAACGTGCCGAGCACATTCATCAGGCTGATGAATGAAGTCCTAAAGGAATTCATCGGGAAGTTTGTAGTCGTATATCTGGACGATACCCTGATTTTCAGTAAGACAAAGGCTTAACATCTGAAACATTTGGCCATTGTGATGAGGAAACTACAGCAGGAGAAGCTGTTGATTAATATGAAGAAGTCCTCATTTATGAAGATAGAGCTCATTTATTTGGGTTTCGTCATATCGGCTAATGAGTTGAAAATGGATCCAAGTAAGGTGGAAGTGATCAAGAATTGGCCATCACCGAGAAATATCTTCGAGGTGAGGAGTTTCCATGGATTAGCTAGTTTCTACCGAAAATTCATCAGGAATTTCAGTGGAATTAGCGCAACGATGATGGACACGGTGAAGAAAAGACACAAGACTTTTCATTGGACAACAGAGGCTGAGAAGAGATTCAATCTGTTGAAGCGAAAGATCACAGAGCAACCAATGTTGGTGTTGCCAGATTTTCGGAAGACATTCCAGGTGAAGTGTGATGCTAGCGAATATGCTATAGGAGCGGTCTTGAGTCAGGAGGACAGGCCAGTTGCATATTTCAGCGAGAAGCTGGATGACGCGAAGCTGAAATACTCCACGTATGATAAAGAGTTTTATGCCATCATACAGGCATTGAAGAAATGGAGGCATTATTTGATCCCGAAATAATTTGTATTGTACAACGATAATCATGCATTGCAGTTTGTGAGTCAACAAGAGAAGTTGAACCAGAAGCATGCAAAATGGGTAGAGTACATGCAGAATTTCACGTTCGTGATTAAACACATTTCAGGAACTGCTAACAAAGTGGCTGATGCTTTGAGCAGGAAATGTTTTTTGTTGCAGGAATTTTGAGTCAAGACATTGGGTTTTGAGAATCTGAAGGACATGTACACCGGAGATGCAGACTTCGGGGAAGCATATGAAGCAGCTGAGAATCCCGTTCTTAGAGATCGAAGTCCATGGATAGACTACATGATCCAGGAGGGATTGTTGTTCAGAGGCAATCAACTGTGCATTCCAATTTGCTCCATGCGAGAGAATTTGTTAAAAGAAAAACACAGTGGGGGTTTAGCAGGGCACTTTGGCCACGATAAGACATTCGCAAAACCGAGCGAAGCATATTTTTGGCCAGGAATGCGAGCATATGTTAAAATATTTGTTGACAGATGCAGGATTTGTCAACATTCGAAAGGCAGAAAGAAGAACGCGAGATTTTATCAGCCATTGCCTATACCCAAGAGGCCATGGGAAGCAATAAGCATGGATTTTGTATTGGGATTGTCGAGGACACAGAGAGGGGTTGATTCCATCTTTGTGGTGGTGGACAGGTTCTCGAAGATGGCACATTTTATTCCGTGTCAGAAGACTAGCAATGCGACTCACATCGCAAACTTGTTTTTCAAAGAGGTTGTTAGACTTCATGGATTGCTGAGAAGCATAGTCTCGGACAGGGACACCAAATTCATAGGTCATTTTTGGAGGATGCTATGGAAGAAGCTAGGGACAAATTTGGCTTTTAGTTCAGCTTACCATCCGCAAACAGACGGACAGACCGAGGTGGTCAACAAGAGCTTAGGAGACTTGTTAAGAAGCCTGGTGACAGAGCACCATGGCAGCTGGGACAACATATTGCCACATGCAGAGTTTGCATACAACGATTCAGTGAATCGGAGTATAGGAAAAAACCCATTTCAAATTGTGTATGGGACACAACCGAGGGGAGTTTTTGAACTCAGGGAGTTAGAACATGCTGCGACTAGCAGTGCTAGTGCAGAGGAATTCGTCGAGGCGATGAAGGAACTTCACAGCAAGGTGAAGCAACGATTGCAAGATTCAACTCAAGAATATAAGCGCAGAGCAGATCAGCATCGGAGACAACTTCAGTTCGAAGTTGGGGATCTTGTTCTAGCACACTTGAGAAAGGAAAGGTTCCCAAGGGGAGCATATAATAAGTTGAAGATGAAGAAAATCGGACCATGCAGAGTCCTGAAGAAATTCGGAGAAAATGCATATGAGATTGAGTTGCTGGATGGCATCAGGATATCTCTGATATTCAATGTTTCGGATTTATACCCATACAAGGTAGGAGAAGCAGAGACTGAAACTGAGCAGCCAGAAGTCCAGTGGCAGAAGCAGATGCCGATAGCAGAAAATCCACAGATGGAGTGCATACTAGACAAGCGAGTGGGTAAGAAGACCAGGAGAAAGGAATACTACGAGTATCTGGTCAAGTGGAAGAATCACCCAGTGGAAGATGCCAGCTGGGAAACAAAAGCAGTTATACAGAAGCATGGACAGACCGTGCAGGAGCTCATGGACAGGAGCCCATGAAATTTTTCAAGTCAGGGAGTATGATGCAGGAGCATCGCCAACGCATCAAGCGAGCCAGCGTGGAGCGGAAGAATAGCTGGATAAGCCAGCACACATTTTGAAATACTTTGAATTTTTTTGCGTGATCTTAAATGGTTCATTTAAGAGACGGCGCACTTGTATTGTAATGGACCTTGAGCCTTTAAGCTCTCGTCCTTAGGTAGATGAGGCATTTAATAGATTTAATGCAGGTAGATAGATGTTTTAAATTCTAGATTTGATAGTTTAAAGTTCGAGAGGGAAAACAGATATAGACACCCTCATTGTATCATTGTAACATTAGCCAACATTGAGAGAGAAGAGCAGAGCAGAGAATATTGTGAAGAACACCCATGTACAGGCATTTGAGTTAATAGAAGGAAGTTCTGATTCAAATTCATGGTTGGTGTTGTTTCTCTRTGTATATGGTTTATGTGCTCATGAATGTTTGCTTTCTGTTATGYATTTKCTTGATATATGHTGTGCATGTGATTTCATGTTTTGAAASTGAAGTCTGAGAGAGGATTGAATGAGTTTCAATTGTTTCTCTATCTGAGCCAGGAGATTCCTGCAAAGAGTGCAGTCGAATTCATCCGCATAGAGTGCATTGATGAAGGCTCAGTAGTCTAACTCTTGTTCTCATTCACCCAGAAGTTGATTTGGATGATTGAAGTCGTGCGAGGAGTGCACAGGCTGAAGAAGGAGTCTCAGTTGTCAATCTGAGAAAAGGGGGTTGAAGACTGCTGCCGCAGAAAGTGCACAGAGTCGAGGGGATTCAACACTTGAGAAATTGTTGAACGTTGAGTGCGAGGAGTGTGCACGAATCCATCTGAAGGAGTCAGAGTGGAAAAGCTCAGGAGGGTTAACACTTCTTGATACTGTGAAGGAGAGCACAGAAATCTGTGTAGAAGGAAGGACCGAGCAGAGTTTGCAGGCACAGGCTGGGAGAGAAAGCCTCGAGAAGAAATACTTAGCCATCTCAGAGAGACCCCGAGAAGGAGAAATGGACAGTCAGGATTCGTTGATGAAAGTTGCGAAGTCCCGTCGACCACTAGATCTCAAAATACTTGTATAAGGTTTAGGCCTGTAGGAGCGGAGGAAGGTCCCGGAGAATCGGAGTTCGGGATATCGGGGTTTCTGTGGTCGAGAAACTCGCGTAGAGAGAAATCGCGATTAGCGATTTCCCGACGTGATCGGAGCCGTTGATCATAGTGGGATATGTGGCACGAGATCCCGGGAAGTCGGGGTTCGGTGTTTCGGGGTTCTCGCATACAACAAAATCGCAGCAGGAGGAACCGCGATTTCGCGAAACGCGACGGGCCCCACAGTCTTAACACTTCAGTGGAGGACAGGTGGCATCGGGGATCGGGAATCAGGGATTCGCAAGAGCAGTGACCCACGACAATGTGAGTACCGATTTCCCGATGGGATAATTCCAGACAGCAGCAAGGAAGGCACAAGTGAATATTCCATCGGGTTTCGGAGATTGTGAGATCTGAGTGCAGGACTCGCAACCCAACGAGTTCTGATTTCCCGATAAGGTAAAGGGAGATCGTCGGAGAAGCATACTGTGGGTGCAGAAGAGTCCCGATAAGGGATCTTAAGAGCAGTTCAACTCTTCAACTGAGAGAAGAAAGAAGGTCCTGGTGATAGCGGACGGGTGCCAGGGGTGACGTCTGCATCACACCACAACCCAATTTTCTTTTCTATTTTTGCCACCAGCGAGCTCCAATCATCATGTTTTGAGGAACCCAGCTTTAGGTAGTAACCTAAGTACTTGAAACCAGTACTCAAATCAGCAAAGGTAAAGGGTAAGATATCTTTTAAAGGAGATAGCTCTGCTTCCTTGAGCCCCCAGTAGTGGACTGTAGTTTTCAAAGTATTTATGCAAAGATCAGAAACATGACAGTAAGCTTGGAGAATGTCTACGATCACTCTCCACTCCAATGGATCTACCTTTGACATTACAAGAACGTCATAAAAAAACATTAAATGGACATTTTTTAAAAGCTTTGTTATTTTTATACCTGATATACTGTGATCGGCGCTACTTTTGGATAACATCAGGCTAATCCCTTCCATTATCATGATGAAAAAATACAGGGATAATGGGAATCCCTGACAAATCCCCCTCCAAACCTTGAAGAAATCTATCGCCTCACCATTAATCAAAACTGCAAAGTTGGCACTAGTTACGCAACACATTATCCAATCTGTTAGCTCGACTCTGAAACCAACTGTGAGTAAAACTAGCCTTAATTACTCCCAGTCTATGCTATCATAGGATTTTTTAAGATCTAGCTTCAGTACCAAAGATTTTAAATTCTTTTTTTTTATACTCTGGAGGATTTCATGTGCCGTCCCAATTGCATCCTGAATCCTCCTACCCTTCAGGAATCCTAACTGCTCTGAAGAAAGACACTTTGACAGTATTAGTTTTATCCAATTTGCACGAATTTTTGAGATTACCTTATAAATTAGATTAAATAAGTAGATAGGACGGTAGTCATCAAAGGAGACTGGCTTGTTTACATTCGGGATGAGAGCCACAAAAATAGAATTAATACCTCCACAAAGATGACCTTTTCTCCTCAAGTCCTCCACCATCTCTAGAAGGTCACTTCCCACAAGATCGAAGAAGAAAAGAAAGAATTATGATGTCCACCCATCAGGGCCCGGGCTTCTTTATTTTTTTAAGTTTTCAAGAATAGATTTAATTTCCTCCAAAGTTACAGGTTTGAAGAGAGACTCAACTTCCTCCTCATTCACCATTCTTGGGTAAAGGATGGATACCCTAACCAAGTCATTATAGTTTGTTCTATATTTTGATTTATAGAAGTGTTTGAAATGGTTAACGACCTCCTCCTTAATCGCCTTATGATCAGTAATGTTATCTCTACTACCATTTTGAATCTCCCATATATGTTTTCGGTTCCTGTTGAAGCTAGCCATGTTATGGAAAAAATTTGTATTAGAGTCTTCGCTTTTAATCCAAGTCACCCTACTTCAGATTTTCCAAGCCTCCTCCTCCGGACGAAGAAAATGATTTCTCTTTGTTTCCAGCTCACCAATCTGTCTCTCTTCCTCCAATGATAAGGGAGTCTCAACAGATTTAAATAAAATCTTTTCAATATCAGTTTCTAGATTTACTAATTGTAGTTTCTCATTCACCTTGACTTCTTTAATCCACTTTTTTGTTTGACTCTTTAGTTCTGTTAGTTTACAAATCAGTCTGACATGTATGTTTCCCTCCACCAGAAAACGAGGATCATTCCAGATAATATGGACTAGCTTCACAAAGTCTGGATCCCTCAGCCAATCCACATTAAACTTGTAAGGGAACGCCTTGCACAACAGGGAATTCTCCAATTGGATAAGTAAGGGGGCATGATCTGATACAAATGGGTATTCCACCCACGACCTATATAAGCCAGCGGTAGACAAGAGTCCTTCAACAACAAAGAATCTATCGAGCCTTCTAGCAATTGCATCTTGACTGATCGACTATTTCGCCAGGTAGGGACCAACTTGGGAGGCTTAACATCGATCGGCTTCTTGGAGATGAATAAATCTTTGTAAAATTCCTTAATCGGGCTTGGCACGAAAGAACCACCCCAATGTTCATCCTAGGATAAAATGAAGTTCAGGTCACCGTCGATAACAAGATTAGGAATAGAAAGGATATCGTTGTCAGCTAAGGATCTCCAGAAAAGTTTGCGGTCTTTACACGACCCATAAACATTTAGAAGCGCCAACTCCTTTTTGGAAGAAATACAAACACTTGTTAATAAAATTCCCCCGACCGTTGGGAAGGGATTTAAATAAAAAGAGTTTGGGTCCCAAGAGACTAGTAACCCGCCAGAGTTTCCTATGGAGTTAACTGTAGTCGCAGACCAAGAAGGACGGAGAAGGAGAAAAAAATCTCCCGCTCTCTGTTCATCGAAAAGAGTCTCTTGCAAAAAAACAATGTTCGATCGAGTACGATACAACAGTCTACAAACCAAGGTAACTTTGAGGGTGCCTCCAATCCCCTAAATATTCAAGGAGAACAATAACATCACTTTGCCCTCACCAGGGCCTTCATTGCTCTAAGGGCCCCAATATCCAGGGAAGTAGGAACATTTTCATTGGATTGTAAACTTAAACCCACTTGTTTCTTTCGTGAGCTCCATGTATTTACAAGAGAAAGTTCAGAGCCAATACCCCTATACCAAGCAAAAGCCTTACTTCCCTTGATCGGAGCTTGTGAGGAAGAGGAACCAGAATCGAATTTAGGATCTAAGGCCTCCTTACCTAGGAAGGTGGGAAACGACACAGAGTCAAAGGGAGCAGATGAGCTCGGTAACAAGGAGTCTAGGGCAATGGAGAGACTCGATTCTCCCTCCTCTGCCTCTTTGTATCCTAGCAAGGTCGGTGACGCCCTGACCGAGTCGTCCAAGGAGTGTTAAGTGGGCAGAGGAGAAATAACTGGAGGTGGGAGCTGGGAATGGTTCAAGAGGAGAGGAGGGAAAGGCATCAAGGGGTTTTCAGGATGGGTTGAGGATGAAGGTAAACAGGGAGAAGAAACGACTATGGGAAGGTTGAGAGAGGAAAAGGGTGAGGGATCTAAGTTTGAGGGGTCAATTGGTACAACATCAGGCTTGAGTTTAAAGTCCATTGGCAGAATTTTAGACTGTAACCAATCTGAGTTTCTTATGGCCTCCTTCTCTTCAAAGGAAAAAGAGTTAAATAAATGACAACAAAGAGATTTTAAGTTACTGGTTAGTGTTGCCCCAGGCTCTTGCTGAGGTGAGGAAGAGGCTCCAGTGGTTTCATCCAAGAAGTTCAAAGAAAAATCTGCTTCTACATATTCCGGAGGATTTTTCTGTAGTTTAGAATCTTTTGAAAAGTCATCCAAATCCTTCCCCTTACAGTCACGTCGAAGGTGAACTATGCGGTGACAAAGGTTGCAGTGGAAGGGCAGCCCAAGATAGTCAAGTGGTTGTGCTATCCTTCAACCTCTCCACTCAATCTCTAAGGTTTCTGGTAACCCACAAAAAATGTCCATCTCAACGAGAACTCTACCCATTTCCCACACAGGGTCAACGAGTAACTTGGAGTCCAGTGCAATGAATTTCCCCAAAGAGTCTCCAATGGCATGTAAAGCTCCTTCATTCCACAAATACAGTTGGAGGCCCGGTAAGAGTACCTACAGAGGCCTAAACTAGAAGTAATATGTATCAGGGTTGAAGGCAATTTCCGGCGTTTTAGCATGAGACTACTTCCCCTAAATACCCAAAGCGAGATTAGTAAAAGGGAGGCGTCCTCCGGGGAGTTGCAGATAAAACCAAGCCATCCTTTGGTAAGATATATAACCTTAGGGGAATAACCAAGGAGAGATAGCCATTGGTTTTGGATCCAATCTGCAAGAGAAACCTTACTCAGTGATTTATAAGAGATCCGACCTATGAGAGCACATAGCACCATTCTGCAAGTATATTTTAAGCCTACATCATTTCCTAACACCAAGTGCTTTGCCTTTTTGTTGGCTTTCCACACCTTTCGATGAAACTAGCAGACTGAGTCGGATCAAATGGTTTCCTGAGTCCCCATAGAGAAGAAGGTCTAAAAAAGGTCTTTGGTGCTCAAAGGTAGAAAGCAGGCCCGTCAAAAGAACTTCTGAAGGAGGGATAGCGGGCTTTGAGGACACGGGGCTCAACAGAGGAAGTGAATATTGGCTACTGGGGAGACCAGTAGTTTTAAATGCATTTTTTGAGATAGTTGAAAAGCATTCTGGCCCACGCTTCAGTTGGTCCACTTTGTTAAACAACCCCACCTTCCTCCAGGTTTCCTCATCTACTGGGCTCATAAGAGACTTAATAACTCTCTCCATATCATTGAGGGAGAAACTATCCAATTGGCCCACCAGATGCCATCAAACACTGACACTATAGAAGTTGATGAGCACTTTGACCAAGTAGAAGGTCTCTGTAGGGTCCTTGACTCGAGGAGAGAACCTCCTCCTATACCAACGTCAGTGAAAAACTAATCAAGTGACCGACACACTCGGGAACAGATAATAAAGGAAGGATAGAAGTTAGCGGATAAGAAGGTTTTAAGAATAAGCACAATTCAAGACAAGACTACTCTAAAGGAGTAACGACAACTCGAGAACAGGCAAACGGAGCAAGACAAGGTATATCAAAAGCAGGAAACATCGAGCTGTATACCAACGTTAATAACAACGTCTTCTAAAAAGATAGAGTCATAGTTCTAAAAGAGTGACTACAGTCCGATACAGGAAGAAAGGAAGGCAGGAGTGTTAAAAAAAAACAAGAGAGCCGAGCTCTAGACCAGCTCAAAAAACAAAGGAAAAGAGTCACAGTGAGATCCCAAGCAGCAGACAATTTAGAAGCTCACAGTGGCCCTGCATTTGTTTGAAGCTGGCAAAGTCCCTAAACCTGGTTCAAATTTCTTCCCGCCTAGAACTCCCTCGGCTCCATCTCCATTCTCCCAAGAAGTTTTTTCAAACGTTGGATTCCATTTGATTATTACTTTACACATAACAACTAAATAAAGATATAGTGTCAATAACACATCCAATTAGAAAAAAAATAAATTAAAACTCAAATCAATAAATGATATCAATTATTACTTTACACATAACAACTAAATAAAAATATAATGTCAATAACACATCCAATTAGAAGAAAATTAAATTAATAAAAATATAATGTCAATAACACATCCAATTAAAAGAAAATTAAGTTAAAACTCAAAACAATAAATATCAATAATATCACAATTACAAGTATTCAATGTCTTAAAAAAAAAAAAAACATGCCAACTAAATAATATAATCATTACAAGTATTCAATGTCTTAAAAAAAAAACATGCCAACTAATATTTATACAATTGTATCAATAATCCAACTAATTCTTTAATACAACCACTTTAAACTAACATAAACTATTTATTAAAAAGCATATAGCAATGGTGGACCTCCTATCTTTGTGCAATGTATGCACATACTAAGAGAAACATGTAGCAATGGTGGGCCTCCTCCTGTCTTTGGGCGACTAATCCTCTTAGACATTCCCTTCCCAACATTCTCTTCCCCTGCTAGTTTAGTAGTATAAATTGTATGATCATTATGCTTTCATAGATATTGGTCATATATTTATTTATTCCCACTCACCAACACTGAATATAATATATGCATTAAAGGACTTTGATCCATCATAGTTAGAGTTGAAGAGTATATTAAACGTGTGACTAAATATTATGTCATTTAATGGATTAGGTACACCCCTAAGCAAATTGTCCACCTAGGTGGTGAATGCAATTTTTATCCATTTATATTAATAAGGGTAGTATGTTGCGATGCACTGTCTCCAAACTACTGATTTAAATTTAAAAAATATGAGTTGTATTAAGTCTCGAATAAAGTGAAGCTTGTAATAACACTCTAAATGTATGGATCAATAAGATACAAGAAAAATATAACTTTTTATTATAAAAAAGATTACTTTTTACTATTTTGTATGTTCAACATAAGGTTTAAGTGAAATGTTTTAAGTCAAACCAGAAATAATAGGAAAGTCAGAGCGAACTCATCGATATGTACTGCCGTCGGAGGCAGTACAATAAGGTGTACTCTTATATGACACTATCTTTTAATTTGTATTGCTATATTTAATTACTAAACATCTTGCAATTATAAAGAAACAAGGGAGTGGTTGCGTAGCAACTAATATCTATCAAAGGTTTGAAATTTTGCATTATAAATATATTAGCGAGTAAAAAGAAGAAACTGGGAATAATAAAAACAAAGACTAAGATAAATTCAAAATATATAACTAGAATTGTTTGTAATGATAGATATTTTTAGAGTTTGGAAATGCACAAGAGATCCGGAAAAACTTGTTGGTGGTAAAAAAAGGGTATAATTGAAATCCACTTAATTTTACCTAAATGTTGTGTTTCATAGTGGTGGTGCATGGTATTTTTTTTGAAATCTATTTTTAGCAACTCTAAGTCATGATTTGATTATCAACGCTAGGACTTGGGGTTTAGTTAATGAAATCCTTAATCGAGGCATTCTAGACATAGACATGAAAAAAAGGTCTTGCAAGCCTATCACTAGGTTTTTTCAATGAGAAATTGACCTAATTGCATGTGGTATTTAAGTAGGATATTGTAGAACAAAACCCCCATTTTAAAGGCAAAATTTCAAGTTTTATGTATAATTTATTATTTTTTTTTTAACGAGAACGGTTATATTGCATTAATCGACTTTCAGGAAACCCTGAATCAGAAAGTTACATATCTGAAGAAGGTTGGTGACCTCTAACAGTGCTGCCAACCTTCTTGTGAACGTCTTGGGAAACCCATCCC
>SNQJ01S0002682.1:293734-358824 GCA_010110895.2 Picea sitchensis
CCCATGAAATAGGGACCGGATCTGAAAACCAAATCACGGTCCACTTTCCTCGTGAAGCTGAAGACAAAGAAACCCCTGCCTACTGCATATAGAGTAACGTTTCCCTGTATCAGCATCTTCCATCGTTCTTCCATCCACGCCTCCATTGTTTTGGGGCTTGGCCATAACCCCATAAACTTTCCGATTAGGGCATTTTCTGTTAGAAGGAGGGCAAGCTTGCAAGGGTCCTCTGGATCTAACTCCAGAGAGGGGATCTCCTCCATCTTCTTAACAAACTTAGACTTGAGAGCAGGCTTAGGTTTAGGTCCCGCTGCGCGGACTAACATATTGAAAGCTTCCACCGGATCTTTTTCCTTCTCGGCGATCAAAACTGGGGCCATCGTGGAAGGCGGCTACCACCTACAAGCATTCAGAAGTCGCGCCCTTGCACTCAATCCACTCGAATGCCCCACTAAAACGCTTATGTATAATTTATTTTTGAAATCTACAATAAAACTCTATTTTTTGGTTTTTGGTTTTTGAACATGTTAGGACTTGTGCTTCATTAATATAACATTAATATAAAGTCATATAAAACATGAAAAATGGTTTTACAAAATCATCATGATGTCTCTTCCAAGAAAAGTCTAACCATATTCAATTTACAATCTATTTTCTTTCAAGTTATTTAGCTTCTATAACTATGGAATCATCATATGATAGTAATCTATCAACATAAAACAATTAAAGTATTATCCTTGGTCACTCCATCCCACCATTGAAATACTAATATTGGTCACTCCATCCCACCATTGAAATACTAATAGACATCGTTGACCATATCTTTTTCATATAACAAATTGTTGGATAATTGAAATTACAAGATGATTCATCTAGGTTGCTTAAGAATTTCCTATAGTATTAGATTTCCAAGAAATAAAATTAAAATCATTTGGTGGCATTGCTATGAACCTCAAGTTCAATGTTTGATAATTTATACCTTTAAAATACCAATTACATGATGATTCATCATCAATCATCATCCAAGTTACCTAAAGATTTTTTTACTAGAGTAATAAATTTCTGAGAAATAAATCAAAAGAATCATGTGGCATTGTTACATACCTCAAACTTAATGTTTAATAGCCATAATTTGTAATGTTCAACTCTTAATAGCCATAATTTGTAATGTTCAACTCTTGAACATTACATTTCGTTTGGCAATTTTACATGGAATTGAGAATAATGTAGGTGACACTGTTTTGGTTGATATTTTATAGAGTTGAATAGAACTGGATATTTTATAGAGTTGAATTGAACTGTCATCATACACCATGGTTTGTAATAAGTCAGGCAATTTGTGGTTGTCATACTGCACACTCCAACCTGTCTAAGTTAGTTTAAGTTAATAGATTCAACCACTTGAATCGCTAAGTTTGATTTTTTTTTATCATTGTGAATTTAAATCTATGAATTTAATACGAGAAAAGTAGAATTTGTTTTTAAGAAGTTTTGAAATTTTACAATATGAACTGAACGTACAAAGTTTAAAGTACAGTCATTAAAATCTAGTAGAATATATTTTATAAGGAAACCAATGCTCATGACCAAATGAAACCAATGCTCATGCATGACTAAATGTATTTTGCATTCATTGAAAAAATAAGTAAGGGTGTTTACCTATGAGTATTCTTGTGAATAAAAGTCTAGCTATATTTTATGAGAATTGGTTAAATTAGAATTTATTATATTTATTTAAAAAAAAGGTAAAGGTATTTATTAGAATATTCTTCTAAATAAAATTCGAACTATATCTTATTAGAATGGGTTAAATTAGAATATATTGAGGTAGAAGGAGGATGTTGTTATGGGTTAAATTAGAATATATTGAGGTAAAAGGAGAATGTTGCTATGTTGTTAAGTTATAGTGAATTGGGTGCATTGCAAAAATAGATATGATAAAATGTTAAAGTTTTTATCTATTCAAAATTGGTGGAAATAAGGTAATACTTTGGTGTTGTTTTGTATTAGGTAAATATAAAGTATAAAAGAAGGGATGTGTGGAGATATTATAAATGTATTATAATAGTGATAAAACAAATGGTTAGTTGTTGAAGGAGAATATATAATATATTAGAATATATTGAGGTAGAAGGAGAATGTTGCTATGTTGTTAAGTTATAGTGAATTGGGTGCATTGCAAAAATAGATATGATAAAATGTTAAAGTTTTTATCTATTCAAAATTGGTGGAAATAAGGTAATACTTTGGAGTTGTTTTGTATTAGGTAAATATAAAGTATAAAAGAAGGGATGTGTGGAGATATTATAAATGTATTATAATAGTGATAAAATAAATGGTTAGTTGTTGAATTATCGTACATTTAGGAAATGACATCTAAGTTGACATATTGTAGTTTTTTTTTTTATTGTATTAATGAGATTTGGAAATGAAAACTTAGCAATAAAGAAGCAATTTGGTAATAGAAAATTTAGGGTTGATATGAATGATTGATAAGAGGTAGTAGCTTAAATCATAATTAATGGTTATTAGGTTGACTTTGCTCCGAGGATGTCACATATTGAAAAGGGGAAGAATGGTATACTCAACATATAATGAGAAGTGTAATGTTTGGAATTTTTATTTTTGTTGGGTTGCTTTTAGTTATTTCTTTCAATGATGGAGATTGTTGGCACAATATGGAGATCTGGGCTCTTTGAATTTACCAACAAAGGTTTCATTGTAGTCTAACAATAATGACACTTTCAACCTTCCACAAGGGAAGGAAGTCTCACCCAAAGTGCAACTGAGAATGGTGTGAGAGTGAAGGGAGTCAAATAGAACACCTAGGTGGGAGTATCACAACCCAAACAGATCTAAGCACATGAGTATAAAATATTATACACATACATCATAACCGAAACTAAAGATTCAAATGTATAACCTGTGGACAAATTCCTCTGGTGAGAGTATTCCCAAGCATTAACTGAACAAGTAAAAGAAATAGAGATAGCACTTGTGCAGATGAAGATCTTAGCATTCACACAAAATTAAACAAATTTTGAGTCCCCAATAACATTTCTCATCTTTTCCATTGCCCAGATATCAAAGGCGAGTATACAATAGTCGGATATCAGATGAGAAGAAGCTCTATAATAACAATTCATGACTAGTTTGATCACATCCTTGGAAACAATGCTAAGACTAGATACATTATAGTTACAACTCTCAGTACATAAAACCAAGGTCAAAATAGCTCAAGGTTCTACAATTGAACATCAACCACATCAATAAAAACAAAAACTATATGGACAACAACAACTTCAACATTAAAATTAGAAATCAGAGTATCACCAACACTATCAACATCAACATCTGCAATAGACTTGTCCTGTTTCATAAGTCCTTGTCTTATAGATTTTTGTGAGACTTCTTGATTTCACATCTTCTTGTTTTCTACTAGAAGGTTCCGGTGCTTTTTGTTGTTCCTTCCACCTGGCGGACAACTGAATTCTTCATTGGCGCTCTGATCTATCATTTTCCCCCACTCAGATCCTTTGTTGGTGCATTGTGTTGTTCCACAACATGCTCTAACTGCCACAAAACTAGAACTTTCAAAACTAAGGGTCCAAGAGGGACCCAACCACAACCCTTGACTCACCCCGAGTCAAGTCTCTACTTCCTTAATCCTTTCCTCATCAAACTGAGGGTCCAACTCAGGGACTATTTGAACCTCCTTCTACCTGAAACTATCATACTGATTGATGTGATCTTTCCACTTGCGCAACAAGATCGAAGCTCCAACAAAAAATCCTTGTGTTTTTTTGGTATCCGGGACTGAGGGATTCTTGTCCATCAATGTTTTCCATTCGGATTAATCCACTATGTCAAGCTGTTGGATCTTGATGTAGGAGTCCTAGACTGCTGGATTGAACTCTAGGAGTTCCTTCTTCGAAGCCTAATTGGTGTCATACAAAGCATCTGGGCATTCATCAGCCGATTGGATTTCAAAATTTTTATCACTTTTCTCAACGGGATCGATGATCAACTTCACCTCTTGGTTCATCAATCGGATTTTGGCTTGGAGGTCCTTCACTGCTTTAGTGTGACGCTCCAGCAGAGAAACCTAGTTGTTGACTAACTCAAAGAGGTGACTACACTTTGCAACCCGATGATGTAAAGAACTGTGCATAACATTTCTACCTGCAACAACCTTGGAGATTTTCTCCAACATCTCCTTGGGTTTCTCTCATTCATTTAGCCAGGTAACCTTAAGTTGTTGCTAGAGGTCTCGAGTCCTGTCTGCTACATGGGTCCATGCCTCAGCGACGAGATCAACTTTGGCTACTGGTGCAACCTACCCAGGTCTTCTGGGATTTCAGGCGCCAACTTGCGAAAGGTAGGCCAACCGTCACTAAACCTGTTAGACACTACTTCAACGGTGGACTGAATAGTTTCCCACATGCCTCATTCAAAAGATGTTGTTGAGTTGGTTAAAGTAATTCTCTCTTTCAACTGATCATATTGTTGTACTAAGTCTTTGTTTTCCTATGTTACAATAACAATTATTTTTTCTAGCTGATCTACAAAAGTCCTCACAAGTTGCAAAAGTTGAGGTGAATCCCAAGAATACAACTCACTACTCATAGTAGCTAGATATAATGGGAGATATGTCGCAAGTGGCTCGACACTTGCAATGGATTGTTCAGAAAAACTAGGAGCACCAACACCTTCTGGGACCTAAGACTAAGATTTAAGGATTCTCGCAAGCTTGGACTATACATTTGGTGGTAGTGTGGTGACAACCCCTTCTTTCTCTAGACGAAGCTCTAATAAAGAAAGACATTGTTGTGGATTTTGAAAAAGTGGAGCGACTCATTCCTTTAAGGAAGTCATGCTCTATGCGGAATGGGTGACATATTGGCCTAGGTCATTGAAGGTGTTCACATCCATCTAGACTTGTGTTTCTGGATCTACATCTGGTTGATGACTAGAGATAGTCTCCGGGCCTTTGTCTAGATGACATGGGGCTTGCTAGAATTGGGGTACAACAATCATGAGAAGAGTAGTGATAACGCTAGCGTGAATACTAAAAGGGTTAACATGCTAAAGAGTCACCACTTGTGTGTGGGATAGGGATGGTGGATTTGAGGTGGAGTCATGAATAGTTTGGCTATTTTTCTGACCAAATACTTCCTCATCAATGGTAGTATATTGGACCTGCTCGGGTGGGTTGTTCAGAATATGGATGATAGGATGCATAGATTCAGTTGATTCTATTGAAGGGTTCTTGCTGCGAATTCGAGTCTGTTAGGGACCTAACCCCTCACGTAGGTAGAATAATATATTTCGATGTAATAAAGGTCAATATTAATAAGGTCTAGCAATAAGGAAGAATAAGTCGAATGTAAGAAGACCTAATAGAAGCTTCCACTTCTAGAAGGATATTTCTCTATATGAATCTTTTGGTAGACATATTTAGTACAAATAGGAGTTGAGGGTATGAGAACTTTTGTCTTGGATATTATTGTAATAGAGCTCTGCTCTGCTGGAGGTTGCCCCCTCGAAGAGCCAAGTGAAAATTGCTCTCAGTAATCAAAGTGATCTTTCTGGTGTTATTCTGGTATCATTTTGGTATTATTGTGGTGTTGTTCTGGTTATATTGTTGTTCATATGCCATTTCTAGCATTCTATTTATGTTCTGCATACTTTTTATATCTGGAATATTACAAGTGGTATCAGAGCACTTTCCTCGGTAGAAAATTATGGGTTAATTTTTTTCCAGGGTAGAGATGTATTTCGGTATCTTTAAGCTACAGAGATCGGTCGTTATGCGCATAAACCCATGGTTGGGGATTCACACATGTAGGAAATACAAGTGGTACTTAAGCACACACATGTTGGCCACCCTTGTAACCCTTTTTGGTACCCCTTCGAGTGGTACCACATCAGACAACACCTGTATACAGATCGACCTAGATTTCTTGAAGCCCTCTTTAGATAAATTGATCGGTCACCTAACTCTTATAGTGCCACCAAGAAAAACACTCAGGAAGATACTCTCTAGTACCTGGGTAGTCGCGTAGTATGGCTAAGGGCACGGTCTAGCCTCTTTAGTTGGTTCCCTGAGATATTGGTCTGAGTACTACTGTTGGACCCCGCATGTATATCAGAGAGCTATAGCACTGGGAAAAACCTTGTCTGTAGAACCCTTGAATACCTAACCCTTGGTGACAAAAAAAACAAAAAAACAAAATAGACAAGATCTATTGCCGCGCAACTATTTTGAGTTGCCAAATCAATACACATTTCTTCCTGATTAAGCATTTGGGTATTTCATCACTACAGTATTCTTCAGATCAGAGTATAATTCCGCAGGTGTAAAAAAAAACAAAGTCTGGATTTTGTTGCACCATTATTTGAGACCTATTCCATTAGATTTATCTCTTCGCCATTATCACATTCATACCTATCATTTTTTAGCAATTTTTTTGACCCCACCCACCCCTTTTCAGTTCCCTTGTCATCATGGCCCATACCCGTAGCCAAGACTTGGAAGCTCGCTTCAATACCTTGAAATATAATTTCACAGAGACCCAACAAGAAGTGAGACAACTCAATGCCAATATTGCCACCATCAATACAAACATGCATTCCTCCATCTTCGCCTCCATCAAGGAACTCAAAGAAGACCTCAAACAAGATATTACTACCTAGCTTGAATATGTCGCTTCGATGATTTTCACCAAGATGCATATCCCTACAGATCCCCCTTTATCTGACCCACCTTTGCATACCGAAGCTAAAACTTCCTCTCATTCCCATAATTTTCAGCCCCATCACTTTCAGCGTGACCTATGCCTTCCGCGTGTGGATGTGACCAAATTTGATGGCTCAGATCCCACTGGTTGGGTAACTCAAATGGAACATTATTTCTCTTTGTACAACATTACAGATGAGTTGGACAAACTCAGGTATGGTGTTTTCCATATAGATCAAGAATGTTGGCAATGGAGAAAAACTTCCCATCAAGGGTATGTTGCTTGTACACACTTTGTGGTAGAGCTTTATGAACACTTTGAAACTGACACCAACCATTTAGGTCGTTTGAAAAAGTTGAAACAATCTGGCATAGTAGAATACTTTATAGCTGCTTTTGAGTGACTGGATTTTCGTATAGAGGGCATGTCTGATTCTTTTTTCCGAGAATGTTTTATCAGTGGCCTCAAGGATGAGATTTGTTCCCATGTCTGCATGGCTCAGCCTCATATTTGGGTGGAGGATACTAAAAGAGATAAGGAAGCACAACAGGTTGTCTCTTCTCAAAAATGGAAACCCTCCTTTATTCCTTGCACTAAACTAGTAAATCCCACTCCTCCTTCTACTCCACTAAAGATCCAAAAATTGACCAGGGATGAAATGGATGAACGCCAACTCAAAGGCCTTTGTTATAATTGTGATGAAAAATATTTTCCGGGACACAAGTGTAAGGAACAAAAATTTTATGGCCATCTCGAAGGATGTTTCAGAAGAGGATATTGAATCTCCCCTTGTGCCTATGTCACCTAAACCCACTGACATAACCCCTCCCTCAGACCCTCCCGAAGTCAAACCGGTCATTTCCCTAAATTCTCTCACTAGCTTCTTTGCTCCCCAAACCCTCAAGCGAATTGGCTACATCAAGCATAGGAAGGTCATCATTCTTGTTGATAGTGTAAGCACCCATAATTTTATTCATCGTTGCATTTCCCAAGAAAATCATTGTTATATCCATGCAGTCAATAATTTCCAAATCATGATTGCCAACGGCGGGTCCATGAAATGTGGAGGGCGTTGTGAAAATGTGTGTCTCCAAATTGGTGACTGCCAACATAAATATCATATGTTTTCCATTGACATGGGCAGTTGTGACATTGTGTCGGGTGCAGGCTGGCTAAGGACTTTGGGTCCCATTCTCATGGATTTTAAGGAATTAACCATGCAATTCGACCAGTAGGGTCAATAATATAAGTTTCAAGGCATCACTGTCGGTTCCCCTGAGATCATTAGTTCCCATCGCATGGAAAAGCTGCTCAAAAAATGTCATTCTGGCATTATTTCCCAACTCCATGCCATACAAGAAACTAAGACACCCCCTATGTCACAAGACCTCCAATCCATCCTCTCTAAACATCAAGTGGATTTTTCCACTCCCCAGGGACTCCCTCCTTCCCGTGGTGTTCATGATCATTCCATTCCCCATGTCCTAGGAATCCTTCCTCACAATATCCATCCCTATCGTCACCCCTTTTCCCAAAAAAATGAAATTGAGAAAATGGTTCAAGAACTGCTTAATGCAGGTGTTATTCGCCCTAGTACGAGCCCCTACTCTTCTCCTGTGGTCATGGTCCTTAAGAAAGAAGGTTCCTGGCACATGTGTCTTGACTTACGCGCCCTCAACAAACTCACCATTAAAGACAAATTTCCCATTCCTGTCATTTATGACCTCTTGGATGAATTGAGTGGCGCCCAATTCTTTACTAAACTTGATCTTCATTCTGGCTACCACCAGATCTGTATGAAAGAGGCAGACATTCCTAAAACTGCCTTTAGAACTGATGAGGGTCACTATGAGTTTTTGGTCATGCCCTTTGGCTTATGTAATGCTCCCTCCACTTTCCAAAGCCTCATGAATCATGTCTTCCATCCTTTTCTCCATTTTTTCTTAGGTTTATTTGATGATATCCTCATCTATAGGAAAACCTAGACATACCATCTTTCTCATGTGGATCGAGTTCTCCATCTACTCTCTCAGCACCAACTTTTTCTGAAACAATCTAAATGTGATTTTGGCGCCTCGAAAGTCGAGTACTTGGGTCATCTTGTTGGAAAGGCCGGCTTCAGGTTGGATCCTAAAAAGATTGAAGCTATGCAAGACTAGCCTCACCCAAATACTCTCAAAAGATTGCGTGGATTTCTGGGCCTAACAGGTCATTATCGCAAGTTTGTTAAGAATTATGGAAAGATTGTGGAACCTCTCACTGCACTCCTTAAAAATAATTCTTTCACTTGGACTCTAGCAGCTGCTCAAGCTTTTCAAACCTTGAAAATGGCCATGTGCACCACTCCAGTCCTGGCCCTTCCTGATTTCAAAAAGACCTTTGTCCTAGAATGTGATGCTTCAGGGAAAGTAATTGGTGTTGTCCTTATGCAAGAGGGTCGACATTTGGCCTTTACCAACAAACAACTGTTTGAATGAAATTTGGGCAAATCAATCTATGAAAAGGAAATGTTTACTATTATGCATGTCATTGATCTTTGGTGCCCTTCTCTATTGGGGCAACGCTTCTAAATTAAGATAGATCATCAAAGCCTGAAGTATTTTCTGGAACAACGCATTTCCTCCCCAGAGAAACAAAAATGGGTGACTAAGCTCTTTGGATATGATTATGAGATAATTTACAAGAAAGACAAAGACAATGTGGTTGCGGATGCACTTTCTTGAAAATATGAATATGAAGGGTCCCTTTTTTCTCTCTCCTTCATTTTACCAGATTGGCTCCAAGCCATTCGCTAGGAATGGCTGCAAGATCCCAAAATTTCGCATATGATACAACAATTGCAGTCCAATTCTCTAGTTTCCCCAGGGTACTCTTGACTCCATGATGAGCTTCGATACAAAGGTCATTTGTATTTAAGAAAACAGTCAAAATTTAAATCCATGGTGCTTTCTGAGCTTCATGTTGCACCCACAGCTAGGCACTCTGGGTTTACCAAAACCTATGACAGGGTCAAATGTTCTTTTTTCTAGGATGGTATGAAATCTAGGATGGTATGAAACAGGACGTTAGTAAGTTTTTGGTTGAATGTGATGCATGTCAATGCAATAAGGGAGAAACAGTCAAATATCCTAGCACACTACAACCGCTTCCGATTCCACCTGCTATTTGGCGGGATATCTCTATGGATTTTATTGTAGGCTTACCTAAATCGGGCAATAAATCAGTCATCATGGTAGTAGTTGATCGTATTTCCAAGTATGCTCATTTTTGTGCTCTTCAACACCCATTTACAACATCCACTATGGCTCAACGTTTCATGGATCAGGTCTTCAAGCTTCATGGCATGCCACATTCTATTGTTTCTGATCACGATCCAAATTTCACCAGCAATTTTTGGCAAGAACTATTCAATCTACAAGGAACCTAATTTCATCTCAGCACAACTTATCATCCTCGGACTGATGGTCAAACCGAATTTGTCAACAAGTGTTTGGAAACATATTTGAGGTGTTTTGCCTCAGAAAATCAAAATCAGTGGGCTCAATGATTACCACTAGTTGAATGGTGGTACAACACTTCATACCATACAACTACCTGCATGAATCCTTTTGAAGCGGTATATGGACAAAAGCCACCTTCAGTTCTTTCATATTTTCCAAGTGTCTCGAAGTTCCAGGTGGTTGAACAAATGCTTACAGTTCAAGAAGCTATTCTCCATACCCTCAAAGATAATTTGGTCATGGCCAAGAATTGCATGAAGCAACAAGCAGATCAACATCTTTCTGAACGTCAATTTGTAGAAGGGATCAAGTGTTTCTTCGTTTGCAACATTACAAGAAAAATTCCCTCAAGGCTGACCATTCTCAAAAACTGGTGCCCAACTTTTATGGTTCTTATACCATTCTCAAGCATGTGGGACAAGTGGCCTATTAGTTAGCTTTTCCCATTCATTCTACGCTACATTGTTTTTTTCATGTTTCCTTCTTAAATAAGGTGATTGGAACTAAGTGCCAAACTCAAACAAGCCTTCCTGAGTTGGACGAAGAAGGCTCCATTTGGCTACAACCACAAGCAGTTTTGGACTAGCGTGAGCGTCGCCTGCATTAGAAAATCATCAAGGAAGTGTTAGTCCAGTGGAAAGATACAACCCCAACAGATGCCACTTGGGAACCAACTACCATTATGCAACAATTTCCACATCTCAAGCCTTGAGGACAAGGTTGTTTTTAAGGGGGAGGACATGTTAGGGACCTAACCCCTCATGTAGGTAGAATAATATATTCCGATGTAATAAAGGTCAATATTAATAAGGATTAGAAATAAGGAAGAATAAGTCGAATGTAAGAAGACCTAATAGAAGCTTTCACTTCAAGAAGGATCTTCCTCTAGATGGTTCTTTTGATAGACATATTTAGTATAAATAGGAGTCGAAGGTATGAGAAATTTTGTCTTGGATATTATTGTAATAGAGATCTGCTCTGCTCGAGGTTTCCCCCTTGAAGAGGCAAGTGAACATTTCTCTCAGTAATCAAAGTGCTCTTTCTGGTGTTACTCTGGTATCATTTTGGTATTATTGTGGTGTTTTTATGGTTATATTTTTGTTCATCTGCCATTTCTAGCGTTTTATTTTTGTTCTGCATACATTTTATATCTGGAATATTACAGAGTCACGATAGTGATTATCAGTGGAGGTGGAACCGAATGAGACATGGGTGGAAATGAAGACATAGGGGTAGCCTCAGTAATAATTGGTTCACCTGTTGGTTTCGTAGGAGAACTTATTCTTGGTTTCTTGAGAGTAAAAACATAGGCAAGGACTTCCCAGAACTGCTTACCAAATATTTTTGCATCATCCTAAATTGCTGACAAAGGGATCGATAATGTTCCTTGAGGTAATGTTTATTTATCAACCTCCTCATGATACTCATCTGAACTCGATGGTTTTTTGTCCTTTTTTCCTATATTGGTGACAACAACTGATGTCTGTGCAGGAGTGGCTCGGAATGCAACTGTTGGAATAGTGTATTTGATCCCTTTTAGAGTCTCTTCTCATACGACCCCTACCTAGATCTTGAATTCCTTATTGAATGTGGCGTCATCCAAGTAGAAAGGAAGAGGGGTCATGGGGAATAGTGCAGGATCCTCTCCCAATGGGAATATGAAAGTATGGTCCTAGCCCATCCCGAACCAAATGTGGTGCATGTGATTGTTGAGGATCAATTATGAAATCCTCAACCATTGGGTAGCATTAACCATTTATTCATACAATTTCGTAAAAGCGGCATCGTGCACATTAGTATTGTCAAGAAGTGACTTGGTGTTCCAGGGATTGAACAACTTGGCAATCCGTGTATTAGTCGTGTGAGAAATATCCCTCCCATGCGGTGACTTCCATTTCCACATTGCAAATGCAACAAGTAAGTAGCCATAGATAAAATATGTCGTGCGGTCATGAACATCCACACAAGCTAGGAACATATCCACCAAAAAATACTGGAACCAATTCATCCTGGCACCATTCTTAAAGAATTATGCTACTACTATGGAATCCAATGTGCATTCCCCCTTTTTGTAATTCTTAATCTCATTTCTCATGATAATGTAGCAGACACACTAGATCTACTCGTCATTGATGAGCTTAATGAGAGCACCTCAGCCTCCCCGCCGAGTGTGGTATTTTTCATATAGGATTAAATTGAATTTCTTTCGGCCATGCTTTCCTGATCCTTGGAACCCATCCTCGACATCTTGGCTATCCATGGATAATCCTTTCAATTGATGTATGTTCATGGCATGGCTAGGGTATCCCTTGTCGAGCCACAACGTGCTATTGTGCACTCGGCTAATAAAAAATTGAGTGCACCTAGAAACCTCTCCAGTGGTGTCGAAAACGGGTAGGTCACTCGAATTCATTAAGGTACTTGCTCACAGAGGTAGGAAGTTTGACTTTCATTCCCAACTCATAGATCCATCCTATAAAACAATGCAATCCATAAAGGCATGGATGGCCATTAGCGAGAATTGGATGGTATCTGTGAAGTATACATCTATTAGATGAGTGTTCTCCACCTTCCCATGGAGATCGTCGATGACTTGGACACAAGTGTCATTGAATTCCTCAGGGACAAAGGTTCTAACTAGTGCAACGGCTTGGGTAGCAACTTTGCGGACCGACCTCTTATCGACAGTGCACACCATCTTCACGTGGTCTTGGTGATAAACGAAACAAATAGGGGATCAGGTTCGTTGGGACAAGTTGATAGGTTGCACAGGGGGCTCTAGGACTGAGTATGAACTTTGCACAAAGAAAATAGAATAACCTTACCCAGTTGGAGAACTTGATATTTATAGACTTTAAGCAAAATGTGACGCAAAAACATGCATTGAATTTCATAGGTTGACAAGAAATAACATTAATTTTGGTAAGATATGTTACCAAAGTGAAATTTGCGATGAGGTTTGTGCAATTAAACGAAGCGACAAAAAGTGGATGACAGGACATTAGGAAAAAGTATGGAAAGTAATTACTTTGCCGGTAGTGAACCAGAAAAGGACAGATAGTTGGTAACATTAAACTCGATTGCGACCGATAGAATAAAAAAAATCAACAATAGTAATAATGACTTTTAACAAACCATGTGATTAGACCCTCAATTTTAAATTTCCAGTTTTACGTTAGTTAGAGTGTGTTGCAGAACAACACACCACACTGGCAAAGTATCTGAGCAGTGAAAATTGATAGATCAGAGTGCCAACAAAGAATGCAGTTGTCCGCCCGTTTTCCTGTAGTAACAATATACAATTGATCTAAGATGTCTAGCTCCATGTTCTCATTAGAGGGTTCTATATACCTAGGCCCTTGATATGGATCCAAGGGCTGGATGAATTTTACTCCATCTGCTTCAAATATCATGAGCTCCTTTTTGAGGTTAATGATAGCGTAGTTGTCGTAGGCTCAATAAATTCCAAGCAAGGATACAGGTCCTTCTCCCCCATAATATCAATGGCCTCAAAGCCTTCCATGGTATAAACCCCTGCAATGTCGACCTCAATGTTCTCCAACCTTCCCACAGGGTAAATGCAGTATTGGTTCGCCATGCACAACCAAATGGGCGAGTAAGCCAACATGGGTTTTCCCATTGCCTCCTACATTTTCTTGGGTAGGATGTTACCGTTTAAACCCAAGTCCAGCATAGAATAATTAATCTCATAACCATTTATATGAGCATTTAGTATGAGTTTCCTATCATACCTCTTCTTCCTTCTTTGTACTCGGTTGTTATTTCATTTTGGTAGGTTAGAAACAATGTGCTCCCCTGAGTTTTTGCCAGTTCCTAGAGTGATTCCGATGGTGTCTCACAATTTATGGGTAAGCTATTCATTCTCCAAAATTTCATAGAAAATATGAAACCACAAATTAACAATCTTATGTGATCCATCTACTAGACTCATGGAAGATCCTAGGTTTTCTGCAACCCCCCATGGAGTCTAAACTTTATATTCACCTTCTTCAGTGATGTCGAGTCAGACATCTGTCTGAATAGTTCTACAACATTTTTGAAAAATTCTTTTTGGCTCTCTGGATCATACCAAGGAAACGCAGAATGGTCCAATATGTCCACTATTGCATCCAAATATCGACATTGCTTCATAGTATGGGTTGTCACCCCACATAATTCATAGTGTACAATATTAGGGACATGTGAGTATTTCTGTAGGATTGGGCAATGTCTCAGAGGATTCCCATGTGTTCTACAGATCTTGTAATATCCATTTCTTTGGCTCCCTTGTTGATTAAAAAATGCTTGGTACTGAACAAGTGGATGAAAAGGAGTTGTTGTTGCAATTTATGCAACACCCCCTATCGGTCCCACCGGAGGGGGTTGCATGGGATGGTGCACTGGACCACCACCCTGCGACCTTGGGCACTTTTTAATAGTGTGGCCTTATGTATGGCAAACCGTTCACCATACTTGTGGTTGATTTACTTTCGGTAGAGCTAACTCTTGATTTTTCTCTGTAAGATCTGAAATATGGCCCTGAATATACGCAATGTTATTATCCTCTGCAGGTCGCATTATGCACAAGCTCCCAGGGTAGCCTGCCATTGCTTCAATCTTCATCGCCTACTCTAGGGCATCACCCAAGGTGGTGATTATTTGTTTTGTTAAGGGGATCCTGGTCAACGATAATAGTCCTCGAATGAACCACTCCTGTTGATGATCTTCATGAATGGGATTTGCTAGCTTCCCAATGGTGTATTTAAACCTATGGTTGTACTCCCAAGAAGATTCCCCGTCTCTCTATTTAATCTCCTGTAACTCAAAGAGAGCCTTCTTCTCTAGCTGCGGTAAACATAATTCTACTATGGATATTTTCTTTACTTGGGGGAGGGTAAACGCTTGTCCTTGATCATTCCTAGGATTAATGGAATTCATATACTATTTCAACACCCTCCCTCTCAAGGTGGTCTAGATATTGACTAACATACTTGCATCTAAGGTTCCTCATGATCTCCATATGGCTTCACACAAGAGACAATGTTGTTCAACATCCTCATCCCCTTTACCCCAGAATTATGGGTATCGAGGGAGGGATCCAACATGTTGACCCACCATTTGCAAACTTGATAACCCAATTAAAATAAACCCTAAGGGACCTAGTTGCGATATGATAGAGGGATTCACTATACTTGCGCTAACACTTATACTAGAACTTACATGATTATAAATATTATGAACAGTAGGAACTATTGCAGGATTTGGTGTGGAATTTACTCGATTTGTAGGAGGTGATGAGGGACAAGGTGATTTGTGGCTGGTTTCTTTGACATTGCCGCAGGATTCTTCGCTGGGGGGGGTCATCTTAAAATTAAATATCGAGTTTTCTTGCAAATATTTAGCATCTTTTGGTGTTACAGTCTTTGATCCCACAACTTTTTCCAAAGTTATGACTAATTCATTTTCCTTAGAGTGAGCACACTTTCTTGATTTACCTCTCGAAGTTTCACTCATCTCTTCCAATCTCTCTGTCAACCATTGGCTAGCCAACTTCCCTCTCACCTACAACTCTCACAACCTCTCAAGTTCTCTCCTATGACTGCTCTTGAGGTTGATCTCTTTCTTCAATGGATTCAATCTCTTCATCACCTTCTGCATCAGTTTCTACCACCTTATTTCAATCAGTGCATCCCTCTTTTGATCCCGTTCATCTCTAGCACTCTTCTCACGACGACCCTCCATACTTCAAGAAACCTCTCTTAGCCTTAGTCATGAACAATTTTCCTAAATCACCTGCCCCCCATGCGTAGGGGGTTTACTCAGACATTCGAAGAAAATTAGATATCATCCCTTCTTCCACCAAAAAAGTCTTAATCCATAAGGAAATCTTTCTCAAAAATCTTCCTAGGGAACCTTCTTGAAATATAGCCTCTAATTTCGAGAAACAATGGTGGTTTTCTGCAGTGAATTAAATAATATACATGTCCAATGTGGTCTTCACCCAGAATTATACAGCCCTAAAAATCAAATTATCCCATCGGTGAAGACTCGCTAAGATTTTCGCGGTCCAACAATGTCGCTTCTTGATCCGATCGTTGTGTTCATGAGCTTCTTGAAGCTAGAAGAGCCACTGGAAAACTTCTTTTGGGAATCAGACCTAGAAAAATTCATATTGGTCACTTGCGAAATCCGAATTGAAGACATAACTCTTTACAACTTCGACCCTTGGTTCCTCAACACAACTTCTTATTGTATGAATTCATCACACCGTTGTTCCCATCAGTTCTCAAAATCTAATTTAGAGATCCAGTAAGGAATTCTATAGAGACTTCCCCTTTAAAGAATAGGTCCCGAAAACATAACCATTTGTTGGTGTGAGATGGAGACTACAGTTTTTTGAATTTACCAACAAAGGTTCCGTTGTAGTCTAGAAACATTGGCACTTTCAACCTTACAGAAGGGAAGGAGGTCTCACTCGAAGAGCAACCAAGACTGGTGTACGAGTGAAGGGATTCAAATAGAACACCTAGATGGGAGTATCACAACCCGAAAAAATATAAGCACATGAGTATAAAATATTATACACATACATCATAACCTGAATGACAGATCCAAATGCATAACCCATGGAAAAATTCCACTAGTGAGAGTATTCCCAATCATTAACGAATGAGTAAAATAAACAGAGATAAAACTTGTCCAGGTGAAGATATTAGCATTCACACACAATTAAACAAATTTCTAGGCGCCAATAACATTTCTCATATTTTCCTATGTCAAGATATCAAAGGTGAGTAAACAATAGTCAGATCTTAGATGAGCAGAAGCTCTGTAATTACAATTTGTGACTGGTTTGATCACAACCTTGGAAATAATGCTAAGACTAGAGACATTATAGTTACAACTCTCTGTACATAAAACGAAGGTCAAAATAGCTCAAGGTTCTACAATTGAACATCAACCACATCAATAAAAAAAACAACTATATGAGCAACAACAACTTCCACATTAAAATCAGTAATCCGAGTATCAACAACACTATCAACATCCAAATTTGTATCAGTCTTGTCCCATTTTATAAGTCCATGTCTTGTAGCTTTCCGTGGGACTTCTTGATTCGTCCGTTACAACTTCTTGATTATGAATCGTCTTGGTTTCTGCTAGAAGGTTTCAATGCTTTCTGCTATTCCTTCCAACTGGCGGACAACTGAATTCTTTGTTGGCCCTCTGATCCATCACTTTCTGTTGCTTCGATCCTCTGCTGGTGCATTATGTTGTTTCGCAACACGCTCTAACTGCCGCAAAACTAGAACTTTCAAAACTAAGGGTCCAACAGAGATAATCTTGTTGGGTCTTCATATTTGCAAATAATGCATAGACTTGATTTTTAGTAGTATATGTTGGTTTTATTTTTGTGCTTGTTGATGTTCCTATCATTTTCTGAGGTAATTGGATTTTTACTAAATAACTAGGGTTCAAATTACACTATTGGAAGATTTTGTTAATATGTATAAGCTATTGGAGGTCCTTTATCTTGACTCGTCATTATACAATGGAGACATGCAGAAATGTATTAAATCTAAAACATTTGATGAATTTGTTATCAATTAAAGTCTCCTTATCTTGAAAGTGGTCAAGACCTAATGTAGTAGTGGTTAAGGATTGTACGCTAATTTTTGGATGTATCCAAAATAGGACCTATTGCATACATATCAACCAAGAACACTGAAAGATTCCTTACTTGAGTAGAGCTTCTAAATTTTATTTTTTATTATTTAAAGCATAATCGTGAGGCCAAACAATATTTTAGTGTTGAAATTCATCAAATTTCACTAGGAGGGAAACTAATATATGACTAGAGATTATGGCTTTAGAGAATGAGTTTTATGTGAAAATCAATATTGTATTTAGACAAGGAAAATATATGAAAACTTTAGTACATTGATAGGGTGATTATACATACCCTGTAAATTTCCAGCTTCATTGTTTAAATGATAATAAAGAAACAATTGGTATCTAGGTGATCACATGGCACTTATAGTACTAAATAATCCTTTGGAGAGTTAGCTTGGGATAACAAATGTAAACAAGTAGATCCATGTAGGATGGATGTTCTTATGATATTTCTTGCATTAGATATAAAATCTAGTATTTTGTTATGCCCACGGGAGGCATATATAGGGTTAAATGTATACGATATGACCCCAAGGGGAGCATATATGAGGCTAAATGTACATGTAATGTGTGTGTGTAGTAAAAATAATACTAAAGGGGTCTCATGTGTAGGTGTGAATAGGTACATATAGAGATCATGTATTCATTATTAAGGACATGTGAATTGTGATATATGAACGTATTCGGTTATGTGGAGGAGGTTCTCTTATTTAAGGAGTTATTGTGTAAATCATGTCTCTTATCTATATTGGAGTTGTGTTGCATGAACACATTATTGTACATGGTGTTGACTTCACTTCTATTAGGGTATCTTAAGCATTTGGAACATAACAATTGGTATCAGAGCATCAATCTGTAACATCCAGTTCTACTGAGCACTTTTTATACTGACTTATTCTTTGAGGACACTTGTGAGCAAGTGATCCAATTATGATGCATTATGACTATGCTTTTCTTATGAGATATACATTATTATGTTATTGTGACTATATGTTAGATTCTAGATATATTCATGTATTGACATGTATTACTGATGAGTTTCCTTGAGTGTGCAGGATACAAGACAGGTTGATGATGCATAAGGAATCAATGGTTTCCCTTGGACTCCAGATTGAGTCAGGGAGTGGATTTGCAATTGCTTTGAGTATTTGATTTACACGCATGTGATTTGTATGATGATTTCATTATGGACGTTATGTATTTGGGTTATTGACAGTGTTCTTGTCAGTGGATGCATGCTTAGTGACGTTTGTTAATCCGACTCACATAAGAAGTAAAGGGGTCATGCACATAAACCATATATTTGAGGCAGAGGTGTGGCAACGTCCCTGTCACAACCCACTAACACTCCCGCCATGACCTGAACTATAGGTTAATGATTACCTAGTTCAAGAGGTCCATAATGTCGTGAGGGTAGACTAACACAGTCGCTCATGAATAATTCTAAGGGGCACACAATAAGGCAAAATCATTATTCCTTAGAAGCCCTTAGTCTCTCACAAGGTCAACCAAGTGGAGTGTTGAATCCAAGATTCGGAAAAACTTCTAAAACTATTCAAATGCGAGTGGCACCCTTGGAGCATGGAGGTGTGTCTTGAAGGGCACATCGTGTAATTAAATATTGAGTCAATAAAAAAAAATCTAGATGGCCTAGAAAACACAATGAATGGTTAGACCTTGTTAGAACAAGAGTATTAATTAAAAATTAATTTATAAGCTAACGAATCTAACGAGATTCTAAGCCTAAATCTAAACCTAAGTCTAAGTCTAAGTTTAAATAAAGGACTAATTAAAATATTAAACAAGCTAAGGGATTTGAGATATATTCAAACTCTAAGAAAAGAGATATTTAAAATTAAAAGTTAGGTAGATGCACATGTGTGCATGGAAATAATAAAAGGGAATTATAAATAATAAAAAAATTAAATCACGAGAGAATAGGATGTTCACATGGAATAACATCTTGAGTCAATATCCCACTAATCCAAACTAAAAGAAGTTTCCTAATTCAACTCAAGCTAAGATCTAGTTAGGGGACACAAATTAAATGAGAAATTGGGGAACTAAGAGACAACTAAGAGAAAAAACAAGAACACATTGGGGAATGTGAGAGAAAATGCTTAATTAGAGAAAATAAAAAAGGATTTTACATATACAACTTGGTGAGAGTGTGACACATGTAGTGGGTGAATAATCCTTTAATTAAATTATAAAAATTTAAATAATTGTGCATGAAGACATGTGTCATTGAGGATTTTTCTATAAAATAATTGAGAGAAAGGGAGAGGGGATCTCACCTTTGTTAGTATTGTTATGCTACCAACATTTTTCCTGAACTAGTTTTACTTGTGAGAGTTGGGTTCCAAAACTTGAGAGAGAGGAAGCTCTTCCTTGCAAGGCAAGTTTTTGGTGCTACTTTGGGGTGGAGCTCTTCCTCGCACTGACTCGGAGGTACCGATGAAGTCTCTGAGATTAGCAAGAAGAAGAAAGGACGTGATGCCAGCATTCAATTGAAGTTTATCCTTCTACATCAACATTCTTGTGTCACGGTATTTTACATTATTATTATAATTAAAATAACAATTGATAATGAAAATCTGTGTGAAAATTGATATGCCCTTATGTATCTTCAATGTATGTGGAATACTTCCAAAATTCTGTAGAAATCGCCACATTTCCAGTATTGTGAACTGAGGTCTAACAATCTAATTATTGATTCGTGTCAGTGTAAAGGATATTAAAATTCATTGCCAATTTTTGATAATCTTCAAAAAAAAATTGTGGTGTATCTTTTTCACGTTAGTACACCAAAATATATGTGTTGTTATTAAACTTAAATCCGTGGAAGAAATTCCTTAGAGATGAGTTTTGTAAATAGATTTGAATAATCATTCCAACTTACTTTTAATTTAGAAAATTCAAAATAATCATTCCAACTTACTTTTAATTTAGAAAATTCAAAGAGCTAAGATATGGATCATTTATCCTATAGTTCGACTCTGATTAGAGTTTTTCTTCGAATGCGTAGAAGTTTTATTTGAGTCCTAATTCAATTAGAGATTTGTTTTTTACACTTAGGATATCTCAAAATTTAATTAATTCCTTATATTATATTCAATCGATTCCTGGAGCGAATGTATTATTTTGTTTTGTTAGTGCGAATGTATTATTTTGGGATATCTCAAAAATTTAATTAATTCCTTATGTTTGTGTAAATAGACTTCTTAATGGTATTACTACCGATGTATTAACATTGTAGTCATTTAGAAATCTGAGGTGTAATATACAAAACGTGGTCATTATAGGTCTCATATAATTGAGTTTAGTGAAATTCACTAAATATTCATGAAACATCAGAACTATATAGTAATAATATCCATTTAAGCCAAAAATATGCATATTGCATCACATATGAGAATATTTTTTTTAACAAATTTAAGTGTTCATAATTTTCAAGTTACATTTTATAAAAAAAAATTTCAAATTTAACGGTTCATAATTTTGATCTCAATACAAATTTCGGAGACTATAATGGTTCAATGATTATATCTTCTTATAACTTGTTTTTCGCTAATAAACATAAATATATTTTCAGTTGAGAGGACCACATACCGAGATTGAGAGTCCACAGATGTTTGTTTCACAACAGTGTGAGCTGAGTGTATTTAATCTTCTTTCTCAGATGAATCATGAAATATTTTATTAATTCTTCCTAAATTTGCCAACATTTCCTAAGTTTTGTGAAAGCTTTTATTAATTCATCGTAAATTTTCCAACCTTTCGTAAGTTTTGTGAAAAAAATATATTAATTAGATTTTTGGTGTACTAAGTGGCGTCGTTTCGATCTTTCCAAATACGAACGCAAATTCTAAGATACATGAGCATCAGTTCAACCAGTAAGTTATTAAATTTTCAGTTACATATTTTCTGATTTAGCATGGGCCTAATTTGCGTAAAGCAGACATTGCTTGACTTTTAATTGATGCCAATGTTAGAGAAAGAAAGAGACATGACAAAAAAATGTAACTGTAGGATCTTCTTGTCAAAACAAAATGTATTACCTCATGTTTGGTAGCCAATCACTTCCATTTCTGTGGAGACTTGCTACCTGTATTGAGCCTCAGACTTAAGTTTAATATTCGATTTGGGTGGGAGCAAAACCAAAATGGACTGGACTGGACTGCTCAACATGCTCTAAAGCTCACTGACAAAGCCATGCCTGTTGTCAAGAGGGTTAAAATTTCAAATCAGAATAGAAAAAATTGGCCCATCGTTAGTAAATAGATTAACTACAATGACCGCCAGACATAAATTATTGATTTCTGTGTGATAATATTCAGTGGGGAACTCTAATAAAATCGACCAAGTTGCCATTGGGTTGGTAATCTTTTTCCTCTCATTCAAATTAATTTTTAATAATCAAACCATCACCATTATATTTCTTTATTAGCACAATAATTAGATTGTTGCTTTCCCTCCAACTTATTGGAATTGCACACATGCATTTCGTTTGTGGACTTCTAGTTTAATATTCACCCATTTCTTATTCACCCCTTTAGGTTCGGACATCATGGCGGCCAGTCCGAACCTGCCCAATAAGGATGAAATCCATGAAGGCATAGATCACGCCTTCGACAGGATATTCAACGGGACACAACATCTGTGCAAAATGACTAGCAATTACAAATTAAAGACACTATATTATTGGGCAGAGGATGACTGATTCACAAGTTGGTTAGTTAGGTTTCCTAGAATTCTTTCATATATCTCCGCTAATTCCCATTAGAGGTTTGATATTCCCCATTTGTCACACACCCACTACGACATAATAAAATTTTCTCTTTTCCTCAAGGGACAGAATTCCCGAAGTCCTACGGGGGCCTAGCGCAGGCTAGTTCTTCCCTGTTCACCTCCCTGTGATCGTGGGTTAGGACCACAGGCCAAACAAACCATGCGCCTTTTCGTGTTTCGCGACTCAGCGATACAAGTGAGTCCAATCTTAAAGGTAGAATGGTGAGGGGGATCTGGAATGAAACCCTAGCCGTAGAACTGGGCGCGCAGATTCCGACAGTCCAGATCTACTCACCGCTTAACGACAAAGCACTAGCTCCCTTTCTTTAGTCCCTATCTCTATAGGACCACATACGCGCCTAAATGCAAGCGCCTTTCACAACTCGCGACCTCACGAGTCGTGAGTCGAAGACCCTTGAATTTTCTTCACCAATCGTCGATACCCGAGATTTCGATATGGTGTGGCCCCTCCTTATTAGCACTCTCCACGTGTGACCACCGGCTAGGGCTAACTACTACCCTTGCTCGCAACTCGCAAGTTCGCGATTTGAAAGGTTGAACCTCTGGGCCCTCCTTTTACAAAACCCCAAGACGCGAAAGTTCGAGAAGGTTTGACTCTTTTCGGGCTTCTCGGAACTCGCAACTTCGTGACTTGAGTTGGTTGGCCTTTGTGCTCCTTTCTTACGAGAACCCAAGGTACGAGAAGTCAACAGGATGTTGACTCCCGTTTCAAACGACATGTGTCCACCACCTGTCACCACTTCTCCCTCTCTCTGGGCATCTTATCGTTACACCACCTGTCAACCACGTGGGTCCCACCAAGAGGACGTGCCACGTGTTGCACAAGCTCTCACAACTCGCAAGTTCGAGACTTCTACAATCGAAACTGATTCCCCTCAACCTCCGAGACCCCAATATGCGATATGACGAGGAGGTCCTGACTCAATGGTTTCTCCTACTTCTCACTATTCGGGACTTTGGGACTCCAAGGGTTGGGTCTTTCACCTCCAAACTCACGAACCCCCGATACGCGATGTATCGAGACGTCAGATCCCACGACTGTCCTTCCTCTTTGATCAACGGCCCAGATCACATCGTGATCTCGCGACTCGGGACTTCGTGACTCCAAGAGTCTGGTCTTCCACCTCCAAACTCACGAATCCCCGATACGCAAAATGGTCAGATATCTGCCACCTGTCCTCCAACATGGACGGTCTTGATGCTCTCGTGACTTCGCCGCTCGCGAAGTCGAGAGACTTCCTCCTCTGACTCCCGATGTCCGAATCCCCGATAGAGAGGATATCGCGACACGTGTCCTCTTGCAGACGAACAACTCAGATTCTTTCACGACTTCATCGCTCGCAAGGGCTAGGCGCTCACTTCTGTGAGTCCCGATGCCCGAGTCTCTGAAGCGGATGATCTCGCGACACGCGTCCTCCCGTAGACGGACGGCTCCGATCCTTTCGTAAATTCAGAACTTCTGATGTTGAGTGTCCAGAACCTCGTCCTCCGGACTCCCGAACTTCCGAATCATCAATATCCCGATACAACCCTTCGGGACTTTCGCTCTGCTGCTCTTCGCGTGAGGTTCTAAACCTCGTGTAGCTCTCGACAGATCCAACGACTGTCTTGTTTTATAACTAAGATCTGAAGGCTCAGATCTACCCCACGCTGTGCACTCTCCCATTGCTCCCTGGACGTGGAAAAACCAACGGTCCAGATGCTCCCACAGACCTTGGGGATCTACGGTCCCGATTCCTTCGTTACTCACGAGGATAAAGGAAAAAGGGGTTAAGGAATTTAACGCTCTCATGTATTCTTCCAATCTTACGGTCGTGAATGACCGCAGATCTTTCGACAGGATCTCATCCATCGATCGATACTTATCCCTACGCTGCTATTTTGGGACTTCATGAGGATCATTCTTCCTCATACCGGGTTACTAAGGCTTGCGCTTTCGAATCCTTTTTCCAGGTTCTTGATAAGCTTTCCAAAAAGGATATCTCTATGGAGAGATCGATTCCGGGTATTCCTGGGGACAAATAGAGGTATAGATTTCCCGAGAACAGACTCGAAGTCTACATTAATTCAATATACATATATATATATATATATATATATATATATATATATATATACTATATATATATATATATATATGTACAAATCTATCTATAAAATGTAGGCCATCACGTGGTCTTCAACAAAGCTTGTGCAACCACCAGTTATTTCTGATCAAAACACCATGCGGACAGTCTTATATTGAAACCCTTCATGATTTCACATCTTATGTGTTCATAAAATTAATAATACCGAATATACATTTCAGAAACTTCAAGATGAAAACACTTATATCTGAGGAAAAACTTACCGGTGTGATTGCAAGTACATTGAAGTGCTGTTTCCACCAATTTGTAGGCTCGATTAGATCTATTGGATTTACCACTAGCCTCCCCTGATCTGAGACCACGATGTTGTGAAATTGAGTCTCCCGGTTTTCGATTATTGAGAGCGGGGTTACTCTCCCCTTATACCTCACTCCTTTCGCATATCTCCATAGCTCTTTATTCTTTCCTCCTTTCACCCCCTCTGCGCTATTCCTCAAAGCGTTTTCCTCTTACCAAGGTTGGTAGCGCTGGGGCTGTGGTGGTCAAGCCCGAGGGCTCCCTCTGAGATGGAAGTAGTTCACTTCCCCCCATCCCTGTTAGTCTGAGGAACCATCTACCTACCAGCTTGCAAAACATTTAATTCGGAGCCAGCGAGCCACTCTTAGTTCCTGAGGCGATGATGTCAAAATCACGATATTGTTTTACGGTGGAAGTTAAGCAGCCTTTAGGTGCCTTCCACCACCTTTTCTTCAACCATCGTAATTCTCTTTTTCAGCATATCCTCTCGTGATCTTGCAATATATATATATATATATATATATATATATATATATATATATATATATATATATATTATTATTCACATTCATGGAAAGGCCCTTTTCACAGGTCCATTCATCACACATTCCACATTTTGATTTTCCGGTTCTTTATCGACCTTTTTCACAAGGTCCATTCACATCACACATTCACATTTTTGAGTTTTCCACAGTTCTTGGCCAGTATAGTTATTTTTACAAATTGGGGGAAACAGGGTGTTACACCATATTTATTTTGGCAGAAAAAAATTGAGAGAAAAAAAGTGTTTTGGTTGGTTTCATAGATAGTCACCTGTGAGACAGTGGAACCTCGTGGCAATGATAGAGGAACCAAACCTATCCCTTTTCCTACAAACATGGATGACTATTTCATGGGATTCAGTTTAGAGAAATTGATCTAGAAACTCTCCAATAACGATAGGTGCATCCCTCCCCCTTCCCCGAGAGCCTCTATGAATGCTATGCTAACCATTAAGATCAACTCTAAAGATGTTGAAGCTGTTGTGTAAAATCTAACGTTGTTGAAGCTGTTGTGCAAATTCTAATTGATGAAGTTGATGGGCCTAACCAACCCTTACTAATGCTACTGAAGTTGTTGGGTCCATAAGCATCTGCCTCCACGAGCTATCCATGCAGTAGCAATATGATAAGTGGCTCATATTTTAATAAATTATTAACTTCTATTCATTTTGTTCAAAAAATACAATTCATAAAGTAAAGTAAACAATTAAAATGCGATGCAGGTATAAATGTTGATTGCAATATTAATTCCACTAGCATTAACTGTTTCAAAATATTACTCTATTTAGATTCAATTACAAACCATTTCCAATTTCAATATAATTTGTAGAAAACAATCAAACATAGGATTATTCTAAAATCCTTTTCTAATTTCTGCTTCACACGATCAAATAATTCAATTCAGATTTATATGCTCATATACCCATCACCAAATACTCACAACTAACAAAACTCTCGACCAATGGAATTATCAGATGCATAATTTTGTTACAGGAGTTAAACAAATATAGTAGGAACCAAACTATTATCATCACCGTAACACTATAGTTCTACTAGAATCTCCTTGCTACTACCAGCTTTAGACTTACCTTTCCAATCTTTGTTCTTCACATTAAACGCTTCACCATTTATACATTTCAAACAATTTAACTGGGAATCTAACCCCCATCATATCCTTGCAATTGAATTCTACAGGTCCATGTGAACTAGTTCATAACCATGCATACAAATTACTATACATTCCATCACTTGAATTACAAATCTGAATGTACAGTTTTGTTGTCCTCACCAGGAATCCCAATTCACACATTGAGTTCACTTTGTGCCAAGAATCTCATATTGATGTTATCAATATGTTTAGTACTCCCCGGAGCCTCTTCCCATCGAACCATAAACCAAATAGTCTGTCTTTAGAGTGTAATTTATTCATACCTAAAACTAGGTCATTCTCATTATAAGTTGGGTGCATTCAAAAATCATCTATTCTTTGCATACAAGTTGTAATCCATTCATTCAAGATTTTTTTTCTATTGTAATTGAGGAAAAATACAGGTTTTATCACCCTATTCTCACTTGTAAATCATTTGCGTTCAGATCTACAACTTTGACTTGTTAAAATTTCCATTCAACTGGGATGATTTTTCCTCACATTTAAACCATAGCTTTAAAAATTCAATTTGCTTCCTCTAGGAATCGAATATATAGTTATTGGTTTGTTCATAACCACTTTTATGCTTCAATTGGACGTTTCCCTTGAGTCAACTCCATTTGACTCTATGAAAACACCGCTTCCTAATTTCCAACCATAAATTTCCCATGTCATTACTACTATACTTGAACTCTCGCTCATCTACCATGTGAATAATCTACTCTGCAACTCAACCATTTCCTTTCAATGAACTCGTCCTCATCTTCTTCTTTTGATTCTCCTGTAAATACACACAGAGGATGTACGAATATGTACATAATTATTCTTATCTTATTCAATTCTTAATTGTCCATGTCGACTTCAATCCATGACAGATTAAACTTTAATCTATCACTAATTCAAAAAAAGGTCCTCATCTTCTTCTTTTGATTCTCATGTAAATACATATAGAGGATGTACGGATATGTACATAATTATTCTTCTCCCATTCAATTCTTAATTGTCCATGTCGACTTGAATCCATGACAGATTAAACTTTAATCTATCACTAATTCAAAAAACAAATTAGACACTATTCCTCTATGTTCACCATTCTCATATATGCCCACATTATTTAAATTAAATTGAAAATTAAAAGGTTTGTCATAACTAGGACGACTCCACACATGAAACTATGCGTATTCCAATGAATTGACATATTAACTAATATTAACTAGGTAGGGACTAGTTGCTTTGCAACTATTTCCCTTGTTATAAATGGAATTTATCCACATTGAATTGGATGATCTTTAATAATTGATGTGCAATCATTTTAGTAACGACTCGAACTTTACTTGAAGTAAGTAGATTAGTATTTACATCAGGAAGAAACATTACATGTAAGGAAGTACGCTAATTAGAATCTATAACAAAGGATTTGAAAAATCTTAGGACATAGTGACAAGCTTGCTTTCATAGTTGAAAATTTTGGTTATTGAACAATAGAATTTAGTAGTATTAAGTATTTGTTGTGATAGTTGAATTAGTCAAAATGTAGTTTATGTAGAAGGAATTAGGGATGATTTTAGTGGATAAACTTCGCTCGTGGGCTAATTTTCCATGGTTTTTCCCAAAAAAAGATTCGTTATTCTAAAAATGATTCACCCAAATTCTATAGGATAAAATTATTTTACCTTAAAAATCGCCAAAATTTTATACAAATTATATAAAATCCTTAGAAATTTGAATATTTTTACAAAAATATTGCCAAACATTTATAGTTGTCATATGAATGATTAGTAAGTTTCACCAAGGTTTCTACATTTTAAAATAGATTTCCATCCTCAAAATCATCCCTGGAAGGAATATGGCCAATATCAATAATTGTTTTAGAACTTGTAGTAAGGTTAAGGTTAATTCTGAGTCATGAGATTGATGTTGATTATATTAGATCATGTACTTTCTTTTATCATTGCATATTTATTTCCTTCACATAGGAATTGTCTTACTGTTATTTCCATAACTTTATTTATAGAAGAATAATTTATAGAGTACATTAAAAAAAAAAAAAAAATTAAAATTTTTACTTGTAGGATTCACTCACGCTATATTGTCGTAAAAGATTTTCTTGACATATTTAAAACAAATGGTTAGTTGTTGAATTATCATACATTTAGGGAAGGACATCTAAGTTAACACGGTGTAGATTTTTTTTAATGGTATTAATGAGATTTGAAAATGAAAACATAGCAATAAATAAGTAATTTGGTACTAGAAAATTTAGGGTTGATATGAATGATTGATAAGAGGTAGTATCTTAAGTCATAATTAATGGTTATTAGGTTGACTTTTCTTCGAGGATGTCACATATTGAAAAGGAGAAGAATGGTATACTCAATAGATAATGAGAAGTGTAGTGTTTGGAATTTTTATTTTTGTTGGGTTGCTCTTAGTTATTTCTTTCAATGATGGAGATTGTTGGCATGAGATGGAGCCCAGGGTTCTTTGAATTTACCAACAAAGGGTTCGTTGTAGTCTAACAACACTGGCACTTTCAACCTTCCACAAGGGAAGAATGTCTCACCGGAAGTGCAACCAAGACTGGTGTGAGAGTGAAGGGAGTCAAATAGAACACCTAGGTGGGAGTATCACAACCCAAACAGATCTAAGCATAGGAGTATAAAATATTATACACATACATCATAACCAAAACAAAAGATTCAAATGTATAACCTGTGGAAAAATTCCTCCGGTGAGTGTTCCCAAGCATTAACTGAACGAGTAAAATAAATAGAGATAACACTTTTGCAGATGAATATCTCATCATTCACAAACAATTAAACAAATTTTGAAGCCCCAATAACATTTCTCATCGTTTCCATTGCCTAGATATCAAAGGAGAGTATACAATAGTCGGATATTAGATGAACTAAACCTCTATAATTACAATTCACGACCAATTTGATCACAACCTTGGAAACAATGCTAAGACTAGATACATTACAGTTACATCTCTCAGTACATAAAACCAAGGTCGAAATAGATCATTAAGGTTCTACAATTGAACCTCAACCACATCAATAACAAAAAAAAAATTCATATTAAAATCAGTAATCAAAGTATCAAAAACATTATCAGCATCAACATATGCAATATCCTTGTCCCGTTTCATAAGTCTTTGTCTTATAGATTTCCACGAAACTTCTTGATTCATCTGTTACAACTTCTTGATTTCACATCTTCTTGGTTTCTGCTAGAAGGTTTAGACACTTTATGTTGTTCCTTCCAGTTGTCAAACAACTGAATTCTTCGTTGGCACTCTGATATATCATTTTCCGCCACTCATATCCTCTTCTGGTGCGTTTTGTTGTTCCACAACACACTCTAATGGTCACAAAAATGGAACTTTCAAAATTGAGGTTCCAACAGGGCCTCGACCACAACCATTGAATCGCCCCGAGTCAAGTCTCTAACTTATTCTATTCCTCATCAAACTAAGGATCCAACTGAGGGACTTTTTGAACAGCCTTCTACCTAAAAATATCATACTAATTGATGTGATCTTACCACTTGCACAGTAGGATTGAAGCTCCAGAAAACAATTCTTGTGTTGTGTTGGTATTTGGGACCGAGGGATTCATGTCCATCAATGTTTTCCATTTAGATTCATCCATTGTGTCAAGCTATTGTATTTTGATGTAGGAGTCTTAGACTACTGTATTGAACTCCCAAAGTTCCTTCTTGGCTACTGATTGGTGTCATACAAAGCATCTAGACATTCATCAATCGATTGTATTTCAAAAAATTTAGCACTCTGCTCAATGGGATTGGTGATCAAATTCACCTCCTAGTTCATCAATCAAATTTGGGCTCATAAGTCCTCCACTGGCTTAGTGTGATGCTCCATCAGACCAACCTAGTTATTGACTAACTCAAAGAGGTGACTACACTCTGCAACCCGATGATGTAAATAACCGCACATAACATATCTCACTGCAACAACCTTAGATATTTTCTCCAACATCTCGTTGGGCCACTATTTGTTTTTTAGCCAGATAACCTTCAGTTGTTTCTAAAGGTCCTAAGTCATGTCTACTACATGGGTCCATACCTCAACGACAAGATCAATTATGGCTATTGGTGCAACCTGGACAGGGTCTTCTGGAGTTTAGGCACCAACTTGTGAAAGGTAGGCCAAGCGTCACTGAGCCTGCTATACACTGCTTCAATGGTGGACTCAACGGTTTCTCGCATGCCTCGTTCATAATATGTTTTTGCGTTGGTTAAAGTAATTCTCTCTTTTAACTAGTCACCTTGTTGTACTAAGTCTTTCTTTACCTATGTTTCAACAAAAATTATTTGTTCTAGATGATCTATAGAAGTCCTCACAAGCTGCAAAAGTTGAAGTGTATCCCAAGAAGAAAACTCACTACTCATAGTAGTTAGATCCAATGGGAGTCGTGTCGCAAGTGGTTGGCCACTTGCAATGGATTGTTTAGAAAAAATAGGAGTACCAACACCTCTTAGGGTAGAAGACTAAGCTTTAAGTATTCTCGCAAGTTTGGACTGTACATTTGGTGGTAGTGTGGCGACAACCCCTTGTTGCTCCAGATATATCTCTAATAAAGAAATACATTGTTGTGGGTTTTGAAAAAGTGGAGTGACTTGTTCCTTTAAGGAAGTCATGCTCTATGTGGAATGGGTGTCATATTTTCCATTGGGTGGGTCATTGAAGGTGTCCACATCCATCTATACTTGCGTTTCTTTCTCTGTATCTGGTTGATGACTAGAGAGAGTCTCTAGGTCTTTGTCTAGATGACCCGGGGCTTGCGAGAATTGGGGTACAATAGTCATGAGAAGAGTAGTGGTAATGCTAGAGGTTATACTAAAAGGATCATCATGCTCAAAATTCGTTGCTTTTTTGTGGGGTAGGGAAGGTATATTTGAGGTGGATTCAAGAATAGTTCAGCTATTTTACTAACCAAATACTTCCTCATCAACGATAGTATATTGGACCTACTCAAGTGGGTTGTCCAGAATATGGATGATAGGATGTGTAGAGACATTTGATGCTAGTGAAGGGTTCTTGTTGATAACTCGATTCGAGGTAGTGATTATCGACGAAGGTGGAATCGAATGAGACATGGGTGGAAATGAAGACATAGGGGTAGCTTGAGTAATAATTGGTTCACCTGTTGGTTTCACAGGAGAATTTATTCTCAGTTTCTTGAGAGGAAAAACATAGGCAGGGACTTCCTAGAACTACTTACCAGATATTTTTGCATCATCCGAAATTGCTGACAAGGGGATCGATAGTGGTCCTTTTGGTAATTTTTATTCATCACCCTCCTCATGCTTCTCATCTGAGTTGGGTGGGGTTCTATCCCTTTTTCCTTTGTTTGTGACAACAACTGATATTTGCACAGGATTGGCTCAGAATGAAAATGTCTGAATAGTGTATTTGATTCCTTTCAGAGTCTCTTCTCTTACGACCCTTTCCCATATCTTGAATTTCTTATCGAATGTGGCATCATCAAGGTAGGAAGGAATAGGTGTCATGTGGAATAGTGTAGGATCCACTCCCAATGGGAATACAAAAGTATGGTCCTAGCCCATCCCAAACTAAATGTGGTGCATGTGGTTGTTTAGGATCGATTTTGAAATCCTCAACCATTGGGTACCATTAACCATTTCTTCATCTGATTGCATAGAAAAGACACTATGCACGTCAGGATTGACAAGAAGTGACTTAGTGTTCCAGGGATCGAACAACTTGGTAACCTGGGTATTAGCTGTGTCAGCAAGATTCCTCCCCTATGATGACTTCCATTTCCACATTGCAAACATAATGAGTAAGTAGCCATAGATAAAATGTGTCGTGTGGTCATGAACATGCACACAAGCCAGGAACATATCTATCAACAAATACTGGAACCAATTCAGCCTGGTGCCATTCTTAAGGAATTTTGATACTACTATGGCATCCAATGTACATTACCTCTTTGTGTAATTATTCATCCCTTTTCCCGCGACAATGTAGCAGGCACACCAGATCTACTTGTAATTGATGATATCAATGAGAGCACCTCATCCTTCCCACCGAGTGTGGTATTTTTCATATAGGCTTAAATTACCTTTCTTTCATCCATGATTTCCTGACCCTTGGAACCCATATGTGACATCTTGGTCATCCATGGATAACCTTGTCAACTAATGTATGTCCATGACATTGATAGGGTATCCCTTATCGAGCCACAACGTGCTATTGTGCACTCGGATGATAAAAAAATTAGTGCACTTGGAAACCTCTCCAGTAGTGTCGAACACTGTTAGGTCACTCAAACTCATTAAGGTACTTTCTTATAAAGGTAGGAAGTTTGAATTCCACTCCCAACTCATAGTGCCATCCTATAAAAAAATTCAATCCATAAAGGCATGGATGGACATTAGCAGGAATTGGATGAGATCTATGAAGTCTACATCCATTAGATGAGTGTTCTCCACCTTCCCATGGACATCATCGATGGCTTGGAGACGAGGGTCAATGAATTCATTAGGGACAATGGTTCTAATTGTTGTAGTGACCTGGGTAGCAGCTTTTGGGGACCGATCCCTTATTAGAAGTGTGAACCATCATGGCGTGGTCTTGGCGATAAACAAAATGAATAGGGGGTCGGGGTCATTGGGATGAGTTGACAGGTTTCACAAGGGGCTCTAGGGCTGAGTATGAACTTTGAGAAAATAAAACATAATAACCTTACTTGGTTGGCAAACATGGTTTTTACAGACCTAAGAAAAAGGTGACACATCAACATGCATTGAATTTCATAGGTTGACAAGAAAATGTATTAATGTCGATAAGATCTATTACCACAGTGAAATCTGTGATGGTGTTTGTGCAATTAAATGAATTGACGGAAAGTGGAGAACGAGACATTAGGAAAATGTAGGGAAAGTGATTACTTCGCCGGTAGTGAACCAGAAAAGGATGAATAGCTGGTAACATTAAACTTGATTGCGTCTGATAACACAAAAATGGTTAGCAATAGTACTAACGAATTTTAACGAACCATGATATTGGACCCTCAGTTTTGAAATTTCCAGTTTTACAGTAGTTAGAGAGTGTTGCAGAAAAACACAATGCATTGGCAGAGGATCCGAGCAATGAAAAGTGATAGATCAGAGCACCAATGAAGAATGCAGTTGTCCGCCCATTTCCTATAGTAACAGTATACAAATGATCTAAGATGTATAGTTCCATGTTCTCATTAGAGGGTTCATTAGAGGGTTCTCAGAAAAAGTACTCAACGCCTTGAAAAAGAGAGAATTTCAGATAATAAGCCTCTTCGAGGGGGCAACCTCCTTTTACCCCACTTAAATGTTCAAGTACAAGATGATTCAAAATGAAAATGTCTCCTTGGTATATATAAGAGACTAGGAGGTATAATTACAACTAATGGCCTAAAGTCGACATAAATAAAATAACATTACTAATCTAATATGCCCCAATTAAGGGGTAATGAGCCAATATTAGGGCTTAACACCTTGTATATAGCAACCCATGCATCATACTTGTGGCCAATTTAATTTCAGTAGAGATAACTCTTGAATTTTCTCTGTAAGCAATGAAATATGGCCCTGAATTTATGCAATGTTATTATCCTCTGCAGGTCGCATCATGCGCAAGCTCCCGAGGTAGCCTTCCATTGCTTCAATATTCATTGCGTACTCTAGGGAATCACCCAAGGTGGTGATTCTTTGTTGTGTTAAGGGGATCTTGGTCAACAATAATAGTCCTTGAATGAACCACTCCCATTGATGATCTTCATGAATGGGATTTGCTAGCTTTCCAATGGCATCTTTAAACCTATGGTTTTTCTCTCAAGCAGATTCCCTGTCTCTCGATTTCATCTCCTATAACTTAGAGAGATCCTATTGCTCTGACTGAGGTAAACATAATTCTTCTATGAATCTTTGCTTGACCCGAGGGAGGGTAAATGCCTGTCCTTTAACATTCCTAGGCTTAATGGAATTCATATACTATTTCAATGTCGTCTCTCTCAAGGTGGTCTGGATATCGACTAACTTACTTTCATCTAAGATTCCTCATGATATCCATATGGCTTCGCATAAGAACCAGTGTTGTTCAACATCCTCATTGCCTTTACCCCAAAATTTTGGGTATTGGGTGAGGGATCCATCTTGTTGACCCGCCATTTGCAAACTTGATAACCCAATTAAAATAAACCATCAGGGACCTGGTTGCGATAGGATAGAAGTATTCACTGTACTTTCCCTAACACTTATACTAGAACTTACAAGATTATAAATATTATGAATAACATGAACTACTACGAGATTTGGTGTAGAATTTACCATATTTGTAGAAGGCAATTAGGGACAAGGTGATTTGTGGCTGGTTCCTTCGGAATTTTTGCAAGATTCTTCATTAGGGGGGGTAATATTAAAATAAAATGTCATATTTTCTTGCAAATATTTAGCGTCTTCTCGTGTTACAATCTTTGATCCCACAACTTCCTCTATATTTATGATGGATTCATTTTCCTCAGAGTCAACACACTTTCTTGATTTCCCTCTCAAACTTTAACTCATATCTTCCAATATCTTTGTCAACCATTGGATAGCTAACTTCCCTCTCATATAAAACTCTCAATACCTATCAAGTTCTCTCCTATGACTACTCTCGAGGTTGATCTCTTTCTGCAATGGATTTAGTCTCTTCATCACCTTCCGCATCTGTTTGTGCCACCTTATTTCTATCAATGCAAACCTATTTTGAGCTTGTTCCTCTCTAGCACTCTTCTCACGACGACCCCCCATACTTCAAGAAAAATCTCTTAGCCTTAGTCATGAAACCTTTTCTTGAATCACTTGCCCCCCATGTGTAGGGGGTTTACTCAGCCATTCGAAGAAAATTAGATATCATCCCTTCTTCCACCAAAAAAATATTAATCCACAAGGAAATATTTCGCAACAATCTTCATCAGGCACCTTCTTGAAATAAAACCTCTTCTTTCGAGAAAAATGGTGGTGTTTTGCAGTGAATTCAATAATATACCTGTCCAATGTGGTCTTTACCCAGAAGTTTACAGCCTGAAAAATCATATTATCCCATCGGTGAAGACTCTCTAAGATTATTGTGGTACAAAAATGTCGCTTCTTGATTCGATATTTGTGTTCAGGAGCCTCTTGGAGCTCAGCTGGATGAGTCGTTGGAAAACTTATTCCAAGAATCAGACACACTTTTTTTTGTATTGGTCGCTCTCGAAATCCGAATAGAAAATAGAAATCTTCATGACTTCGACCCTTTTTTTCGTCAACACAACCTCTTGTTGTATGAATTCGTCACACCGTTGTTCCCACCAGTTCTCAATATCTAATTTCGAGATCCAATAAGGCATTATAAAAATACTTCCCCTTTAAAGAATAGGTCCCGACAACATAACCATTTGTTGGCGTGAGATGGAGACCAGAGTTCTCTAAATTTACCAACAAAGGTTTTGTTGTAATATATAAACAATAGTAGAAGGCGGTCTCACTCAAAGCGTAGCCGAGACTGGTGTAAGAGTGAAGGGAGTCAAATAGAACACCAAGATGGGAGTATCACAACCCAAAAAAATCTAATCACATGAGTATAAAATATTATACACATACATCATAACCGGAACGAAATATTCAAATGCATAACCCATGGACAAATTCCTCTGGTGAGAGTATTCACTAACATTAATGAACGAGTATAAGAGACATAGCTAACACTTGCGCAGATGGAGATCTTAGAATTCACACACAATTAAACAAATTTTGAGGCCCCAATAACATTTCTCATCTTTTCCATTGCCAAGGTATCAAAGGTGAGTAAACAATATTCATATCTTATATGAGCAGAAGCTCTGTAATTACAATTAGCGATTGGTTTGATCACAACCTTGGAAATAGTTCTAAGAATAGAGACATTATAGTTACAGCTCTGAGTACATAAAACGAAGGTCAGAATAGCTCAAGGTTCTACAATTGAACATCTACCACATCAATAACAACAACAACTATATTAGCAACAAATTCCACATTAAACTCGGTAATCAGAGTATGCACAACACTATCAACGTTAGCATCTGTATCATCCTTGTCCCATTTCATAAGTCCTTGTATTATAGCTTTTCGTGGGACTTCTTGATTCATCTGTTACAACTTCTTGATTATGCATCTTCTTGGTTTCGTCTAGAAGGTTTGAACGCTTTCTTATATTCCTTTGAACTGGAAGACAACTGCATTCATTGTTGGCTCTTTGATCTATCACTTTCCGTCGCTTGGATCCTCTACTGGTGCATTTTGTTGTTCCGCAACATGCTCTAACTGTCGTAAAACTAGAACTTTCAAAACTAAGGGTCCAACAAAGATAAGTTTGTTGGGTCTTCATATTTGCAAATAATGCATAGACTTGGTTTTTAGTAGTATATGTTGGTTTTCTTCCTGTTCTTGTTGATGTTCCTATCATTTTCCAAGGTAATTGGATTTTTACTAAATAACTAGGGTTCAAATTACACTATTGGAAGATTTTGTTAATACATATAAGCTATTGGAGGTCCTTTATCTTGACTTGTCACTATACAATGGAGACTTGCATAAGTGTATTAAGTCTATAGCATTTGATGAATTTGTTATCAATTAAGGTCTCCTTATCTTGAAAGTGGCCAAGACTTGATGTGGTAATGGTTAAGGATTGTAAGCTAACTTTTGAATGTATGCAAAATAGGACCTATTGCATACATCTCAACCAAGAACACTGAAAGATTCCTTACTTGAATAAACCTTCTAAATTTTAATTTTGATTATTTAAAGCATAATAGTGAGGCCAAATAATATTTTAGTGTTGAAATTCATCAAATTTCACTAGGAGGGAAAATAATATATGACTAGAGATTATGGCTTTAGAGAATGAGGTTTATGTGAAAATCAGTAGTGTATTCAGACAAGGAAAATATATGAAAACTTTAGTAAATTGATAGGGTGATTATACATACCCCGTAAATTGTCAACTTCCTTGTTTAAATGGTAATAAAGAAACAATTGGTATCTAAGTGATCACATGGCACTTATAGTACTAAATAATCCTTGGGAGAGTTAGCTTGGGATAACAAATATAAACAAGTAGATCCATGTAGGATGGATGTTTTGATTATAATTCTTGCATTAGATATAAAATCTAGTATTATTTTATGACCCAAGGGAGGCATATATAGGGTTAAATGTATACGATGTGACCCTAAGGGGGGCATATATGAGGCTAAATGTACATGTAATATATATATATATATATATATATATATATATATATCTCTGTGTGTGTGTGTGTGTGTGTGTGTGTGTGTGTAATAGGGTCAGACTAATACTAAAGGGGCCTCATGTGTAGGTGTGAATAGGTATATATGGAAATCATGTATTCATTATTAAGGACATGTGAATTGTAATGTATGAATGTATTTGGTTATGTGGAGGAAGGTTATCCTATTTAAGGAGTTATTGTGTAACTCATATCTCTTATTGTTTATTTTTCATTAAGCTAGGCTTAAGCATGAAGTTCATTCCATTTTTTATCATTTTACTTGAACCATAGACATTTGCAGTTTCACCATTAACAATTTGTTGTAGGAACCAAGATCACAAGAAGAAATACCATGCACAAGTACACAAGAAGTATCCTGGGAAACCCTTCTCAACAAGGGACAAAAACCCAACCAATCCTTTGCTATATTCTTCAAGAGAAATACCTCCCACACCATAAACTTGGCACACAATAGGGTGCTCACAAAACCCTATAAGACTAGCGCCCAAGAGAGGTGCACAATTTTCTCAAGAACAAGTACTTGCTGAAATTTCCAAACTCACACTTGTGTTATGATTCCTCAATGGGGAATTTACCTTTATTTATATTAGACTGAGCATATCAAAAGTAGTGTATATTGGCACAACAGGTCCAACCTCAATAACTCACAATATAATTAATAATTACCATATTAATTATCTTTTACATTAATTATCTTTCACTTTATGGTGGGCCTGACCTGTACCCTTTACATCACAAATAGGGTTACAGGTAAGTATGACTCTTGGACAATAGAGCAAGGGATCTCATACACCAACTATTACTCAGCCACTAGGGGCACATCCATCTGTTCTCAGCCATAGAGTTGTCCACATCTCTATCTCACTTTGTCTCACAATAGAATCACACTCACTAGTGCTCAACCACTAGGATCAAGTTCACCTATGCTCAGCCACAGGCACGCACAAATTAGTAGATCTCTTTATCATTGTGTATCACAGAAGAATCATCTGGAGTATAACATCATCTCAAATATGTGCACATAGGAGACTAATAAATTGTTTCATCTTCTTCTCAGAGAGAACGACACACTCAACTCATGGGCTTCCTCACCCCACACAAGGGCACACAACATTCCATCTCTGTCTCAGAGAGGAACCACACACCCAACTCATGAGCTTCCCCACCCCACACTAGGGCACACAATGTTCTATCTCCGTCTCAGAGAGGATCCACACACCCATCTCATAGACACACCCAACTCATGTGCTCTCTCTCAGGTCGACTCACTCAGTCCGTGTCTTAGAGGATGTCTCACTTAACTGTAATCATCAACACTCCCTCTCAGATAGGGAGGCATTCTCCACCAAGACAAGTCTCTCACGGAAGTACTTTAACTTTGTCTTGGCAAGTGGTTTGGTGAATATGTCTGCAATCTGATTATGGGTAGCAAGGTATTGCACGTGTACTTTTTTCCTCTGCACCATGTCTCTGATATAGTGATATTTTATCTCAATGTGTTTATATATATCATGAAACACATGGTTCTCAGAGAGCTTCACACAACTCTAGTTATCGCAATGAATAGTAGTAGGATCCATCGCATGATCGAATAAATCTATCATAAGTTTGTGAAGCCACACTACTTCGCAGACTTCCACACTCAATGCTATGTACTCTACCTCTGTGGTACTCAATGCCAAAGAGCTTTGTTTCATGTTGCACCATGAAACCATGGCATACCCTAATGTAAATAAACAACCATAGGTTCTCTTTCATTCCACTGCACTCCCTACCCAATCTACATCAACATATCCTTGCAATCTTAAGTCTACACTGGAGGAATATCTTAGGCCATATCCAATTGTTCCTCGTAGGCATATCAACACATGTTTTTCTTCTATCTAGTGAGTCTGTCTCAGTTGACTCATGAACTGGCTAAGCACATTCACTGCATAGCATATATCAGTTCTAGTGTTAACCAGATACATCAGTGATCCAATCAACTGTCTGTAAAAGTGTGGATCAATATCTCCTGAATAAACATCACTCATTTTCTTCAAATCCATCACCATTGGTGTAGGCATGGATTTTCATTATGTCATACCGACCATTTTCAATATCTCCATAGTATATTTTCCTTGACTTAGGAAAATCTCATCTGTCCTCTGCCATACTTCTAGTCCCAAGAAGTAATGCATCAAGCCTAAATCCTTCATCTCAAATTTAACAGTCAATGCTTGTTTGCATCCAACAATGAGTCTCTCTTAACTAGTGAGGAAAAAATTGTCCACATATAGGACCAATATTAAGCACTCATTTCCATGAATGTGATAATATAGGTTTGGATCAGAAGAACTCTTGATGAATCCCAAACTCATCGGGAATCCATCCATTTTATTGTACTAAGCACAAGGTGCTTTCTTTAGTCCATACAAGGCTTTCTTCAACTTGCACACATGAGATTTGTCGTTGTGTATAAAGAATTCTTCTGGCTACTCGATATAAACTTCTTCCTTAAGTTCACCATTGAGAAAGGATGTCTTTACATCCATATGATGTAGTTTCCAACCCATGGAAGAAGCTAGTGAAATGATAGAATGCATGGAAGTGTATCGAGATATTGGAGAAAATGTCTCATCATAGTCAACTCTCTCTACTTGTGAGAACCCTATGGCTACAAATCTTGCTTTGTATTTCTTGATGGTTGCATGAGCTGCATGCTTGATTTTATAAATCCATTTGGAAGTCACTACAGACTTTCCCTCTAGTCTTAGAACAATATCCCATACATCATTTTTCAATATAGACCGATATTCTTCTGTCATGGCATCTTTCCATACCTATTCACTTGAAGCTTCTCCATTACAAGAAGGCGCAGATTCAAAGATGTGGTTCATGGCTGAAAGGTAGCTTGAGAATATCTTTGGTCTCTTTCTCTCTCTGGTTTTCCCTTGAGGGGTTATATGTCCTTCTTCTTCCTGTATATTTTTATGGGCCTCAGAAAGCCTTTTATGTCCTACTGCAATATATTTGGGCATGTCAATTGGAGCAACTAGATCGGTTGGAAGAACTGGATCAACTGAAATAATGTTTGTCTCCCTATGAATTTTTGAAGGGGGAGAAGGCATTGTCTCACTACCAATTTCCATCTGAGATTATTTGGATCTTTGGAAGGCTATCTCTTCTTCAAAAGTAACATCTTCTCTTATTCCAACCTGTCTCTGACAAGGAATGTAGATCCGATATGCCTTCTAGGATTCACTGTATCCTACAAATGTACCCTTTCTCCTTGAAGGGTATATCTTGGATCTCTTCTCTTTGGGTACATGAAAATATACTAGGCACCCAAATATCTTGAAGTGTCCAATCTCAGGTTTCACTCCGGTGTAGGCTTCTTCTAGAGTTATGTTCTTCAATATTTGATGAGGACTCTTGTTCTGAACATACATTGTTGTCATGCATGCTTCTTCCCATAGATTCATAGGTAGACTCTGATCATGTATCATAACTTTGGTTTCTTCAATGATAGTTCTATTCTTCCTCTCTACAACCCCATTTTGCTGAGGGTTGTAAGGAAATGTGAACTCCCTCTTTATCCCTACTTCAATACAGAAATTGTTGAAATCTTTGGAGGTGTATTCTCCTCCATTATCTGATCTTAGTACCTTGATATTTCTTCCGGTCGGGTTCTCAACCTGAGCTTTGAATTCTTGAAATTTTGCAAGGAATCCATCCTTGTTATTCAGGAACTAAATCCATTTTTTCCGAGAGTGATCATATATGAAGAGTGCATAGTAAAAGTACCCATTCAGAGATGTAACAATCATTGGCCCACACACATCTGAATGTATCGAGTCCAAGATTTCCTTGGATATATTGTCACTTCTCAATAAGGACCCTTTAACATTCTTGCCAAGAGCACAACCTTTGCAAACACCTTTATGTTGAATTTGTATCTTTGGAAGATATGTTACCATTTTCCCTAGAGCTGGGAGAGCTATATAATGAATCTGAGCAAGTATTCTATGCCATATCTCACTCAAGATGATAGTGTCATGTAATAGGGCTTGGATTGGTCTAATGGTTAATCTGTACAAGTTTCTTTCTTGAACACCAATTACCTTGGAATAATTTATATATGAGTCTTTGTGCCATGTAAGAACTCTTCCTTATGAAAAGGTAACCTTGTAGCCTTTGTCTTCCAAGGAAGAAATGGAGACAAGGTTCCTCTTCATTCCAAGTACATATAGTACTTAATTTAGTTGAAGCTGCATATCTGAATCTAGTTGGAAGGAAGAATTTCCAACCCCTTTCATAGTAGATCTGGCATCGTCTCCAAGGAAAACATGTAGATGTGTCTCTTTCTCAAAAAAATGTGTTAGGTGATCTCTAAAACCGGTCATGTGTCTGGAGGCACCACTGTCAATTAACCAAGTATTATCATTGGTAGGGACCATACGTAAGAGTGTTGAGATGTTGATGTATTCATCTCCTTGAAGTCTTGGCTTCTAGGAACTGAGTTTTCTTGATCCACCAAGCTTGTATTCCATCATTATTATGCTCATCATATTTTTTAGATTCTTCACAAACGCTTATCAACTAGGATAGAAAACCTAACGGCTAGGCTAGACTAGCACTTTTAGGTTTCTTTGGGATTATGACCACTAAAAATAATCCTTGAAATATAGGAGAACACTGGTGATATGAAGAGCTCCTTTAATGAGTTGCAGAAACCCTAATTCTGAAATTTCTGTAGAAATTAGCAAAACCCTAGGGCCAAAAACTCAAAATGCTTGGAAATGAAATCTGAAGCTTGTTGGAGGTGCACTAAAGGAGGTCATACACTCCTATGCACGTTTTAGCCCCAGCGTCCAAGTAACTGATAAAATATAGACAAGAAAAACAACATGGCGGAAAAGTCTCACTAGCCGGCTCTCTTTATTCATACCAATGGTACATATTTATAGTACAATGGGTGATGCCACCTCATAGAGATATTTTTATCTAGATCCTAAAATCATGCATGATGACTAGGCTAGACAATCTTAACTAAATAATTAGTCATCACTTGAGGATATATTACTAATATCCTAAATGAATAATACAAATATAGGTGACAATTTAGACTTAGTGATTGGTAAAGGTAAGCCAAAGGCTAACAATCCCCCCCTCAATCACAAGTCCGATCAATAATATCAACAATTAATCATAAATTGGTATCAATTCCAAGTCTTCATACTAAAACTCCTGTGTTGAGCCTCAATGAAGAACGGCCTGAAAAATCGCCAATCTAGATGTTGAACTTGTTCATTTGAAATGAACTAGAAGAGAGATGAGATATGGAAGTGAACAACTGTAATATCTGAACATTTCCTGATTTCTTGACAATTTGATCATTTTGCCAAGTATTTGAGCTAGAAGAATCTGATGTCTTCTGCTAATTGGTGAACATGTAGTATCACCACTCTAATATTAGTGTATCACTGAAGTGCTCTCTGAATCTGTGATTTGGGATGACCACTAACCAATTGATACCATGTATCTGATGGTTTTTGGATAACCACTAACCAATCTTGACACTTTTAGGTGTCCAAGTGCATCCCAATGTATAATGTGTATGATTCAATTGCAAGTCATTAAACTATAATCCTGCCAAATTCTGCCATCTCTATAAAATATCGCTATGTAATCATGTGAGCCAGGATGCATGCAATTTGTTCACTTAATGTAAACTCCCATATGATGAGAGCAAACCAAGAGAAGTGAATCAACTTCTAGTCTGACACATCCATGAAAATGCCTGACAACTCAATAAAATGCCAAGTTGCAATGCAGAAGGATCCTCTTGTCCTCTGCTAGGTCAAATGACATTCTATGTGAACCAAACATCCACATCATTGCTCTCAAAATCAAAATTAACATCCAAGTTATGTATGATGCAACTTAAACTTATTGAACCATAATTCTGCCAAAGTCTGTCATCTACAAATTGCAGTTGCCCATTTGGGAAATTTCATGCCCATCTGGCATACTTGATGTTTGTTGTTGTCAAAAATTTCTGTCTAACAACCATATTCAATTCTATCATCAATTCCCCCCTTTGTCAGTTGAAAGGAGAGACCACAAGTGGTTTCATGAAACATCGTCATTGGAATTTTGAACTGCCCCCCTTAAGGTGTATGAGAGTTTCCTCTTTGTACTTCCCCCTTCTCGGTTCAAGAGAGTACCATACTTGTTCCATTTGAGAACAACAAAAAGTGGGCATGCAAAAAAAACCACATGTTATCTCATCCCGTGAGGGCCATGCTCGAAAGCTACGCCATAAGGGGACCACTTATGTGAGGTACAAAAATGTTATGTGCTACAAGATTGGTCTTTACTCGAGATTCAATTCTTTGGTAAGACTTATATAATCGCTTGGTTGTTTATGACCACTGCCAAGGATCAATCCACTCATAGTGAATCTTCAATCTTGCAGGTTTCTTTAGTGTTGAACATCTGTCTGAAGAATGGTTATGCTTTCCACAATGCTGGCAAGGATGGAGATAAAAACACTAATTCTCCTTGTGACCAACTCGATTACAATGTTGACACTTATCATTCTGATTTTGAACTTAAACAGGTGAAGTTGAATCTTCTTGAAGGAATCTAGCACTTTGGAACTTGATTGGTCTAGAATAACCAAGAATATGAAAGGTAACTTCCTGGTCATATCCAAGTCCTATTCTATTCTTATTGTAAATGATTTCTTCCTAAGGTCTGATGATGGGCTTGGAAAGAGTATTCTGAGCCTGTTTCTTTGAAATCTGTGGAAGTGGATTTACTGCATGTTTTTGCAGCATTGAAAGGTTTTCTTTACTGAAGTCAAAAGAAAACTCTTGAAATGTAGGTTCATGAATAGATTCAACTTCGTCCGAATCTGATTCTGAAGTTGTATCACTATGTTGTTCCTTCACTGACTGTTGATTAAAAACATCATCATTATCATCATAGAGAGGGTTGTGTTGAATAAAAACTAGATCAGAACACTTCACTCGCTGTTTATTTTTGAGATCAGTCAATTCATCATTCAATAGTTGGGATAGAGATTGAAGAAGTTTAACTTTATCTTGCGTCACTTGCAAACAAGTTAGCACTGATTGAAGAGTTGCTTTGTTCAATATCACTGTGTTGTCTTCAGTAGTGTTTATTAGAGTGTTCAATAACTCTAATAATTCGAGACTTCGAGCCATTTCAAAATACTAAAGGAGGTCTCCTTGTGCAGGTATATCCTTATTTCAATATGACTCGACAGAAGAAGGTTTATATGCAAATCGCTCACTTGAACTTCACACTTGCTCGATTTTGTTTCACGCTCGCTTGTACTCACTCAATTGAACTTTTCTTTCTTTCTTCCAAGAAGTTGAGAATGTCGGTTACCACCGAAAATGCATCCCAAAGACTTGATGTTTACAAATGATTTGAGTTTCAAGTACTCAACCTTGTCAATTTCAACTCAAAATGACAATGACTCTTGGGTGTCGGGCTCAACCGAGAATGCACCCGAAAAATTACAATAACTCAATTTGATTTGATTTCACTCTTACAAATAAACTATTGCAAGTAGCAAATGATCTTCAATTTTGAATGCTTCATTAACTTGATTTTCCCTTTCAATGATTGATGTAGAATGATTGTTGAATGTTGATGTTGAAAATTAAAATGCTTGAATGTTCTTCACGGCTACTTGATTGCTCGTTCTTCAATGTATGTTCTTCACTGGAATTAATTGTGTGCTTACATTAACTTTCCATGTATTGTATTAAATGATCAATAATTTTGTCAAGACTAGACATAAATCATAATTGCTCCATGAAAATATCACCGTCACACACAAGTACAAGTGTACCTATGATCCCCTTATTCAATTTCGGGTGGATCTAGGACACCAACCACAACAAAATAGATCTTCTTATTAATTTTGCAAGATTACAATGATATTTCGTTTTGAATAAGGAAATAGAAATAGATATTTTTGAAGAAGACTTTCCTTTCTTTATGGCTAATAAAGAGACATTAAAAAAGTCAAATGATTCAAATTCATTACTAATACACATATTGTGTGATATCCACATAATTGTGTCCCAATCAAGATAAGTGCTCCACTACACTTAATCCACTTTATTTCTTCATAAGCATTTGAAGAAATAAAAAATACAGAATTTTCATTAAAAAAAAAATTACTCTCTTAGTTCATGCAACTCTCATTGAAATAAGATATTGTATACCTCCTTTCCAAAAAGCTATGGCTCATCAATTGGAAGCATAAAGAGAATTTGATAGCCTCAACAACGCCACATGGTAGTAGCATGAACAACTTGGCGTTTCCACCTCATTACCTAACTTGGATTTCCCCATCAACGACCACCCAAATAGGAATCCCTAATATGGTGACGTTCACAATTTTTTAGACTGCTTAGAAATCCATTGACTTTGGAGAGACAGTATGTGACAATAATGACACGTAATAATGCAGTTGCATCGAAGTTCGCTATGCTTCCAAAAGATCTGTTGCAAAAACTCATGAAAATTCACTGGATTGGATCATGTAACATAGAATGTTGTGCTCCAACAAGAGAGATATGTGTCTTCCTTTCTTATTTCAACGCTACATGACATTGATCTCCACATTTCAACCCGCGACTGCCTTCTCTCTATCTATAAAATTCGGGGTATGATTTCCATCAAAAGGATTGCAAGAATAATAATTGGGACTCGCCCTCTATCTATGGTTGACATTTGAATTCGTCCATGGATCATATTAAGTTATACACAACTCACTCGAGAGACCAAACAAAAAACTTTTAAACATTGATCCAAATCAAATTCGACACTAACAAGTTCACAACTAATTTGTTGGGTTGATCGCTTGATGTTGAGGGTTTGGGCAGCAACATATTTCAAATATGTATAATTCACAACCATAACCACCGATCCGTTGAGGGATAAAGGTGTCTACAGATCCGTGAGGAGGGTGCCTTCAATTGTTGATCTCAGACATAAGTTGATCACTGACCTAAGAGAATGGCATGCAATAATTGCAGAAGGAATATCCAAAAGCCATTTTTCCACAAAGAAGACATTATGGCTTTGAGCGTCGCCACACATATCTCAAAACCCCAAGAACCTTGATCTGAAGAGGCTGATTGATTGATGCGAAGTTTGATTGATGAAGAGGCAGATCTCTTGATGATCTTGTCTTCATCATTGCATATCCAATGAAGTGTAGATCTTTTTTTTTTTTTTTGATGTAGGTAGCTTTGCTACTCTCTCATGGATCACTACCATAGCTCTACACTCCTAGCAATTTTTTATAGGCAGATATGTATATTCATTGGGAGAGAACCAACGTAGGTTGTGGCAGCGTATAGAAGGATCATCATGGAAATATTCAATTCAATGAGTGCAGCGACGATTTGGAAAATTGATTTTGGAGCATGCTAATATCTTGGGAGGCAAATCTAAGTCATCTCATGCATGCGATCAATATGACCACGATTTGCTGCTTCTATAATCTCGATCTTATAATTTCAAGGAGGCTAGACAGATCATGGAAGTAGTTGTCGAAAACTCTGATGTAGGCATTCTCTTTCTTGTACTCACGGTCTCTAATGGATTTAGTTACTGCAAATCAATTGGAGGGGTCAATTTATTTGGATAGATCTTTACGTTTTTCTGGATACACGACTAATCGACGAGTTTACACAACTAGAGCCTGATCTGTAACATCAAATAGAGCCCAAAAAATTGTCAATCCACTGCATGGAAATATAGATCATCAAAATAAAGATGATACATCGATGGCCTTTCTAGAAGTTGAGTAGTTGATAAAAAATCTCAAATCTCAAACCTCTTTCATATATGATGTAGCTTGTGTGCTAATTGCTCCTCTTTGGCTGCATGATCTCATTGCACCTCATCTTCCATGGTGAAACTACTAGACCCTTAAGACCATAAGATCTCTGATACCAATTGATAAAATATAGACAAGAACAACAACATGGCATAAAAGGCTCACTAGTCGACGCTCTTTATTCATACCAATGGTACATATTTATAGTACAATGGGTGATGACACCTCATAGAGATATTTTCTCTAGATCCTAAAATCATGCATGATGACTAGGCTAGGCAATCTTAACTAAATCATTAGTCATCACTTGAGGATATATTACTAATATCCTAAATGAATAATACAAATATAGGTGACAATTTAGACTTAGTGATTGGTAAAGGTAAGCCATAGGCTAATAGTAAAAAGTGTTGAAACACCTCAGAAAGGTAGGTTGTACGTAAATTTTGGAAACCTTGGGAGGGACATACGGTTTTGCAGAAGTGAGAGGATGAATGGAATTTGCTTGTGCAATGGGTTCTTCAAGACATATGATCTGAAACCATGTTGATTTTTCATTAAGATAGGATCAAGCATGAATTTCATTCCATTTTTTAGCATTTTACTTGAACCATAAACATTTGCAGTTTCACCATTAACAATTTGTTGCAACAACCAAGATCACAAGAAGAAATACCATGCAAAAGTACACAAGAAATATCCTGGGAAACTCTTCTCAACAAGGGAAGAAAACCTAGCCAATCATTTGCCATATTCTTCAAGAGAAATACCTCCCATACCATAAACCTATCACACAAGAGGGTGATCACAAAACCCTAAAATAATAGCGCTCAACATAGGTGTGCACTTTTCTCAAGAACAAGTACTTGCTGAAATTTCCAAACTCACACTTGTGTTATGATTCCTCAATGGGGAATTTACCTTTATTTATATTAGACTGATCATATCAAAATTGGTGTCTATTGGCACAACAGGGAAGACCTCAATAACTCACAATATAATTAATAATTACCATATTAATTATCTTTTACATTAATTATCTTTTGCATTAATTATCTTTCACATTATGGTGGGGCTGACCTGTACCCTTTACATCACAAATAGTGTTACATGTAAATCTGACTCTTGGAAAATAAAACAAGGGATCTCATACACCCACTAGTGCTCATCCACTAGGGGCACATCCATATGCTCTTAGCCACAGGGATTTCCACATCTCTATCTCGCCGCGTCTCACATGAGAATCACACTCACTAGTTCTCAACCACTAGGATCACGTTCACTTGTGCTCATCCATAGGAACGTCCAACTCAATAGATCTCTTTCTCACTTCGTCTCACAAGAGAATCATCTGGAGTATCACATCATCTCAACTCTCTGCACAGAGGAGACTAGTACATTGTTTCATCTGCGTCTCAAAGAGAATGACACACCCAACTCATAGGCTTCCTCACCCTACACAGGGGCACACAACAATCTATATCTATCTCAGATAGGAACCACACACCCAGCTCATGGGATTCCTCACCCCACAAATTGGCACACAACGTTCCATCTCCGTCTCAAAGAGGAACCACACACCCATCTCATGGTCTCTCTCTCAGGTTGACTCACTCAGTCTGTGTCCTGGAGGATGTCTCCCACAATTGTAATCATCAACACTTATCTATATTGGAGTTGTGTTGCATGCTCACATTATTGTACATGGTGTTGAATTCTTTTATATTCGTATATATTAAGCATTTGGAACATAACATTTGGTATCAAAGCATCGATTCTAGAGTTTTTCTTCTCCACGTGAGTCATCTTATCATTTTCACTATAACTTTTTATGGGATGCTTCATAAAGAAAAACTTGGAGGTTACTTAGAATACATATGTAGGTACATGTGGTACAAATTTGAGCTTATCGGTTGTGAAACTTTTGGAGATATACCCTATGGAATATAGGGTTTTTGACTAGTCCTATAACTAGTCTCAAACAAGTGTTCTATGTAAAACAATCATATCTTCTTCAAAGAGGATACAAATTCTGTGAAACCAGTCACATTTGAAAGAGGACGGTCCATAGTAATGTTTTTAGAATCAGGTATTGAATATTGGACACGTGGTATTCTGTACAAGTTCGCTCTCCAAAAAAGGAAAAAAATTAGCAAGGTTTGGGAAAGTACCATAACTTTCATTTGGCACATCAAATTTTGTTCAGACCTATGTAATTGTAGAGAATACATATCAAAGTACTACATGCTTAAATTTTGGACTCATAAGGGCTGAAATTTCGTAATTACATCGAAAGGAAGGTCATCCAGAAGGACAGACTCCAAATCAAGGTTTCAAAGGTATGTTCACTTAAAATTATCATAAATTGTGATTGGGATGTTTTATTGAGATGATTTAAAATCCGTTGGAAAGAAAAAACATAGAAGATTAAAACTATTTTTTATCAATATTCTTAATATATTGAATCTATAAGTTGAATTCTTGGGTTACACATCAATCAAGAATCAATGGAAATGCCTAAGTTTAATAGAGATGAAGCTAAAGATGAAATAAATCCCAGGGAATGGTTGAGGATGATAAAGAAAACTAATTTAAAACCTTTTACAACAAAATTTTTATTGACTACTGAAGCTTTCAAGTTGTGGGATAGCTTTGATAAAGGCACTAAACTCTCCCCCACATGGGAAAATTTTGAAAAACTCTTCTCAAATAAATGGATCAAGGATACAAAAAGGGAGGATATGTATAATATTCAGGAGGAGTTAAAAGAAGCAAAAAAAGAGATCAAGAAGAAGGGTGATGAGATATCTAAGATACAAGACCTTAATGAAGCACTTGTTAAAGAATTTCAAAAATTGAAATAGGGAATGAGTAGTAAATAAAAGTGGGAAAAGGATGAGGCAAGGGAAGAATTGAAAAATGAAGATGAAGAAATATGTAGATTATGAAACCATAATAAAAAAATATTAAATGAGGTTAAGAGATTGAAATACTAAAATAAGAATTGTCAAAATCAAGAAAAAGAAAAGATATTAAATGGAGAATCTACCAAAATAATTGAAGGGGAAATTTGCAAGAAGGTTGAGGAATCCATAAATACTCATGAGGTAAAATTAGAAAAGAAATCTAGAATTGAAGAAGGGTGTCAGAATTTGATAAATGGGGTGAAATTGTAGCTTCAAAAGGAGAAAGAACACAAGATTCAAGAAGGTCACTAGACGATGAGGCAAGGGAAGAATTGAAAAACAAAGATGAATAAATATGCATATTATGAAACCATAATAAAAAACTATTAGATGAGGTTAATAGATTGAAATACAAAAAAAAAACATTGCCAAAATCAAGAAAAGGGAAGGATATTAAATGAAGAATCAACTAAAATACTTAAAGGGAAAATTTGCAGGAAGGTTGAGGAATCCATAAATATTGATGGGGTAAAATTAGAAATGAAATCTAGAATTGAAGAAGCGCGTCATAATTTGATAAATGGGGTGACATTGTAGCTTCAAAAGGAGAAATAAGATAAGATTCAAGAATGTCACCAAAAGATACTTGAAGAAGTTGAACTTCATCTAGAGGATGTGCATGCCAAATATGATGGTATTATCTTTGAGGCTAGAGTAATCAAAGACCAAAAAAAGAGGATAGAGGATTCCATTGTCTCTGAAAATAAGATATATGAAATGCATGTGCAGAGTGAAGTAAAACCGTCAAATGTGAAACCATATCGACACCCTCATTACCAAGAAATATTTCAAGGAAGACAAGAAGGTCGATATCAACATTATCAAGGAAGAAGATGGAATACATATCAATATTCATGGAACAAGGCATCACAAACACATTATTCAACATGATATTATCATGGACCAACATCTACTACAAATTGGAGAAGCTTCAACAACAATACATGTAATCAAAGGAAAACAAATGTATGCAACAACTAGTCACCATGGATTACGACCAAAAAATATGAGTTTGGATGGATGGATCATCATCAATGGAAAGAATAAGGTAGGAACATAAGAAAATCATATTACTTGGTTTAATCACATGTGAATCCTTTAATTGCAAATCTTTGAGGACAAAGATTTTTGAAGGAGGGTACTACGTTATGATCCAAGGGGGGCATATATAGATTTAAATGTATATGATATGACCCCAAGGGGGGAGCATAGATGGGGATAAATGTACATGTAATGTGTAAATATATGTAATAGGGTTGTCCTAATAGTAAATGGGCTTCATGTTTAGGTGTGAATATGTATATATAGAGATCATGTATTCATTATTGAGGACATGTGGAATTTGATCTATGATTGCATTTGGTTATGGGAGGAGTTTCTCCTATTATTTAAGGAGTTATTGTGTAACTCATCTCTCTTATCTATATTGGAGTTGTACTCCACAGTCACCTTGTTGCACATGGTGTGTACTTTTGTACTATTAGGATATATTAGGAATTTGGAACACACTTATTCACTTTTTATTTATGTAGGCTAATAAATTTAATATTGTTGATGATGATAACATATGATGATATGCTATGATGTTATTATAACATATGGTTCCATTTTTATATTTGATAAAGATAAGTTGAGGTTGTTATCTTATGATAATATCTCATGATGTGATGACATGATGTAATTGCATGAATTTTTTTTATGATAATGTTTTTATGATGTCATGATTTGATGGCATGTGGTACTTACATGCAGATTTATGATGAGATGTTTAATGATGACATGCGTGACTATGTGGTTTCTTACGGTTCAATATATCGTGATGAAAATGATGTTGAGTTCTCACGATGACATGAGAGAGTTAACATGTGGATTCTTTCTTTGAGATGGTGATATTATGATTATAACTAATGCATTGGTTGTATGTGGTGTGGTGGTGATTGTCAGGTCATCCATTAGTGGGCCAAGAGGGCCACTTTATTTGATAATCTCGTGGGAGCCCATACCTATGAGGGGGAATATTTACAAAGTAATACCATATGGGTTGGGGACAACTCAATCAACGAGTCTATGCTAGTGGTTCTTTTTCCTAGTAGGACCATATGGAAAAAGCCATAGTTTATGATATAGAGTTGTGATGTCGAAGTCCCAAAGAATGACTGGATTTTTGTTCACTGGTGGTGTTGTGGGATTGAACTTCGATGTCTAGGGTTGTGTACTCGAAGGAGGATAAGGAGGGAGTTTGGTATAGCCTTTCAATATGACTGGTGTATGAAAGTATTGATCCAAATGACTAGTGTATGTGAGTATTGATCTAGATCACTGATGTACTTGAGTATCGCTCCAAATTCCTGCTTTGGTAGATGAGGTTTGGTGCCTAGATCCCTGATAGATCAAGATGTCTTGGTTTGGTGCCATAGAGCCCTTATGGACAAGATAGGGTCTTGTGTTTAGAGCTCTGATAGATTGAGAGGATTTATGCCTAGTTCCAAAAGTTGAGAAGAAAAGTTTGAGAGTACTTGTGCTTCCTCTATGGGGATTGGACTTTCAATGTCTGTTGTAGTCACTTGGGTGACTTTATGCTAGTTCAGTAGAAGGTGTTGTGGATTATACAAGGAGAAAAAAAAACTATAAATACATAAATAACGTTAAGTTTGGGATGAAGTTCCTTGAAAGGGAAAGTATGTAATACATAGTATTAATTATAATAATAGTAATATAATAATAATAATAATAATAATAATAATAATATAATGGTAAATAGATAAATAGTACAAGAATATAAAATAAAGAAATAAAAATAATTACACTCAATTAAGTTAAGTTAAGATAGGAAAATAATTACTTTATTATTAATAAAAGGGTAAAATAAGAGAAGATGTGTTATGGAGGACTTAATAAAGTTAAGTTAAGATAAGAAAAAAATAAAGTTGCATGATGGCAAGTGAAATCTATGCATGAGGTTTCTTTGCATGGATACGAAAGAAATACTCTATATATTCCGAGGTGGAAAATGAAGGAAATCGTTTGTTTTCTAGTACAATTTGCGGATAGGCTTGAAGGTTGGCATAGTTGTTAATTGAAGGCTCGGGGGCTCTCGGTTGTGATGACTAAGGGGATTGGTTGGAAGAAAATCCGTCCCCCACACTTGTTGTGGCATGCTGAGTCAAATCTTAAAACACAATAAATCGACATGTATAGTGTTATAAGTAAATCAAGGTCTTCGATGTTCAAATAAACCCCTTACCAATCTAATGTCATATGAATTATATAATTAATATTTCTTTATCTTATGAAATTTATTATTATAATTTATATATTTTTATATCCACTATATATGATTTTATGTATTAGAAATTTAATAATTAGGTATACCATTACACTATCCACTATATATGATTTTATGTATTAGAAATTTAATAATTAGGTATACCATTACACATTCCCTTCCCCAAAAGAGGGAAATGGTACTTTATATTAAAAGTGTGTAATGTGTTTATTTATTCTCACTAACCAACACTTCAATAATATATAAATAAAAGGACGTGGATCCTTCCTATTTATTGGAAGAGCGGAGTATATTAAACATGTGACTATGGATTAGGTACACCCCTAAGCAAATTTCCCACTTGAGTGGTGAGTTTGGATTAGGTAAATGTGATGTTTTTTATAAGTACTAATGACCATCACAAATCACATGGTTTGGTATTTTGATTGCTAAAATTTATTTATTTTTTAAATTGATTTATGTATGGTGACCTCATCTTCACTCCAAAGTAATACAATTTGTAAATCTAATTGGTTTTTTCAAAGTACAAGTTGCATGTGGAGTTTATCTCTGCGTAGAATCTTAATGTTTTTTTGCAAAATGAGTTTATCTACGTATAGAATATTTGAAGAAGTTGGATTAATGTAAAATATTGGTTGATTGTTGGTATGGAAATAGGTTCGCGAATGCTGCTCTTTCCAACAAGCCAACTCCACAACACAAATTGAAGGTCCATGTATTAGAAGACACTTATATTGGATAGTTCGATGAAACAATGCTCTCACATGGCTCTCAGAGCAGATCTGGAGGGATGATTAAAACCACACAAAACACATATTACAAATGGCCTTCAACTGTGGCCCGGGAACCAATACCGAGGCAGAACTTTTGGGTGACTAGGCCACACTATATTTGGCCTCCAGACTTCATATTGAAGTCCTTCAGGTTCTTGGGGATTCCAGAACTATCATTGAGTGATTGAACAACAGGGGAGACCTCCAAGCTATCTTGCTCCTGGCTTGGAAGGACAGAATTAGAATGATTCAACCTACTTTCAAAAAGCTCAAATACAACCACATTTATCGAGAGCACAACAAATCTGTTGATCAATTATGAAAGACAACACTACAAAAAAAAAGTGGAAATCCTCTCTTACAACTTATGGATAGATGGACATGAGCCCCCCCCCCCTCTTCTTAACCCTTTTTTAAGATTAGTTTTTCACTCTTTCTCAGTTGGCTTTCTCAATATGAAAGAAGGAATTCTATCCACTGGTCATAGAAATACATAGTTATTTATGAAAATTATAGATTCGTCAGCACTCTTCTTGACTTCTAGCAGCTCTCTCTTTTATTTACTTCTCGTCATATTTTTTCACGTGATCTTCTATCATTTGATAGCCGAAAGACCGCTATAGATGAAAGACTTCCTTATCTTTCTCATTCCACTTTCAACAGACTCCTCATAGCAGCGAATGTAACATTTCGTTATGAAAACAAATTATATAATATATAATTGAGCAATTTTCCCATTGGAAAAAAATTTCGCGAAAGTTTTTTGTTATTAATTTCGGTTTAATTTTTAATATAATTTATATATTATTGTTTCAAAATTTTGAAATGACATGTAATTTTTTAAAATTTATTAATTTTAAAAATAAAATCAATAAGACATTTTTTGAATAGTTTGGTGTAATAATTTGCTATGTCATGTTTGTTGGTTAGAGTTTGTTGTTGATAGTAGATGTCCTACCTAGGGTTTGGATACATTAGAGAGTCTTAGCTTGTGATAAGTTTGAAGGACATCTTGTACTAGCTTGTGATAAGTTGTTAGTATGTAGTTGCAACTTCATTTGTTGTATATATGAAGTGTACTTTGTTGTCCAAACTTTTTGTACTTGCATATTTAATTTCCAGGTTATGTTCTCATAGTTATTGAGTAGTTTCTAGTGCTAGTTATGTGTGTTGAATTAACATAATGGTGAGTAGATTTTATTAAGTGATTTGACAAGTAAATAGAAGCTAAGAGGACATATTTATGGTTTTAACAAACCTATTGTTTATAAGACATTTTTAGATCTATTATATGATGGGGATTGTGTCCTTAGGGATATAAATCTAGTTCCCTTGAATTACATTGTTTCAGTGTTTATTTTCTTGGTTTCCTTATGTATTTTCTTAGGTAGAAGTGAAATAGATGGTTTCCACACCATGATTTTCATGGACATGGGTCATGCATTAATGAGCTACTCTATGCAAATAATCCTAAAAATGATATTTTAGAAATCAACATTGTTAACAAAGTAGACACATAGATCAATCACTTCTTACAACATGGTCTACACAAATAATCCCAAAAATGATATCTCATATGTTGGACTATGGAATTCCCCCAATTGCTTAAAATAAAGAGTAAGGGGAGCTATAAATGAATATTTCATAAGGAACAATACTTGTTAAGGTTTTTCAAATGGGGTAGCAAACTAAGAGGACTTCACTATGACAAAAAACTACACAATCAAGCGTACTTTAGCTAGAGGAATCTTGGGATGGGTGACATCTTGGGAAGTCTCAATTACTAGGTGCAAGTATCAAAGGTGATGCTTGATTCCATGTGATTCATTTCACTAGTTTCAATCCCAATTATTCACCCCTGTGAGCATCACACAATGCAATGAATGGTAAGTGTACTATTCAATATCAAGAGAAATTTGGTCATTTTAACTAATGCTCATGGACATGGGTCATACATTGATGGCGTACTCTACATAGATAATTCAAAAAATTATATCTCATATGTTGGACTACATATATTTCTTAAAATAAAGAGTCAAGGAATCTCTAAATGAACAGTTCATAAGACACAGTACTTGTTAAGGCTTTGCAAAAGGGGTAACAAACTAATTGGTCTTGACTATGAGGAAAACTCCATAGTTAAGTGTTCTTGTGATAGAGAAGTCTTGGGATGGGTGACATCCCAGGAAGTCTTGGTTACTAAGTGCAAGCCTGAGAGGTGATGATTGATGCTATGTAATTCATTTCACTAGCTTTAATCCCACTTCTTCATCCTTATGAGAATCAACCAATACAATGAGTGCTAAGTGGATTATTCAATATCATGAGAAATTTGGTCATTCTAACTAGTTCACATGAACATGAGAATAACATGGGTCATACATTATTGACTTACTCTATACAAATAACCCCAAAAATGACATCTTAAACATCAACATTATTGATAGCGTAGACACATACATCAATAACTTCTTACCACATGGAAATAATACACCAACATAACTAAATCTCAAAAGAAATACAAATGTTCCAAATTCTATAATATGCATTGTGACCTTAACATGAGTGGATAATCCATGTCATATCATCTTTTATAAAAAAATTACTAAGTGATAGACCCTCTCAGGATAGAATCAACTAAGTATTACAAACATTTTTATAACAAAAATTACTAAGTAATAGACCCTCTCAAGATAGAATCAACTAAGTATTATGAACATTTTAGTCTTATAAATATTTTAGGTATGGTAACCATGTAAATTCAAGGTTCTTTGTTTTCATGGTTCATAACTATTCTTAGGACCCAACTCACCTTTTAAAAAGATCATATAATATTTTGGGTTAGGGCAACGTTCCTTGTTTTCATGGTGCATAACTATTCTTTGGACCCAACTCACCTTTTAAAAAGATCATATAATATTTTGGGTTAGAGGAAAGAAAGAATATTTTAAATGTTATTCCATGGAGTGCACAAGTATTTAGATTTCCCTATATTTCCAAGCTCCTGCCACATGGAAACAATACACCAACATAACTAAATCTCAAAAGAAATACAAATGTTCCAAATTCTATAATGTGCATTGTGGCCTTAACATGAGTGGATAATCCATGTCATATAATCTTTTATAAAAAAATTACTAACTAATAGACCCTCTCAAAAGTAATAGATCCTCTCAAGATAGAATCAACTCAGTATTATAAACATTTTAGGTATGGTATCATGTAAATTCAAGGTTCCTTGTTTTCATGTTGCATAACTATTTTTAGGACCCAACGCACCTTTTAAAAGTATCATTTAATATTTTGGGTTGGGTTAGTGGAGGGAAAGAATATTTTAAATGTTATTTTATGGAGTGTACAAGTATTTAGATTTCCCTATATTTCCAAGTTCCTGTCACATGGAAACAATACATTAACATAATTAAATCTCAAAAGAAATACAAATGTTCCAAATTCTATAATGTGCATTGTGGTCTTAACATGAGTGGATAATCCATGTGTTGTGAGTGGGAAATCCTTCTACGGATTAGTAATTAGGGTTGAAATATGCATGCAGAAAAGACCTAAAGATCTCTATTTTCTACTGTTGTCCCAGACTTAATCCCCATTATTCTTAAGAAAATACATAGTTAAGTGAGCATACCTTATTACGGGCGTTTGATGTAGATCCTTCCTTACGCTTGATCGTTTTTTTATTGCAGCTCTCCTCCCAAGGTTGACCTGCATTCACACAAAACAAACAACAAACTCCACATGCATTCAATATATAGATTAATGGGTTAGAGATTCAATAAACAAGTATATAACAAATCATAAGAACCTCATATCGTGGGACGGGAAAAATATCTCTTTATTATTAACTTCAACAAATCAACTTACAATGATGAAGCTGATCGTTGCTCCACGAACCTGGTCCTGGGATCCTCTTCAATTGTCCTCCAACTTCTTTGCTCTATCTTTCCCTTTGCACAAGGAAGGCTAAAGGGTTGGGACAAAGGGAATATACAATTGGGTATAGTTTCTCTACTATGATTTTTCCTCTTCCAAATGGGACCCCTAACCCTTCTTTTATAGGCTAGAAGAAGCTAGGTATTTGGACGAACCCTCGTCCATGCATGGCCGAAAGATTCAGTTAACTCACCCAAAGTTGTGTGTTCCGTCGGCAACTTTCCTTTTTTCGTGCTTTTGTAGGTACACACGGGCTATTTTGGGTCAGCGAGCATGTACACACGTGCACTAATAGAGCAGGGCATGTGGGCCTTTATGAAAAGTGTTTTTAAGAAGAGTTGTTCAACAGTGCTTTGGCAAAGAAGGGATATGAGATGGCCTAATGCCAGGTAAGCATGTATGGTGCAACTTAGGGTTATAACACCATGTCATATCATCTTTTATAAAAATGTCATATCATATTTTATAAAAAATTACTAAGTAATAGACCCTCTCAAAAGTAATAGACCCTCTCAAGATAGAATCAACTAAGTATTATAAACAATTTAGTCTTATACACATTTTAGGTATGGTATCCATGTAAATTCAAGGTTTCTTGTTTTCATGTTGCATAACTATTCTTAGGACCCAACTTACCTTTTAAAAGGATCATATAATGTTTTGGGTTAGGGAAGGAAAGAATATTTTAAATGGTATTCCATGGAGTGTACAAGTATTTAGATTTTCCTATATTTCTAAGCAGGCCTAGAATTTGACGTTTCATAGGACATTTTTTTGGTTTTTAGATGTATTTGACACGTGGATACAAAATCCACACGTCAAAATTTACCGGTATAAAAAATCTCAACCTGTCATAAATTCTAGGTGCTTAGTTTACTATAGTGTGCCACCTACCTAGGCCTCACACTGAAGAGGGGTTGGGAAAAGGTTTGTTGGAGGATTAAATATAACAATAAACAAAATTTAATTAGTTTCAAACTCCCAATCCTTGAAATTTAATTAGTCCATAGTCCTAGTTCACATAAAGTGATAATAGTTAATTGAATATCCATTCACTGATAGGCAATTTGACACTCATGAATTTGGGGCAAAACTAAAATGACGGGCATGAAAAACAAATGACTGTCATCAAAATTTCACTTGACAGGTAAGATAAATTTGAAATTGCAACCCTGTTTCCAAGCTCCTTCCACATGGTGTCATAGAACATAACCCCATCATACAATAGGATGGAGAGTTTCTTAACAATATTATATTTACACGTGTGTATGATGACATCAACAAAGCATGAATCATAAGTATATGTAGTGGGTATTGAGAGTGCCATGTGGTACTAACACATTGGATACTTGCATGCTTTCCTTTTTAAAACCTTAGATAGTAAGGGTTTAACACAAAATGCTATGAAGTGTGCTTTATAAGACTCTTAGATCCATAATCACGAGATGATCCTAGAGTTTATGTTCTTTTTCACTTGTATAAGTTCCAATATGGAACTCAACACTTTCTATAACCATAATTTAATAATATTCTAGGGTCTGTATGGAAAATGGATCTCAAATTTTGTGTTTCATGAACTATATAGGACTCTGAACCAATTCGTCATCGAATCTAATACTATTTTGTAATCCTTTTAGGTCACTACTTCGAGAAAAATTAGCTCATTATGTGTTATAATACATGCACATTCTTCACATAATTAATAAGGAACTAACAAAATTAATGAAATTTTGGATTCAATTCTTTGGGTGAATTCAAGACCTTGTGTGTTTTAGACTATACATCCTCTTCCAAGAACCTAGCCCCTAGATTTATTGAAATATCTATACTTTTTTATCTAGAAAAATAACTGAAACACAATAATAATAATAATGAAAAAGCTTGAAAAATCACATACTTCCCATAGATTTATCAAATATAATAATACTTACAAATTCACTCTACAGCTATAATATTGACAATTGATATAAAAACCATAATAACTTCAAATATTAAACTTATTAATACTAATCAATATCTAACTTCTATATCAATTATTCAAACATAACAACTAAACACATTCATTTCCAAAAAACATTAAAATAAAACTCAAAAAAATAAATAATATCAATAATATCATAATTACAATTATTCAATGTCCTAAAAAAACATGCCAACTAATATTTATACAATTGTGTCAATAATCCAACTAATTCTTTAATACAACCAATTTAAATTAACATAAACTAGTTATTAAAAAACATATAGCAATGGTGGGCCTCCTATCTTTGTGCAATGTATGCACAAACTAAGAGAAACATGTACCAATGGTGGGTCTCCTCCTATTTTTTGGGGGACTAATCCTCTTAGACATTCCCTTCCCAACATTCTCTTCCCCTGCTTTTAAGATCATTGTATAAATTGTATAATCACTATGCTTTTATAGATAGTGGCCCCATATATTTATTTATTCCCACTCACCAACACTAAATATAATATATGCATTAAAGGACCTTGATCCATCATATTTAGAATTGAAGAGTATATTAAACGTGTGACTAAACATTATGTCATTTAATGGATTAGGTAAACCCCTGAGCAAATTGTCCACCTAGTGGTGAATGCAATATTTATCCATCTATATATAATAAGGTATATAAGGTGTACTCGTATATGACACTATCTTTTAATTTATATTGCTATATTTAATTATTAAACATCTTGGAACTATAAAGAAACAAGGGAGTGATTACGTAGCAACTAGGTTTGAAATTTTGCATGATAAATATATTAGGAGCGAGGGAAAAGAAGGAAACTAGGAATAGTAAGAGTTTGTTTAACAAAGACTAAGATACATATATAACTAAAATTGTTTGTAATAGTAGAGACTTTCGGAGTTTGAAAACGCACACCAAAAATTCATTGGTGTTCAAGAGTTTTCGAAAAGGGTATAATTGAAATCCAACCAAAATGTTTAATTTTACTCAAATGTTGTGTTTCGCAATCGTACATATAGTATTTTTCTTGAAATCTATATTTAGCAACTCCAAGTCATGATTTGATTTGATTATCAACGCTAGGACTCGGTGTTTATTGGATAATTGAAATTACAAGATGATTCATCTATGTTGCTTAAGGATTTCCTGTAAGTAGTAGATTTCCAGGAAATAAAATTAAAATCATTTGGTGGCATTGCTATGAACCTCAAACCCAATGTTTGATAGTTTCTAGCTTTAAAATACCAATTACTACAGGATGATTCATCTAAGTTGCCTAAGGATTTTTTTGTTTGAGTAATAGATTTCTGAGAAATAAATCAAAAGAATCATGTGACATTGTGACATACCTCAAACTCAATGTTTAATAGTTTCTAGCCTTAGTTTTTAATGTTCAAAGGATAGTTCCCCAAAGTTGAATAAAGATGTTGAATAAAGATGTTGTATTGAAGCAATGTTTCCTAGAGTTGAAAAGGTATAAAATGAGTGCAATGTTGCTAGGGAGAGAATGTTTCATTCTTTTGCAACACTTATTTAGTAAAATAAATTGGAGCAAATAGTTCTATATACAAAGTAAATTTAATTCAAAGTTTTGTTCTTTTGGTTGTAGATATTTAGAAAAAAAAACAGAATTTGGAGATTTCCTTAAGAATACTTTTAATCAAAATTGCTTCTTTAATATAAATGTGCATGCAACCTTGTGATATAAACATTTTAAGTGATGAATTTGGAAGCTTAAGTTTCATTAATTAGTTTAAACTAGAGACCTTATAACTTGTTGTAACTCTTGAGATGTTTCTGACTAGGAAACTATGCTAAGGTATACATTAATTTTGATTGTTTTTTTCTTAAGTTAATATGTCTTAAAACATAGTGTTTTATTGATTCTCTTCAGACCTTAATTGTTATTATCCAATACTTTAACAATCAGATTTTGAGGGCATCGTTTCAATGTTTTAATATATTAAATATTTTAAGAGATGAGAGAAGAAATAGGAAGAACAATAATGATAGTAAAATAATGTATCTCATGATAAATATCATTTTACTTCTCAATTAGAATAAATTATACAAAATATGTATCTGAACTAAGAATATAAATTGAACATAAAGAAACAATTCATTTCTATTCAGAAAGGTATACAAATTAACCACAGGTCCTCTTAATACTCATACTATGTCGAAGAAATCTATAACTCTAATAATCCCTTTTGTAGTTGCAATAGTAGTAGTTGTACTAAATTATTACAATTTCAGTAACATACACATCCAAGAGTGAATTTATGAAAATGGAAACAACATAAGAGAGAGAAAGCACATGATATGAAACACAAAAAATTTGAATCACTCAAAACCTGCCAAAATTTTATTAAAGATCTGTTTTTCTTGCGCCCAAAAGGCTCTCTCCTTGAATTTTGTATTCATTCTTTTGTAATCAATGGTGATTTGTTTAATTCCCTAATATTTATGAATGTTGAGTTTTTTCTACAACTGTTTCTATACCTATCTCTTTAACATTTTCTTGACATAGATTTCTTAGGAAAAACAACTATTTAAAATGTCTCTTCGAAAGAAATCTCAGTCAAGATCATGTTATTGATCAAGAACAAATTTTCAATTCTAATAGGGGAAAGCTATCTCCCCTTTTGCATGCATATTTAAATCTTTGTTAACACGTAATCAAATCTGATCATTATAGAATAGATAATCGTTTCTCATGATTTAAAATTATTCATTTTGTACTTTGATTGGCTATAATAAATAAATATTTCAAATAAATATTTCTTGATGTGTCATGAATGGAGATATATGTGTCATCATTTTAATATGATTAAAGATCTCCAATCATTCTATAATATTGATCTTCTATGAATGATAAGATTTTTGTATGACCTGACTTGATAATTAACTAGATCTTTTGTTGATGATAAAGACTTCAACTACTAGAATCTTGGTGAAACAATTATGCATGATTGCATCTAAAATGTGACAACTAACATTTGGTTGTGAAGTGTACTTTTGATGATGTCAACATGTAGAAACAAGTGCTAAACTAGACTTATCATACCCTTCATGTGCATAAACTTGGCCTTTCACATGCCTTCATTGTTGATCTATCATTATCACTTATCATAGCTTGGCAAACTCTTAGTCATCAAATCAAATCATATTTTAATTAATGTGGAAAGCTTTGATTTGATGCCGCATGGTATACCTTGATTCAAAGGTGTCATGGGAATTTACTTTTCCTCCTGCTGACATCATCTGGGACATGTGTAATTTCTGTGTTGATTACGATAGGGTCTTGTGTGGTTGTATTAACCATAGGGGAGGGGGGACGGGGTAGGGCACAATTGACGGATGTGTGAACATCACAAGGCCTTTAAACTTGGTTAAGTTTCCTGGCCCCCTCCCATTTTTTAACCGTCGAACATGCAGAGAGGCTGCGATAGAATGTGAGTCATTGATCAATATGTATGATCATGCGATCCTTCCTATATTAAACATACACTTTATTAAATAAATAAATGATAAAACTATAAAGAAATAAAACTTTAATAATAACTATATTAAAAATCAATCGAAACTAGGCACTATTAAAATATGAATAATAATTTACATTAAAATATATAATCTAAACTAATTTTATCAATAAAAAAAACCTTATAAATCTAAAATATATAAAAATCCTATAAAATTTTATTCAAATATTATTTACAAAACATAAAAATGAGTCCTTAAAAACTTAGTAAAACTAAATACCTATTAAATTTAATTTTTTTTCTAAATATTATGAAAAATTTAGTTTATGTTACAACATCCGGCTCCATCTCGGATTGTGTTTCCCTGCGAGGCACATATGCACTGCATACCATGTGCATTTTATTGGGCTATGGAGTCCTTATTCTTAGTAAATTTCTCTTGAAAACAATCAATACAACCTTTCTTATCATTTGTGTAATTAATCTGTAATTAAAGAGACAAAATTACTACAAATTTTTAGAATTTAACATGTTTATATAGAACGAGACTAGAAAGGATAAAAAATGTTTTCACTCATCCAACTTTACTCTTAAATTATTCAAGGTAATACCGTTGAAATGTTGACCAATACTGAGAGT